>LPNX010429976.1:185057-298347 GCA_001517045.1 Pseudotsuga menziesii
AGAATTATCCAATGATATAGGTTAAAAGAGATGTACCTCATGCTAAATTATCTACTTTAAAGTTCTCAAAAATAGCTCCAACAAATTATCCTCTAAAATTGTCTTCACTCTAAGAATAAACTTTTGAAAGTTCTTAATGTGCTCTATAACTAGACATCTTTGCCCAAGGTTTATCAATTGGAAAATGAAGATTTTTCTCTTAATACCTCCAACGTAATGTGTTGTCAATTCATCCATAAATATATGCCAAGAGACAATATAGTCCTTTTTACAATAAAAAAACCATTGATACCACACAAATTGATTAGGTTCTATAGATAAGGATGCAATAGTTTTTTTTTTGTAAAGTCGACACTTGGTGCAGGCCAAAGAATTGCTCCATCTATAATATCCATGTTATGGGATCATTACTATCAAACTTATTCATATATAATTTGGAAATGAAGTAGTTCTTTGGTCCAAAGTTAACCCATGATTATGTGGATCTTGGAATAATTAGTGATCAAGTGTCTAGGACTCAAGGCTCTTGTTCTTTCAGTATTTTAAAATTTTATCTTTTTGTGAATGGGACTCCACCATTTTGCTATATTTATCCTCTTCTCAAGGAATTTTCTTTTTGGTAAGTAAGCCGCTCATATCCCTCACAAGTCCCCCCTTCATGTTTTTAGGTTATTTTGGATACCCCCTTTGAATGTTTTGATTCAACTTGGTTATCTCCTTTGAATGTTTGGAATTCATACTTATTTACCATATTAATGAGGTTCACCATTCATACCATTGTATTTTAAAGGTCCTATACTCATTTGGTAACCTTGGAAAACCCAAATTCCACATCAAAACATTCATCTTATGTTATGGATGAGCCTTTAGGTGGTTTAGTGGGAATTATTTGTTCACTACACCTCTTTCCATGCGAGACCACTAATATTCACTAGATTTCTTCTCTATTTTTTATTTATTACACTCTTTGAATCACTCTAAAAAAATATTCCAATCAAAAGTTATGCAAGCTTTAGTTAACCTACCTTTAAACGGTTTGGTTTGTACGTTGTCTTGGTAGCCGACCTTTCTCTTGAAGTATCTATGAAATTTCAGCTCCTCTGAGGCTAAATTTTCATATATACGCCTAATATGTCTTCTATATAATGCCATAGGTTTGATCAAATTATGATGTTCCACGAGAAAGTTATGGTGACTTTCTGATAACTTATTGTTTTGTCCCTTTCAGGACAATGAATTTGTACAACCTGTTACATGTCCAATTTTTACGATATGATTCCATTTTTTTTTAACAAAAAAACTATGTTTTGTATATTTCTAATGTAACTTGTGGAACTCGATTTGGATCTTTCAATATTCATTTACAATAGTTTTACCCAAAACATATGCTTGAGACTAGTTTTTAGACTAGTAAAAGACTCTAAGTTCCACAGACTGTAATGCCGAACATATAATTGACCAAGACTTGAAAATTTGAGAAACAATTCTTCATTATTTATTTTGGGTCTCCTTGTGGTCTTGATTTATGAAACATCCCAAAGAAAATTTATAGCGAATACAAAGAAAGGTGAACTCACTATGGGGTTACCATTGACATTGTAGCATATATGTCCACTATGAGGTCTTCTACTTCCTTTGTTATGCTCCAATGTTGCATTCCCTTTCTCTTCTAAACTATGGAACAATAATTAATACAAAAATTATTGAACTCCTTCATTTCCTAGTAGTCTAGTATTTAACATTTTTTTATAGTCATCTAGGGTTATGGTTAGGGTTCTTTCATGCCTCAACTCCTTATCAGGTTTAGGGTTTTGGATCCTCTCGAATCTTCTTGACATTCCACACATCACTAGCTACACATGTGTGAGTAATAGGAGTTGATGTGGAATCCACTCAATACCATGGTGGTCAAAATAATAGGTCAACTTGTGGGAGGAATAACTTCCTCATACATACTCCAGTTGATGTGATCTTTACAATGTTGGAAATCTCTCATTTTGTATAACAACATTGACACACTAGGACTATGTCCTTAACGATTTGACCAAAAAATGATCATTTAATGGAACAAATGGGATCCAAAAGTTTTAAGTCCCCAAATCACCAAAATAGACATAACCTTTAAATGGTTCCTATAAGTTAGTAACTCCAAATTTTCTCCATACAAAGTACCAAAATACATGACAAATTATATTGTGATTCATTTCTAATCAAATAGTGTGTCATGGTTGTATTTGAGACTTTGTTCATTCATGTTGGTTTATGTCTACCTCTAGTTAATTAGATTAAAGTTATCTTAACTCAATGTCATTTTCTTTACTAATTAATGGTTATGATTTACCTTTCTTTATACCCTCCAACCCCTCTAGATGTTTAGGCTAGGGATGTCCATTATCCCCCATCATTTCTTTTAATGGCCATGAATGGTCTAACCAAGTAACTAACAACCTTAAGGGAGGCTAGGACTTTAAAATGTATCATATTTGAATATCATTCCAACTCATTTACTCTTCGTTAATGATGTATTATGTCTTGGTAATGGATATATAGGAGATGTAAACAGGGATAAATAAGTTTACGGTATATACATGAAAACAATTGGAATGGAATTAAACATTAGAAATCCCACTATATGTTTTAATGGCTTAAAAGGGTTGGGACTTAAAAACCCTTCTTCCATGCTAAGAAATTCCATTTAATAAGGGGATTAATTACTTGGGTTTTACTTTAAAGGGAAATGCTTATGGCTATCCAGACGAGACGTGGTTGTATACAAAGGTATACAAGATCATAAGAATTAGTGTAATAGATGGCTCTTCTTTGGTGATAGATTCATCCTTATAAATCCATTTTGGAAGTAATATCTGTTTATTGGTAATTATTTACATATATTCCCATTGGAATTCATAAGAAAATAAGAAAAAATGTTTCAATTTTCTTTAGAGAAGAAAGAGAGAAAAATATGATATGTTATGGGTAAATTAAAAAAGACTTTCCAAATCGAAACCCATGGGTGGCTAGGTACTAAATTCAAGTTTTTGGCTAGGTGTTAGCAACAAAGAGCCTCTATAGGATAATATGGAGGAAAAGGTTATGAAAATAGATTCCTAAGTAGAAGTACATGGATCCTTTGATAGTTGAGGAGTGGATTATAAACTCTTCAAGTCATATAATAATTCCTCTAATATACGGATCTCATTGGTTTTTTCCTTTCCCATTCTATGATTTTGGTTAGCATAGAATGTAAGAGATGGGAGTAAATCAATATTGGGATCAAATCCATGGATTAGTTGCAATGGAAATCATAAATTGTTTAAGGAATTAGTATTTTTTCTACATCATCAAAATTGTTTATTTGTGGAGATGTTATTGCTCCTAAATAGAGATCCTTTTGGAAAAAGGGATGAAAAAATGAAAAATATCTTAGCCTTGAAGGATGATTAGTAGATAAATGAAGGGCATATACTCCTAGTTATTTAGTGGAAACATAAAGCTTTGTTAGAAGAATATCAACTAATATGGTAAAAATATTGTTAAATGGTTTGGTATTCATCATTATTTGCACTGGATTTACAAGTAAGCACAAAGTGTTAATGGTCAAGTATTTGGAAATTGAAAGGCTAGCCAAAATCAAATATTTTCCTTTTTATAACTCTATCGAATAAATTTTTAACTTGAGACATTTTGGAGAAAAAAAAACTTAACAAAGATCATTGTAAAGAATCTAGAAAAAAAAGTATCTATCACCTTCTAATAAACTTTGGCTACCATTTTACATCAAAACTTTCAACAACAACAAAATTTATTTTAAATTATGTTAATAAATAAAATAACAACATAATTTCAATTATTTTTAAACTATAAAAAATATCACAACCATAAATTACAAAAGTATACCAATTTTAGTAAACTAAGTAACATAGAATTCCAAAAATGGAATCATATTTCAAAATGCCACATTGTTGCCTACAAAACCTCCCCCACCAACCATACCTATCAACAATGAAGACAAGGAGCAAGCATTATAGACACCTAGATTAAGAGAGAAAGTGTATAATTCATGTGTATCGTTTGTCCTATTCAATGGCCTTATCTATTCAATATATTTATGTATCATTTGATTATTTGGCCCATACGTTATATGTTCTTCTACGTTTGCTTTTACTTGTGAAACACTCCAAAGTATTAGAGCTTCGTGTATCCATCATTAGAAAATATTACGACTTCAAACCAAAACCTTATTCATGATTTGATTAGAAATTTTAACTGGCTTACAGCTTCCTTTTTTATTATTAATTAGTACAAGTAAGATATTTTTTTTTAAATGGAGCGTGATTAAAATAATAATAAAAATAAAACTAAAAGTTATAAAATATGGAATTTTATATTGCGAAAAAATACTTTATTATATATATAGGTGTTTGTAGTTTTTTTTTTAACTTAGGGTGAGTAGTTAGGAAAAATAATTGGAATTTCATTTATCTTTACATTTAAAAACTGAAGGGAAATTGAGATAAGAGAATTCATTATATTTGTGTGGAGTCTATCCTTAACCAATTGTAGGTTCAAGCAATTGGAAAGGGAAACAACAATGTTAATGGTTGAATTCTAGTTCGCATTGTACACTCATGTATCGATATCACACATCATTATATTGAATTGAGTGGTTTATCACCTCGAATTATTTCACAACCTTGAGTCAACTAGGGAACTATTTAAAGGAGTATAGAAACTAGTGTAGGCCTAGTATCAATTATATCCTACCTCTTTTGTTATTGGTACATGATGCACATTGTGGCCTAAATAAACTATTAACAACAATGATACCACATTCTCTTCAATTAATTAATTGTTGGTGGTTGTAGCCTATTCAATCTCTGTGTATGATTCTTGCATGCCAAAGTAGCTAATAGATTATAAAAATTTTATGATCTTGAACAGGCTACGACCACCTTAGTCCTATGTATTTATAATATCATATTTCAATGTTTCTAAACTGAAACTATCATGTAACAAGGGTCATATAACTTTTATTAGTGATAAAAAAAACTTTAAGTTATTGTTTTGTATTCACTACAAACAACAAATCTATTGGGAAGGTTTCTTCCAACATAATTGAATTTTGTAGGTTTAATTCACCCTTGGTTGTGTAGATGTTCCCCACTATTTTCTATCTTTTGTCTCTTTTTTTCAGCTACTTTTATTTCTTTGTTTATGTTACATCAATAGTTATTGTAATAGTTGCAATTTGGATTTAGAAACACTACATGTTGGTATTAGAGCTTCAATCAATCTTCATTTTGTTGTATAGTTTCAAAAACAAAACAAAATAATGTCAAGGAGAAAATCCTAATATGACCAAGGCAAAGTTGAATGAGAGTTTCATAAAGTTTATAGAAGAAATAAGGTAGATGATGCAACTACAAACCCTAAAAAGTTGGATACAACAATCCACAACCCTAAAAGTTTTAAGGAGGAAGAAAAAAATGTGAACCTTTGGGGAATGAGAGGTAACACCCCTCCAAACTTGTCAACTATATGGAACTGTTATACAATACAAATTTCAAGGTGAAGTGGAAGTCTTATAAACTTTAGATGAATATCCTTGTCAACTATATTATGGAACTCTTATAAAATTTCGATGAATATTCAACTACATGGAACTCTTATAGAATACAAATTTGGAGGTGAAGTGAAGTAGAACTTATCAACTATATGGAACTCTTATAAACTTTAGATGAATATCCTTCATCATCACCATCATGCTCATCGTCATCATAATTAGCATCATCATCATCATCACCATCATCGTCGTCATCATCATCATCGACATCATCATCACCATCATCATCATCATCTCCATTGCCATCATCATCATCGTGATGAGGATGATGTTGATGTTGATGATGATTACCATCATCATCATCATCCTCATCAACATCATCATGATAATCATCATCATCATCATCATCATCATCATCATCGTGTCCATCATCATCACCATCACCATCATCACCATCATCCTCACCATCATCCTCATCATCATCATCATCATCCTCATCGTCGTCATCATCACCATCATCACCATCATCACCATCATCACCATCATCATCATCATCATCATCAACTAATTATAAGGCTAATTTGCATGACCTTGGCATATAATTATAGTTTTTATAGGCTAATTTGGACACGACCTTGGCACCTTGGCTAATTAAATCGGTGGGATCCACGTCAGTTGAAACCAGTGACACGTGCTGCAAGAATCTCATCGTACTAAACTGACACGTGACATGATCTCCTTCCTCCATCATATTCTTTGTCCTCCATTGGATTCTCTCTCTATGTCCCTTTCCAATAGCGTAGGCTCTGTTGCATCATATATCCGATATTTTTCTTTTATTTCCTCTCTCACTACGTCTCTTTCTGAGCCTTTAATTCTCTTTATCCTTTAAGCGTGTGGTGTCATAATTGACCTTTTCCTTATATTCCTTATAAACTCTCTTGTAAACACAAGTGTGGTCTAAACTCTTGTAAAAAACTTTTTTGGTCCCTTCATCGATAGATCACGGGTTCGAGTTCGCTCTTGTGTTTTCTCTGCATCTAGAGCATTCAGTTTCTGTGTGACTACACCCTGTTGTCAGTATTCATCCAATTGTACACTATCTATTCTCATCTTGGGTTGATATCTATTTATTGGTAATTTATACAGGTCCAGTGATAAATATACAAATATATAGTGCTCTGTACTATGTAGACATTTTTCCCAACTCAAAGCTATAGAACTACTGTCTTGCGATAACCTTTATGTGGCAACTACTAAGCAACTAATAGCAAATACATATTTCACACAATATTAGATGTACTTTATTTTCAATTGATCTTCCATTGTAAAGTTTTAGGCCTGTTTTCATAGAAAAGTCAACTTACCTGTAACTACAAATGTCCATCCCAAAGGTCTACAGGCTAAAACAACAATTTGTCTCAATAACCTGGTAATCACCAGGGGACTCTAGTTGAACCTTTTCTTTGGCCTCTTGATGTTTGGAGAAAAAACTTATAATTTTAGAGGTTATTTGGTTTTAACTTTCCTTGTTCCTTTGCTTTGACAGTTGTCCTTTTTTGCAGCTGAGTAATTGCACGGAGAGGCGCTCTACAACCTAGTATGGGGGGGATCTTGTAACATAATGTTCCTCGTGTTTGCATCAAGAGGTGCTCTACACCCCAGTATGGGGGAGATCTTGTAACGTAACGTTCCATAACATTTCTCATGTAAATGTCGGCTATAAATATTATGAGGGAGATGTTGTAAAGTTCCTCATGTAAAGGTCGTCTATAAATATTTACTTTTTACTTATATTTACTTAAGATGTAGATTTTGTCAGCCATTAATTAAAATTAAATATTTTTCTATCCCATTAACATAAAAATGTATAAAATATCAATCAGCCACAAATAGAATACCGCGACAAAGAAAAGAGAAGAAATATCTCTGCAACCGATAGGTAATTTCCTCCTCCTGCTCTCTGAGCGAGCTCCTCCCCTCCAAGCCTTTAATATTTTCCAAAGTGGGCAATTTTTGCTAGATAATGCCCAGTATATTGATTGAAAAATAATGCCCAGTATATATTAAATGCTTCCTAGCAGACCGAATATTGATTGGAAGATATTAGGTATGACGAAATAAAATAATATTTCACACAAAATATGTGCTCCCGATGAATAGAAAGTTTGAACAGGGATTCCTCGGTGACGCTTTGCAAGTTGTATTGTCCAACCGTTTTTCATGTTGCATTCGCGTACAAAAATGTGTGCGCCAACGCCATTAATGATCTGCATGTTCTAATTGATTTCACTGACTCGGTACTCTGTTTTATTCTTTTTTACTCTGATTATATATCAATATATCTCTAGAACTTAACTTTGTGTTTATCTGATTACATTGTCAGATGAGGTTTTGCCATCACATTCAAATTTCAATAACAATCTAACGTCTCAAATGCAATTCAATGACAAACTCCTCAGATTCCTTTGCATTTTCCCACAAAGAGGTTACAATTGAGATCGTGTATTACAAAATCAAAGCAATCGATCAAAGATCAGACGGTAATATTGTTGGGTGATGCACATGAAACTGAATGATGAATTACTAACCTGACTATTATCACACGTACAATCGTCACTTTGACAAACACATAATTATTTTTGTGTTTATATAGTTTTAAATATATCTAATACTTAAAAATAATATTAACTATGAATATTATAATTTTAAAGACATTACTATTTGACCTGGGTTACTTTAATTTTAGTTTTGTTAAATACAATTTTAAAACAATTTATATTTATAAACTCTATAATATATCTATATCTTTTTAGTATAAAGTATCAAATTTAATATAAATGTATTTAATAATTTATTGATAAACTCTATAATCTCTTTAATATAAAGTATAAAAATTAATATAAATGTATTTAATAATTATAGTTATAGTAATTTTAATTTTAATTGTAAATTTGTAATATTATTTTTATTAGTATTTTTATGAAGGCATTGAAAGAATAGCTATTCAAAAGCATGCCATCACAAACAGACACCAACATGGAATTGCATATCAATCATTGTCTCTATTATTCAGAGGTTGATTGACATTACATTGGATAGCTAATAATTATGAGAATGAGTTCTAAATCCATATCCTATTTTTTTCCAAGGAAAATATCTCCAAGATACCCCAGGAACTTCCCCTCTTTCTAGGAGCTATCCAATGTAAATCGAGTAGCGTAGACTTGACCCCTAGAGATCCTCCATTCACAACACTCAACCACTCAAGTTAATTCACTGGAATTCAAAACCCTCAACCACTCAACCACTCAAGTTAATTCACAACACTCAACCACTCAACATTAGTGAGCTAGAACTATGGAAGATTAGTTGGATAATGGTATTTTATACTTATTCAAATTTCACTAATGGAAGTACCCTCAATTCCCTTTTTCTATGTGTGTTTATAAAAGCTTGTATAATTATTCAAACTTGTTTTGATTAAATTATCATCTTATATGTTTGTTTGGGTAACCAATAATAAGGGATCCAATGTAGTTGGACAGAGAAGGTGTATACACGAGTCTACAACAAAGTTCTTCACACCCTTATAGGACACTTTATACAACATGGTGGGTTTCATGAGAAGAAGAGTACCTTGGAGTTGTTTGGGTTGCAATCTAGAATTCATACGACCTTAGCAAAAACATTCTAGAAGTTGTTCTACTTTAGAAGGTAATATCAATCTTCTTCACACCCTTATAGGACACTCTATACAACATGGTTCGTTTCATGGGAAGAAGAGTACCTTGGAGTTGTTTGGATTGCAAATCCAGAGTTCATATGATCTTGGCAATAACATTTTAGAAGTTGTTCCACTTTAGAAGGTAATATCAACTTAGATCTATGAACTAATGATTTCACTAGTTATGGTCTCCTTCTATTTTTTGTACATGCTTTGTTTAGTATGTTTTAAAATAGACCTTAAAATAAATATTTTTTTGTGGTCATGTTGGGAGGCATGTGTAATCCTTAAGGCCTAGATTTATGTTGTGAAATTGGAGAATGTTTGTGCCCTTGTAATGACAATATTGATGTATGTATCATTGTGGTATCGATATTGTTTTATTCATTGTAAATTCTATCACTGTAGAAGAGGAAAGCCCGTATATAAGTTTAGTTTCCCAAATGAGAGCCCTTATATAAGTTTAGTTACCCCTATGAACTTGCTTGATTTATGTTGGAAAATATGATGACATGGATTTATTAATTTTTATTAACATGTTAGGATAAATTTTAATGTTGTATATAGAGGCTTGATGTAATCATGTACTTAATGTTATAATTATGATCATCATCACATCATTTGTGGGGGCACTTATACATGTAACTTGGCCTCACTAGAATTTTGTAATATTGCACATGTGCACATGGAGATAGTTTTTGGGTTATTTGGTGATGATATGTCTCTTAGGCAATGACAATATACACTATTAGGTCATTCTTATCTGCCACTTCTCCCTTTCTCCTAACAGACTTATCATAAACATTAATGGATGGGTTGATATATCCTCTTGATTGTATCTTATGATCAATGTTCCAATTTATCCTAGTTAAATTGAGGAAAGTGGTCTTTGAATCAAGTAAAAGTGGTTGATTCTTGAATCAACCAAGAATCAACCAAGAATCGACAAGTGGTCTTTGAATCAAGTAAAAGTGGTTGATTCTTGAGAGCGTATTTTTCCTTCAATTCAAGCTATCAATGACTAATTTGGAATTCCCTTCAAAAACGATATGTTTAGAACCTTCAGTAATAATATGATAGTTTGACTTGCCAACAAACATTTTTTTTTAAAAGACGGTTCCGTCGCTATAGCGACGACTCCTCATCGCTACACCAACATGTGTTCGTCACAACACTGTTTTTTTTAAATACTAACCTTCATCGCTAGAACGACGAACATTCTGTCGCTACAACAACGACGTTTCTTTGCAACCCTTGTTTATTTTTTTCAACAATGTATACTTCCATCGCTATACCGACAGTGGTTCATCGCAATTGTTTTGTTATTTTCGTCGCAATAGCAACACAACTTCGGCGAAATATAAGCGTACATTTTCGTCACAATAGCGACACATGCCATTCGTCGCAATAGCAATGGAATTGGAAAAGTGTTGCTATATCCATAAAAAATTTCCCACAAAAATAAGGGGTCATGTTTGTGGCTATAGCAACGAACAAGTGTTGCAATAGCAACGATTTTCCATGGGAAAATGTCCACATGTACTAGTGGAATGTATAATGAATCCTTGAATCCCCTAAAGAAGAACCTAAGGAATCCCTTGATTACAAGTGTATATAAAATGAAAGTGGTCCCATTATGGCATAGCGGTTGCACATGGCCCTCATAGGAAGACACTTTGAGTTATAAATAAGTGGTACAAATACACTAGAGTATCCCTTAATGATAATGATGATGTGGAGTGTAAAGGAGTGCATAAAGTGTCATAAATAAGTGTGAAAATTTTCCTAAATAAGTGATGGTGGGTCACATGACCATTATGGTGGGTCACATGACCATGATGATAGTAATTGTAAGAAAGTTCGTAAAGGTGTTTCTAAGAAATGTCAGTAAGAAATGTGAAGAATTCCTAAAACAATGGTGTTTGGTCCAGTTTCTCATGAGTTTGGGGTTACATGACCCATGGTGGAGAAGTACCTAAAGAGTCCCCAAAATTGGTTCGAAGCAAGTTGGTGTAAATACTGAAGTACCCCAAAAATAATAATGCTTGGTCCACATGACCCTGAAAGTTGTAGTACTTTGGCCCATTAGACTACGTGAAGTGTCAAGGATCCCCGTAAGAAATAATGACATATGTATCCAGTATGATGATGTGTTCAAACCCTAAGGATCCCTTTGGAGAAGATATGTAGTGATATTGAATTTTTGGCATGAAGTGCCATGATGGGTCCTTGAGGTGGGGTACTAACCCTTGAGATCCCCTTAAAACATGGAGATCCATGAATTAAGGATGAGTTTAAGGATACACTAAAAGAAGCTACTAGATCATGATGAAGTGTATAAATAGAAGACCAAACATTGCATTTCATCATCAATTAAGTATCTATTTCTATTGTGCATATTTGGACAAAAAGTGTGAAACTTTTTGGAGGAGCAATTTCTGGGTATCTTTGAGGATTGAGGAGATTCATGAAAAAAGGCATAACTTCCTCATACGGTATCAGAATTACAAAAATCTTGGCTTGTTGGAAACTTGGTTGTGAGATGTATGCAATGGATTTACCTTAAGACTCTTTTGGTTTCTATATTATTTATTCGTATTGTGATGTTGGCAAAGGTATGGTTCATGCTTGTGGGTTTCTCTTGTGATGACACTTCTTTGCTCTAGGTATGTGAGCCTTTATCTTGGTATATCTCTTTGAAGTCATTATATATTTTATGGGGGATATGATTATGGTCATATTGGCATAGATATGGTATGGTTCTTGTAAATGGGTCTCACTTGTGATGGTCATGTCTCCCATGGACTAGGGTCCATATTTTTGTCTTGAAAAAGCATGAAGTTTGTACATGTTCTTGTACTTATCTCTTTGCATACTTAATGGTGATATTGGCATATATGTCGGTGCACAATTTATGATGATCATGGCATAGATCTTGGTGATTCTTTTTATATATCATGGTGATGATATAGACATATTGTATGATGGTATTGGCATATATCATAGTGATTATCTTGGCATAGTCCATGGTTATGTTGTGGCATGTGGCTCATATCCTTGAATGTTCAATGTTTGGAAAATGTATATGATATAAACGTTGAGGATACAAATGCAATAAATGGATGATTGCTTCTGGGTATATACTTGAGGCATGTACATGTTGATATAGTGTGACATATATTGAGACATTGTGAAAGTGATTGTGGCATGTGACATTTATAGTGGCATTGTGATAGAGGCAGTGATTGTGACGTTTAGATAGATACAATTATTGTGCATTCTGATAGAGATACTTATGGTGACAGGTTGAAAGAGGTAGTGATACAGTGATACATGATGAAAGAGACAATGATAGAGGAATGATGATAGTGATATAGGAATAGATACAATGATGCAGGTGTAGGGACAAAGATACAGGTACAAGTTGTCAGAGACAATGATATTGTGACCATTATAGATTGTTTCTTCTGTTCATATGAGGGTGACAAGATGGGGTAAGGATAAGAGATTGTAGTCTCCTTCAAGTTGGTTCATGAGAATTGTGAGTTGATGCTCACTAAGTATTGGATTCATCTCTATAGGTTGGAGACTATGACCTTAAGGGGTTGAAGACTCCTTTCAGTTGGAGCTGATAAACTAGGGGGTTAGAGCCTCCTTCTAGTTGGTGCTACAAAATTATGGAGTTGGAGCTTCCTTCTAGTTGGTGCTAGTAGACACATTGAATGTAATCTCTTTATTATAAACAAAAACTTTTGTGGCTTTTCCCCTTGTACTTAGGTTTCCACGTAAAAATATTGTGCACTATGTATGTTTCTTATGTGATGATGTTATGCTTATGAAATGTAAAGGTTGATAATGTATTAATGAATGTTGTACTTTGAAAACTGTTGATAATTAAGTTTTGAAAAGTAATAAAAGGTACACACACTTATTCACCCCCCCTCTTAGTGTGTTAGGTGTGTCCAACAGTTTTAAGTGCATTTTTAAATAGGCCAATTGAGGGTTTAGTTGCAGTTAAACTAAAATATCGATCAGGCTATTTTTTACTTTGTATAGTCTTCTCGCTAACTTATATTTTTTTACTATTGACAATAGCTCGACCATGCTATTTAAAAAAACTACATCAAGGGTTAAGAAAACCCTCGATTGAGTTTTTTTAAATAGCTCGGTCAAGCGCTTGTTTAATCCCTTGATCAAGCTTTTAAAATCTCAATCAAGGGTTTAAAAAAGGCCAATTGAGCTCATTTTTCCCATATGCATGCCCTCCACTTGCAAAAAACTGTTACCCATCTTCATGGAAACACCCTTCATGAACCTTCATTTTTATAAACCATCACTAATATTGAAAATAAAACACATTGGCTAGGTTGAATGATGTTGACATATAACATTTCTTGAAGCATATTCTCCATCTCACTCTTTTGTGCATATGGGTGCATCTAAGGTATGAGTTTAGGTGTACACTTCTCAGTTGCAAGTGAATCACATGGTTATGATCTTCAATAGGTGGAATACCTTTAGGCATCTCTCAAAATACCTTGGAATGATTTTCATTAACTTTTTGGAAATCCACTAGAACAGAGGGTATATATTTTTGAACATCTAGTGAGCATAATTGTGCATTTACACCATGGTGACTATTTTCTTAGTAAAATTTTCAGTATTTTAGAGCTTATCACTTTAGAGGGTTTCCTTGGAATTCTTATGAGTTCAATTTCCTCGTCTTCTAAGGAGAATAATATGAAAAGTTCATGAAATTTAAGAGCCATTGTTCCCAATGATAGTTATCATTGAACCCCTAATACAACATCAACACCGCCGATTTGGATTGCAATAATTGGAATATCCAATAAATATTCCCTAATAGTAAGCTTCATACTATGGAACTTCCCTGAGCAATTTATAGTACCTCCATCTGCAATTGTTACTTCGAACTTTGGTTTTAGATATATAAAGCAATTGAAAAGTTTGGCTAATTTGCAATTAATGAAGTTATGGGTACTACTAGAATCAATCAACACTGTTACTTTTGTTTATGTATCCTTCTATATTGAGAGTTTGAGGAGTACTAATGCTTGTCAATGCATGGAAAGATATGGTTTGAGTAGTATATTCTATTTCTAACTCTTGAGAATGTTTTAGTTCTAGATATTCTTCATTTTCACAGTCTAGGTAGAATAATTTCTTCCCATTGTAGTTATGCCCCATACTATTTTTTTATCACAATTTAAAAATAACACCTTTTCTCTTCTTTCCTCCACTTGTTGATGTGTTAGCCTTGTAGGATGAGTGAGGTTTTTTTTTTTAAGGGGCTTGGGGGGGTGGGGGGGGGTTTTTTTTTTTTTTGGGGGGGGGGGGGGGGGGGGGGGGGGGGGGGGGTTATTTCACTCTCTATAGGTGTTAGTGGCATCCCTTCTAGTAGCCATATTTTTACTTTCCACTTTCTTTTCCAAATTAAAAGAATTATCCAATGATATAGGTTAAAAGAGATGTACCTCATGCTAAATTATCTACTTTAAAGTTCTCAAAAATAGCTCCAACAAATTATCCTCTAAAATTGTCTTCACTCTAAGAATAAACTTTTGAAAGTTCTTAATGTGCTCTATAACTAGACATCTTTGCCCAAGGTTTATCAATTGGAAAATGAAGATTTTTCTCTTAATACCTCCAACGTAATGTGTTTTCAATTCATCCATAAATATAGGCCAAGAGACAATATAGTCCTTTTTACAATAAAAAAACCATTGATACCACACAAATTGATTAGATTCTATAGATAAGGATGCAATAGTTTTTTTTTTGTAAAGTCGGCACTTGGTCAGGGATGATTTTAAGGAACCATACTTATTTAAAAGTGTATAAATGTTGGTGAATCTTACCAATTCTTGAAACACAAACTATAAAATGTTTGGAGATATTTTTCAGAAAATATTTTAATTTCCTAGTATTTTATATCGTTTATATAATAATTTGGCAATTTTTAGGGTGAAAAACGTTTACCCCATCAAAATTGGGCGAAACAGGGCTTCCAAAAATGCAAAATGGTGAATCTTTTTTTGGAGAAAAACCTCTAAAAATAGCCCATTGGCTAAATTTCGCCCCTAAAATTATCCCTACACTTGGTGCAGGCCAAAGAACTGCTCCATATATAATATCCATGTTATGGGATCATTACTATAAAACTTATTCATATATAATTTGGAAATGAAGTAGTTCTTTGGTCCAAAGTTAACCCATGATTATGTGGATCTTGGAATAATTAGTGATCAAGTGTCTAGGACTCAAGGCTCTTGTTCTTTCAGTATTTTAAAATTTTATCTTTATGTGAATGGGGCTCCACCATTTTGTTATATTTATACTCTTCTCAAGGAATTTTCTTTTTGGTAAGTAAGCCGCTCATATCCCTCACAAGTCCCCCCTTCATGTTTTTAGGTTATTTTGGATACCCCCTTTGAATGTTTTGATTCAACTTGGTTATATCCTTTGAATGTTTGGAATTCATACTTATTTACCATATTAATGAGGTTCACCATTCATACCATTGTATTTTAAAGGTCCTATACTCATTTGGTAACCTTGGAAAACCCAAATTCCACATCAAAACATTCATCTTATGTTATGGATGAGCCTTTAGGTGGTTTAGTGGGAATTATTTTTTCACTACACCTCTTTCCATGCAAGACCACTAATATTCACTAGATTTCTTCTCTATTTTTTATTTATTACACTCTTTGAATCACTCTAAAAAAATATTCCAATCAAAAGTTATGCAAGCTTTAGTTAACCTACCTTTAAACGGTTTGGTTTGTAGCTTGTCTTGGTAGCCGACCTTTCTCTTGAAATATCTATGAAATTTCAGCTCCTATGAGTCTAAATTTTCATATATACGCCTAATATGTCTTATATATAATGCCATAGGTTTGGTCAAATTATGATGTTCCAAGAGAAAGTTATGGTGACTTTCTGATAACTTATTGTTTTGTTCCTTTCAGGACAACGAATTTGTACAACCTGTTACATGCCCAATTTTTACGATATGATTCCATTTTTTTTAACAAAAAAACTATGTTTTGTATATTTCTAATGTAACTTGTGGAACTCGATTTGGATCTTTCAGTCTTCATATACAATAGTTTTACCCAAAACATATGCTTGAGACTAGTTTTTAGACTAGTCAAAGACTCTAAGTTCCACAGACTGTAATGCCGAACTTATAATTGACCAAGACTTGAAAATTTGAGAAAAAATTCTTCATTATTTATTTTGGGTCTCCTTGTAGTCTTGATTTATGAAACATCCCAAAGAAAATTTATAGTGAAAATGGCTTTGATACCAAATATTGTCCGCCAAATTCCCAAAATAGCGTAACATTAGAAAGAGAGAGAAACCCAATGGATTAAGAATGAAATAGAGAGATGAATAAGAAACCTCTTTGAGTTAACAACCTCCTTTTACAATGTATCAAATGCACAAGAAAATATGAGATGATTTCTAAAACTAGGTCTCATTGATGTCAATATACGAGACAAAGGGTAAATTAAAATTAAGGTCTTAGCTAGATAATAAATGCAATACTAATATAATAATAGAAATGTAATGTCACAATATCTAGGCCTTAACAATATTCCATTGCAACAATTCATTAAACTCTTTGTTATGAAATGTTTGTCTCAAAATCAAGATTTAATATTACTAGCTTACCACACAAATTATTGAAACAAGTTGAGATTGAAATAAAACAAGTTAAAACAAATACCATACGATCCATATAATGTACATGAGATGTAGCTGGGGGAAACCCAAACAAAAGGTAAGGAATATGCCTTGCTCTTTCTTTCTCATATACAGAATGCAAATATAAAGAAAGGTGAACTCACTATGGGGTTACCATTGACATTGTAGCATATATGTCCGCTATGAGGTCTTCTACTTCCTTTGTTATGCTCCAATGTTGCATTCCCTTTCTCTTCTAAACTATGGAACAATAATTAATACAAAAATTATTGAACTCTTTCATTTCCTAGTAGTCTAGTATTTAACATTTTTTTATAGTCATCTAGGGTTATGGTTAGGGTTCTTTCATGCCTCAACTCCTTATCAGGTTTAGGGTTTTGGATCCTCTCGAATCTTCTTGACATTCCACACATCACTAGCTACACATGTGTGAGTAATAAGAGTTGATGTGGGATCCACTCAATACCATGGTGGTCAAAATAATAGGTCAACTTGTGGGAGGAATAACTTCCTCATACATACTCCAGTTGATGTGATGTTTACAATGTTGGAAAGCTCTCATTTTGTAGAACAACATTGACACACTAGGACTATGTCCTTAACGTTTTGACAAAAAAATGATCATTTAATGGAACAAATGGGATCCAAAAGTTTTAAGTCCCCAAATCATCAAAATAGACATAACCTTTAAATGGTTCCTATAAGTTAGTAACTCCGAATTTTCTCCATACAAAGTACCAAAATACATGACAAATTATATTGTGATTCATTTCTAATCAAATAGTGTGTCATGGTTGTATTTGAGACTTTGTTCATTCATGTTGGTTTATGTCTACCTCTAGTTAATTAGATTAAAGTTATCTTAACTCAATGTCATTTTCTTTACTAATTAATGGTTATGATTTACCTTTCTTTATACCCTCTAACCCGTCTAGATGTTTAGGCTAGGGCTGTCCATTATCCCCCATCATTTTTTTTAATGGCCATGAATGGTCTAACCAAGTAACTAACAACCTTAAGGGAGGCTAGGACTTTAAAATGTATCATATTTGAATATCATTCCAACTCATTTACTCTTTGTTAATGATGTATTATGTCTTGGTAATGGATATATAGGAGATGTAAACAAGGATAAATAAGTTTACGGTATATACATGAAAACAATTGGAATGGAATTAAGCATTAGAAATCCCACTATATGTTTTAATGGCTTAAAAGGGTCGGGACTTAAAAACCCTTCTTCCATGCTAAGAAATTCCATTTAATAAGGGGATTAATTACTTGGGTTTTACTTTAAAGGGAAATGCTTATGGCTATCCAGATGAGACGTGGTTGTATACAAAGGTATACAAGATCATAAGAATTAGTGGAATAGATGGCTCTTCTTTGGTGATAGATTCATCCTTATAAATCCATTTTGGAGGTAATATCTGTTTATTGGTAATTATTTACATATATTCCCATTGGAATTCATAAGAAAATAAGAAAAAATGTTTCAATTTTTTTTAGAGAAGAAAGAGAGAAAAATATGATATGTTATGGGTAAATTAAAAAAGACTTTCCAAATCGAAACCCATGGGTGGCTAGGTACTAAATTCAAGTTTTTGGCTAGGTGTTAGCAACAAAGAGCCTTTATAGGATAATATGGAGGAAAAGGTTATGAAAATAGATTCCTAAGTAGAAGTACACAGATCCTTTGATAGTTGAGGAGTGGATTATAAGCTCTCCAAATCATATAATAATTCCTCTAATATACGGATCTCATTGGTTTTTTCCTTTCCCATTCTATGATTTTGGTTAGCATAGAAGCTAAGAGATGGGAGTAAATCAATATTGGGATCAAATCCATGGATTAGTTGCAATGGGAATCATATATTGTTTAAGGAATTAGTATTTTTTCTACATCATCAAAATTGTTTATTTGTGGAGATGTTATTGCTCCTAAATAGAGATCCTTTTGGAAAGAGGGATGGAAAAATGAAAAATATCTTAGCCTTGAAGGATGATTAGCAGATAAATGAAGGGCATATACTCCTAGTTATTTAGTGGAAACATAAAGCTTTGTTAGAAGAATATCAACTAATATGGTAAAAATATTGTTGAATGGTTTGGTATTCATCATTATTTGCACTGGATTTACAAGTAAGCACAAAGTGTTAGTGGTCAAGTATTTGGAAATTGAAAGGCTAGCCAAAATCAAATATTTTCCTTTTTATGACTTTATCGAATAAATTTTTAACTTGAGACATTTTGGAGAAAAAAAAACTTAGCAAAGATCATTGTAAAGAATCTAGAAAAAAAAAAGAGTATCTATCACCTTCTAATAAACTTTAGCTACCATTTTACATCAAAACTTTCAACAACAACAAAATTTATTTTAAATTATGCTAATAAATAAAATACCAATATAATTTCAATTATTTTAAAACTATAAAAATATCACAACCATAAATTACAAAAGTACACCAATTTTAGTAAACTAAGTAACCTAGAATTACAAAAATGAAATCATATTTCAACATTGTTGCCTACAAAACCTCCCCCACCAACCATACCTATCAACAATGAACACAAGGAGCAGCCATTATAGACACCTAGATTAAGAGAGAAAGTGTATAATTCATGTGTATCGTTTGTCCTATTCAATGGCCTCATCTATTCAAGATATTTATGTATTATTTGATTATTTGGCCCATACGTTATATGTTCTTCTACGTTTGCTTTTACTTGTGAAACACTCCGAAGTATTAGAGATTCGTGTATCCATCATTAGAAAATATTAAGACTTCAAACCAAAACCTTATTCATGATTTGATTAGAAATTTTAACTGCAAACAAATTTTTAACCTATGTTTTGGCTTACCGCTTCCTTTTCTATTATTAATTGGAATTTCATTTATCTTTACATTTAAAAAATGAAGGGAAAATGAGATAAGAGAATCCATTACATGTTGAATTTTGAAGAGAAAGAAAATATGTGTGTTGTTTAGGATATAATCTTATGTTTTGGACTTTATAGATGGGAGTTTATCTTTAGGAGATAATCATGCATCAATGGGATGAGAATGAATGTGAGAAGAGACCATGAATAAATATGGATCAATGAGCAGGTTGTAGGGTTTTGGGGGAGGTTGGCTCTCTCAAGAACAATAAAACCCTACTCTTATCTATGGGCTACTACTAAAGATTGTTTAAGTTGAGCTATGACCGGTTTCCAAATAGTGCTTAGTTTTAGACCATAGTCTATATTTAAAGTGTTGTCTCACTTCTCAATTTCCAAGGCTGAATCTCTCACTCTTCTCTTTAGTGTTCTTCTCTGGAAACCATTTTTGCATCTTCTATGCAAATGTGCTGAGAAGTGTCGTGTGAATGCTCAACAAGAGCATATTTGTAAGCTCTATCCATGGATCTATCTACTACATGTTCTTTTAGATTAATTTTTAGTGACATGTATGTTTCCCCAATGTATTCCATGCAACATGAACAGGGAATTGAATAGACCCCTTTGCGTTGTCGTGGGTCTACCTAATATTTTGCACAATCAACCATATTTTGAATGATGCATGGGGGGTAAATCCCACCCTGATGTTATTCCTTTTAAGGATACAACCAATCCTATTTATGGTCCCTTTAATATAAGGTAAGAATATTGCTAAGCCATCCACTTGTTTTTGAGTGTGTATCTTTGTTTTTGGCTTTGTTGTAATATCTTGATTTTGACGCCATTGCATTAAAATTGTGCATGATGTCAATATTGTTATTAAATCGCCAACAATAATGTTCTTACGCGATGGCGGACCAGCTTCTGAAACGCGGCTAGGGTTTCCCTAGCCGCCGCCTCCCTTGCTCTGCAGATCCTCAGGCCAAAGGCGTTCAGGCTGGAATTCTCAGCGTTGATGCACCCCTTCTTCAGTGTTGAAGCTTTCTACAACTGCGCCTTTTCAAAGTGGGATTTTTGGTTGTCGCTCTCACCTCGTGGCTCTCAGGTTTCCAGGATATGGGATCGCATGACCAGCTCGAGGCCTTCAAGGCCCTAGTTCAAGTTGATGTTCCTCAGGTAACTTCTCATACTCCCTCCAAGTTCATAAAAAAGATGGATGAGATCCCTTCTCTGGAGCTCTCTCCTACGGATCCATGCCAGAAAGCACGCCTCCTCTCAGAGAATTCCCTCATTGGCAAGTTTACAGGGTTGTGGCCCAGCCCTAAGGTGGTGGAGCTCTGGATTGCAGAACATTGGAACCCTATTCTGTAAGGACAATTATCTCTCTTCGCAGTTGGAAGGGGGTTTTTTGTTTTCCTGTTTTTGAATAAAGAATAAAGCGATTTAGTATTTCAATCAGGTCCCTTCTTCATGGGCTTGAGAGGGCCATTCTTAGCCCCATGGACCATGGGTTTTAACCCATAAGCAGAGATTACTGCCGCTCCAGTTTGGGTAAGAGTGCCTAACCTCCCACTTCATCTTTGGGGGAAAAGCACTTTGGACGACATTGGTAATAAGCTAGGACACTATCTAGATAGTGCAAAACCAAAAGGGGTCCATATTAGATGTGCACGCATCTACGTAGAGGTAAATCTAGAAAAAGGACTTTCGGAGGCCCTAAAGCTCACACTAGGAGATTGGAGTCACATCCAAGAACTGGATTATGAGAAGATTCATTTCAATGTGACTTTTGTCATGTATATGACCACTTCCCCAAAAGCTGCCCCAAGCTTGCAGAATCACAGAAACCAACAAATCGCTCTGCTCCTAAAGAAGCTGAGTTCCAAATGGTCACTAATCGACGTTGTCATCCCCAGTGAAAGGAGCCTCAAGATTCTCAGCACAAGGACTCACCTCAAGATCCTACTCTTCTCACAGAATCTCCACCGCTAGAAAACAAAAATAGCTTTTAATTTCTCCAAGAAGTCGAAGCACAAGAATCTGAAGTTGCAGATGTTCTAGAGCAGGGCGAACCTCCAGATCCCCCCGACCCCTTGGAAACAATTCCTGAGCAAGCTTATCCAAAACCTGCTTCTTCAGGTTCTATGAAAGACCCCAAAGCATTGGACCATGAGACTTCAGCCCATGTAGGATTGGCTTCCTTAGTCCCTTCCATTGAGTTAGAGGGAATCTCTGATTCTCAAGACTTCTCAGCCCCTTCTCATCCCCTCACCAGAGGGAGAAATACAAATAAAGAATGCAGAGAAAAGGAAGCAACCTCAAATATTTGCTCAGGCTCCTAGAAGCGATTGGACCCTTTCATTAAGGGGCATTTCACCTCCCCATCTAATTAATGTTTTGTTTCTGTATTCTACTCTACTCACAATTCATGAGAGTTTACTCTTGCAAGCAATCATTTTCTCGGAAAATCCCTAGAAGCAATTGGGACTCACCTCTCAAAGTATTTATAAGAAGGATGACAACACTGTTATAGGTCATCAACCTTCTTTTTCTGAACTCCCCCTTTGTAAGCTTGGTTGGGCTACAGCCTTTTTAATGTTTTTTAATTAATATAAATTTCTCAGTTTGTGTTTAAAAAAATAACGTTATTAAATCATGGTGAGGAGCTCAAGGCCAAGGCCTCGCCATCGATTTAGTGTTTTATGTATCGACAATTAAAATTGATACCTATGGTTCTTGTGCTATCTAGGCACAATATAAATTGATACATCATGTAAAAATGCAATTTAATAAAATACCCACAACTAGCTATGTAGTGCAACAAGAGATGGGGGCATGATTTTCACAAGGAATAGGGAGGGAAATTATTCAAACCTTTGAGCCAATAGTGTTAAGCCAAATGTCAATAAGAGAACCCATAATCGCTCAACTACCCATTTTGACTTATGCACCCAATTATTTAATTCTTCCAGAAGTTGGTTGAGGCAGTTAATGCATTGGGAATGGAGAGGTATGGCAGTCAATTTCATATTGGGGAGAGCCATCACTTTTGGGAACTCGTATTTTTGTGTGTGGGGCAAGAAAACACCGTGAAAATGTGTGCCCATTACATTCTTCACCCATGTGTTTCACTTCCTCAGGCAGCTGGATCTACCTGGGGTGTTTTTCCTCACGTTTTCCTGCATTTCCTTCATTTTTCCATAGCTGGAAATCTGTTTTTATGTTGCACAGTGGATGGGGAAAGAAATTAACCATTTGTGGGTTTATAGAGGTTGGTTTTTCCCCTGTAAGACCGATAAACGTTTTCTAAATTCGAATTTTCTCTCCCAGAGTTGATTCCCTATCTACTATTTCATTTTTGGTTGCTAAAACATTTTTCTTCATAGCCAGCACTTGTGTTTTGTTGTTATGTGCATCCTTGTTTTGGTCTGAACTGTGAGAAAAACTTAGGAGTGGAAGAGGACCAGAATTGGCTTGATAAACCTAGCAAAAAGAGGAACCTCGCAAAAGATCAAAAGGGGTTGGCTACTCTTCTATGCACACCTTGGAGAACACTGGAAGGGAAGGTATGGCCTGAGGGACTATGTAGCAGTGAAGGGAATACTTCCTTCTGTTAGGTGTGTAGGTATTGTGGATGCCAAGCTAGATAGTTATTGTATAGGTATCCATAGCTCTGTGGTTGAGCTCACTAGCTTAGAAACTCTTCCTTTCCACTGCCTTAGCAACCTGATAAACCCAATTGTGGATTGGATTGGCTGAACCTTGGTGTGTATTTGGATATGTGTGAGCCTGTTGTTCCCTTATTCCTTGTAGAAATCATGCCCAGCTCGAGGGTGGCAGTTGTGCCAAGAGATTGATGAGCACAACAGTCCTATGGTTGGGTGGAACGTTGCAGTGACATAGCTAGTTGCTCGAGGCAGCTCATTTTCAAGATAAGTACTCTCTTACTAACTCTGCAATGTATCTATTTTTATTATGAATGTATTGAATGGGATTTACTTCCCTTGTAGTTTCTTGCATTATATAATGCATATGTCTTTTACTTTCAATGCATTCTTGATTATGTTCATGGGGCTAGATTCCTAGTTATGGCTAGATTTCAAGAGAGGAGAGGCTCCACCTTATTAGGTGTTTAATTAAAATTTTATAGGTATATTATTTAATAGATTGATCAACTAAAAATAGAAAGCAACAAAATATAGAAACTTGTATCTCAAAACTGCACTAGCTATAGAGTCTACTTGAATGTCCATGTTTTGTTAGCCATGTCGAAGGGTGAGGCTGAATTATCTACATTGCATGGTATCCTATGTCGTTGACAGTTTTAATGATCAAGTTTGAGAGCATTATGACCCATTGTTCCAATTCCATGTTTTTATGGGTGAGGCAAGCTAGGGAAACTTCATTTTCTCCCCCCCCCCTTGCTCAAAGTCTTGCAGTATTATGTATATATCTAATTTGCAAGCACCCCTCTTCTCCTTCATTATCCTCGAGCAATTATCCATTTGAGATTTCCAATGAGCAATTTGTAGAGTGAAGTATTGGGCATCACCTTGGATATGCCTGAGCTCCCAGGTGGAGCTACTCAAAACCTACTCGAGGGAACACAATTTTCTAGTAAACACACAATTGCAATAAAGGCAATGGCCTCCTTCCATCTCGATAGAGGGTGGAGGATTGAATAATTGAGGAAGGGAATCATCATAGACAAAGGGAACAAAGGAGAAGGCATGAGAGAGAGGGTAATAAGGGGTGAAATAAATGAAGGGATAATGGAGGACGATAACACAATATATGAAGGGTCGCGGTCTCACAAAAGAGATAACAAGGTGTTATCCTTTAATGATGAGGATAAAGGAGGGGAAACACAAATTAGGGAGCGATGAAGGGTCCCCTCCTTACTCTTGAACCCCATAAAGTCACATTTGTTCACCCTTGCTAATTTGTGTAAATGTTCCAACTTAATCATGAATTGTGGATTGGGTATGTTTTAGACCCTTCTATTTGCTTTAGGATGATCATGTCTACTCTTAGAGTCACCCTTAAGTTGAACATTATTTTTTTTCCTTGCTTTGATTTATTTTGACATGGAAGAAGCTAATGCCACTAAATATTTAAAGGAGAGGCATATTCTTCAAAAAGTCAAATGGATTTGTGAGGAGTATGATTGAGTCCTATTTCAGAGTCTAGAGAGGATAATGTATGAGTCTCCAAGGATAACGACTTGCTAAGATATTAAGGTGCTCAAAGACTTGATGCCTTAGAAAACTGTAAGAGCTTCCACTTCATTATTGGTTGTTTCTCCTATTCCCCAAGCAAAATATAGAGTTGGATGTCCATGGGTCATAGATACCCTCTTTAGTGCCTACTAAATCTCAACATGAAATTATTAATAAAAGAAAATTGAATTATTACAAATAATTTATCAAACATTAAGTTTAAAAAACAAAATAAGTATTTCTTTTTTAAAACAATGGGAACTTAGCAACCTCCCAAGTGTATATGCAACAACTCACAAGCCACATATACCAATAACTCATAGATCATCATGAGCCAAGACTTCACATTAAGGGGATGTCTACCCTTTCAGCTTCACTAAGATGGATCAATATGTACAACCCTCCCCCTAATAGTTAAACTATAACCTCCATAAAAATCACACAGATTATTAAACAATGAACCTACTCAAATACACAATATTATTGAAAAACATACTTAAAAATGATGATTAAAATGCCCAAAAACATAGTGAAATATAAAAAACATTGCTCTACCTTCAATATAAAACATACATACGTGAGAGATAGATCTTGCCTCCATTTATTCCATAAATGTAAATGATGAGTCTCCACTTCCTTAGTAATGATGAAAATATATGTTATTGATGGGTTTTTAAAAATTATCATTTACCAAAACCATAATAACGTTGATATTTTTATTTACATTATTGGTATTGGAGCACATGGAATTGATGAGTCCCTGCTTCCTTAGTAATGATGAAAATACTTTATTTTAAAAAATTATCACTTACCATAAATTTAATAACGTTTTTATTCAAGCACAATGATTATGATATTTCATTTTCATGTATTGATTCCATAATTTCATTTTCATTAATTTTACATTACATTAAAATTTTATTGTTGATTTTATTTTCATTTTTAATAAATATTTATTTTGATAGTTATTTATATTTTAAAATTTGGGGTAGTTTTAAGTTTATGTTTTTCGTAGATTGCGTGAGGATGAGAAAAGTGTACTGTTCAAATTGACTTTATTATAATTGTTCCAAATTCTTAAAAAAATAGAAAAATAATTAGTAGTTATGCATGGATAAGTGATAGTTGTTGCATGAATAACTAGTATGTGATATATGGATAACGAATATTTAACTTGTGACCTATTGATGTTCACTAACCAAGAGTTAAGTAGCTATGCTAATTATTATTTATCAAAACCATAATAACCTTAAAATTTACATTATTTTTAGTTTCAAACAACGTTATTATTTCATTTTCATTATTTTCAATTCATTGATACTAACTTTTAGTTTTCATTATTTTTAATAAGTTAATTCTTCATTAACACTTTATAGTTAACTTCATATTATCATCACACCTTATACTTAGTAAAAATCATAATAAGTTAAATTTCATTTACCCCACATTTAAATACAAGAGCCACAGAGTGGAAATGTCCCTACAAGGTTGTACTTTAAGTCAATGAAATTGTTGTAGTTGATTTGAGAAGAACAACAATTGTATTTTTTTTCAATAGAAAAAATAGTTGTTTCCTTGGTATTCATATTGAATCAAAGGTAACGGTTACAAAGACATGACAAAATTCCATTCAAAACTGTAGGAGAGATGTGAGAGAGACAACCCCAAGATGGAACCAAAAGACTTACAATCCCATAGGAAGACAACAAGCACATACCATACAGAGAGGACATAATGAATCCAGGGAGACTTATCCAAGGAGACACAAACAGGTGGAGAGAACACAACCCACGGGGATCAAGAGAAGAATCCCCAGCTAAACTAAATAGGATAGGTAAAAAAAGACCCATACTCAAATGAACCAAAATAGAGTATGTCACTAAATACTGATATAAACTCCTAAAAGAGTTTTATATAGAATTCCTTAATAATATCACCCTCACAAAATTTTGGGAAAGAGAGGTGACCAAACATCAGTTTTAGTTCCTCCTTGGATAAGCCGTCTGCACTCATATTGTGCTCCCTATAGACATGCCTGATGTCTAGAGATAAGAAATCCTGCTTGATTTCAAAAATTTTGTTGCACCAGTGATTCAAATTCAAAGCAGAGAGAGTAGCTTTCGAACTCAACCAATTTATGATCACTGAGGAGTCTCCCCGAACATATATATACGATATACCCATGGAAGCAACTATGAAGAGAATGGTCCAGAGTGCTAACAACTCAGCCCTCGTGTTTGTACTGGGTCCACAACCCATTTTGCAAAAAGGAAATGTGACTGATTCAAATACAGAGTGAAGCTCACACCTCCCAAGCTTTTTTCAGTTGCCCCGTCGAAATATCCATAAGGAAAGTTGATATGCTCAGCAGGCCCAATATCTCTAACTTTTCTTGTTTTGTAGAGACACATATAGGATATTACAAGCTCCATCGTTATGTGACACACAGAATTGACATCCGGATTTTTCCCTTCAAAGATACGGGAATTTTGACACAACCATATATTCCATATGTAAAAGGAAGGCATGTAAGAGCACTCTCGCTTATGCTTGAACTAAGAAGTGAGATTCTCGTCCAAATTCTAAGTACACCAATGAAAGGCAAAGTTAAAATGCTGACCGAGATTGTCTATAACATCCCTCACGAAAGTTTAGTTAATAAACATGTGGTTCACATTATCCGCATCAGAGCTACACAAACAACATATATTGGGCCCACACCACCCTCTCTTTTGCAAATTGTCCCAAGTCGAGATACAATTTCCCAGGCTGAGCCATAAAATCAATTGATTTTGAGTGGGATATGCCTGATCCAGATCTGCAAGTGGAGCCAAACATTTGATTTTGTAAAATATGCAAAGAGAATTAGATCACAAGCCATACATGTTGAGACTTCACCATTGACTGAATTATGTGACCAAAGAATAGAATCATTTTCTTCTGAGAGTTCTATCCCTCCTTGAGACAAACCACTAATGTAAGAATCCCACTCAGCCTTCCAGCTAACTCCCAGATACAAGTCTTCCGCAGAGAGTCGGTACGAATGACTTAGAGCACCTTCACCTCTATTTACAGTGTGGCTAAGAGAACTAATGCCCAAATCATGGAGATATTCTCGAAGCTCCTCCAAGAGGTGCAGGGAGGATTTTTGACCTGAGATGGGATCAATACCAAGTTTTATACCGATTCCATTCCCAAATTTCTATCCCATTTTACTGCTGAGCCAAGAGGGAGTTCTGACAAATTCATTCCAGAAAATAGAAGTACCTTTTACTGTGAAGCGTTTTTTTCTCAGCCAATCCTCCAAAGAAATATTTTTGAGATATTTGGTCTTGATCACAGAGGACCAAATACCTGTAGCTTTTAATACCATCCAAAATATCTTGAGCTAGAGGGCCATTCCAAACCATTCAAGGTTCTTAATATTCCACCCCCCATACACATATGGCCTGGAGAGAGTCATCCAATCAACAAGATGTAAACACTTTCCCTGAATAGAATTCCCCCATAGAAAGGAGAAGATCCTTTGGCGTAAACAATAATATGTAGTCTTTGGATTTTTTTCTAGAGAAAACCAGTAAACTGGAATACTCGATAATACTAAATGAATGAGAATCAACCTTCCTCCCAAGGAAAGAAACCTGAAAGACCAATGACTGATTTTTTTGTTGAATATTTTAATAATCCATCTCTAGTCATTTATACCGTAACGCAGAGGTTTCAAACGATAACCAAGATAGTTGAATCCATCGTCGATATGCTCCATGTTGAGAGGAGTGACTGCCAAAATAAACCTATGTGTATTATCATCAACATCATTATAAAGAAAGGAAGATTTTATCAAACTAATACACATACCTTATGCATTACAAAAAAGATCCAAGGAGTTCTTATACACGGTCCATTCATCTAGGGTGCCAAATCCGAACAACACCACATCATCCATGAACAATTGATGAGTTAGAGCCAAGTTCTTGGAGATCATTACCCCCTTGATAGTACCAATATTTTTTGCTTTATTAATGAGAAGGCTAAGACCTTCAATAGTTAAAATGAAGAGAAGGGGAGACAGGGGGCAGCCCTGATGTATGCCCCTTAAAGCACCAAAAAATACATAAGGGGTAACATTAATCAATACTGGGAACATAGGAGATGTAATACATCCCATAATCCAATTTACCCTCGCCAAGGGAATACCAATTTGTAATAGAATCTGACGCAGAAAAGTCCAGTTCACCCTGTTAAAGGATTTTACTAAGTCCAACTTCAACAGAGGTGCCTTCAAATTTTTTGTCTCTATAGTGTGCAAGACTTCCTAAGTAGTCCCAACGGGTTCCAAGATTTGTCTATTCTTAAGGAAACCATATTGATCCGCAGAAATGGACCTATCCAGGATTGGATTGAGGCGATTATCTATGACCTTTGAAATGATTCTATAGATCAAATTACATAAGGAGATGGGACGAAAATCAACAAAGGATAGAGGCTTTTCACATTTAGAAACAAGGGTGATTAAAGTAGAGCTTAGGTAAGGGGCACCCTCCCATCCACCCTGGATTGCTCAACTTCCTTTAGAAGATTATTCCCCACAAGCTTAAAAAACTAGAGAAAAAATTCAACAGACCAGTCATCTAGACTCAGGATTTTGTCCTTTTTAAAACCCTTCAAAGCCACTTCTATCTCCTCTAGAGTCACACTTGAGCAAAAGGATAATTTCTGTTCATCAGTAAGGAAAGACAGAAAGAGATTGATCACCTTGAGTTGATCTAATATGTTGGAGGTACCATCATCACTTAAGAGAGAAGAGAAATAAGACTTACCCAATGCTTTTAGCAGTAACTCATCCTTCACCTGTACACCCTCCTCATCATTAAAATCCCAAATAGCATTTGTATTCCTCCTTGTTTAAGTTGAATCGTGGAAGAACTTAGTATTTGCATCCCCCCCATTTATCCAATTAATCCTGCTTTTAAGTTTCCAAGTCAGCACCTCATGTGCTAGAATTTTTGCTTTTCTGAATTTCAGGGAAGCTAAATCAATGGATCGATATGCTAGGAAAATACCCGAGGGACATGCATCAAAAAGGGCTTTTATCTCAGAGCCTATGGATAGGAGATCCTTACAATTTTTATCCAGTTGTGACTTTTCCCACCACTTCACAACACATTTTAGACGTTTGAGTTTATAGACCAAACTCCTCAAATCATACTCCATAGAGCAAGGAACCTTTTTCGTCCAAGAATTGTTAACAATCTGATAGAATTCTTCATTCAATAACCAGGCTCTATTGAATTTGAAAGGGTAAACAAAATTTGAAATATGATCCTCCCATTCCAAACAAATAAGGAAGTGGTTGGATATTTCCATGGGATGAGACCAGGATCGAAACTTTTTAAGTATGGTCAACACCTGTTCTGAAGCCAAGAAGTGATCTAATCTTTTACTAATACTTGCCACCCTTGAACGACCATTTCTCCAGGTCAAACTCGGACAAGAGGGAGAAAGTTCCACAAATTTTGTACTTATCAACATCTGCGAGAAGTAAGGAGCCAAAGGATCGATGTGAGCATGAGTACACCAAATCTCTGAGTCATAAAGGGTGAAGTTTAGTTCATTGACTACAATAATGTTTGGAAGATAAAAAATGCCCTTCGAGGTATCCAAATTCCAAAAAGCTTCTCGATTGTCATAAGGCCCATAACAATTTAAGACAGAGAGAACATGGTCGTTTCCCCTGAAGCAAACCTTAATGACAATCCCATCACACGAAGAGAAATATTTACAACGATCCAACAAGGAGTTTCAGCCGGTTAACAAACCCCCTGAGAGTCCATTAGAGCCTAAAGAGAAAAATTCCCAACCTGGTTTCAACTTAGCAAAAGCGAGAATACATTGAGTGTGAATGCACATGGTCTCTTTAAAGAGGATCATATCAAGATTGATAACAAAGATCAATTTCTTGAGAGCTTTTAATTTGGTAAGCCCCCTGAACCCTCGAATATTCGTCGAGAGAATTTTCATGGAGAACCCACAACAGAGGGTGACATTGCTCTAAGCACTCGAGAGGAGGAAAGACTAACCAGATAGGTAAGTTCCCTGGTTGTTTCCTTAATCCGAAGGGGGGGAGAAGGAAATTACTCTAAAGATTCAAAATCCAAGGGCAACTTGGGGTATTTTTTCTTTCTCGATCTTCTAATAGTGACATTCTTGAAACGAATGGAGTCTAGGGAGAGTGTGGAAGGTGAGATGGGAGTTCTATCTGTGAAGATGGAGAGTGAATTCAATAGAGAATGATATGAAAATGAAGGTGAAGTCCTGGGAATATCAGGTCCAGTAGGATCCAATGATGTCGAGATGAGAGGAAGGAAATCCTCCCTGATAAATAGTGGAGACACATCACCAGTCATAGGGGTAGGAGAGGAAACCCACGGAGACTTAGGAGGAGAGGCACAAAAAAAATCATGAGGCGAGGAGGACAAGACATCACCAATCAAACAAGTTTCATGTACTGGGTCCAAAACCATCGAGTCTATCAGTGGTATCAATGGTTCATGTTGATAGGGAGGGTTAACATCAACAAGCACCGATGAGACTAGGTTCCTACTAATCCCAGCAACAGTTTCCACATCCTTTATAAAAATAATCTCACCCTTAGTAAGGTCCTCTATACAGTAGGAGAGACCGAGGAATACATACCTTCTGGAGCTGACGACGATGGGATAATAGGAGAAGAAGGAGAATCTGAAGGCGAGACTGAAAGAAGTAGCATTTGTCTCCAAAGTCGACCATGCAAGAGAGAGGGACAATATTTCCTGAGATGTTTGGTCTCGTGACATACATTGCAGTTGAAGGGAATATTTAAGTAATCAAGGCACTGCGAAATAATCTTGTCATTGCATTGAATATCAATTTCGGCCATTAAACCATCCAATAAATCAATCTCAACGAGAACCTTCACCATACGCTTGTCAAATTGGTGGAGAAATTGATCCTCAACAACCATGAAGCGTCCCAAAGTATTAGCCATGCCCATGAGAACTTCCTTATTCCATCCAGTAAGATGATAGTTGGGACGTATTCCAACATTCGCTTCCAATGTTGTGTTGCCCAGTCCACCCACTCACTCTGTTACATAAGGCCTGACCTTCTCCATGTAAAAATCCTTACCCAACACACAACAACGCTTAAATGCGTTAGATTCTAAGACATTGGATTTGCGTCGAGCACGCAAGGTGGTATAATTTTGCTACCATTTCGACACAGACCCCAAAGATAGGGGCTGTTCAAATGCCATAGTCCAAAAATAGGGGCCACTTTAAAAACAAAAACCAAAAACCCCAAAACACAACATGGACATAAACTGAAACCGGGATGAGGGAACCCACTAAAAACCACTAGTGTGACTTCCCGCAAAATAACTGGGGAGAAACCCATGGAATCACATGAGAAGAACAAACTAACGACTAGAAAATACTAACCCCACGAAACCACTGACCAACAAGAAGGTGAAACAACCAAGTCGCAAAGAAACCGACTAGGCAAAGACTGCGCAAAAAACAACAGAACCAAAGAGGAGCCTACCAGAGGAGAAAGGCCCTTTTAGGGAGGTCGAACCCTAAGTCAACCAGCAGGGAAATCACAACAAAACCCGATGAGGAAATCGTTTAGCCGTAGAAACAGAAAACCATCCCACTCAAAACCCCATCTGGCGAAACCAACGAACAAAAATACTTAAAACCACATAAACAACTAGAAGAAACCAACCAAAAACACTATCGAGGACACTCAAGAGGTCAAACGCAACAAAATACAATAATCCGACAGCATACAATCCCAGGGTACTGTCACTCGAAGCTTCGAGAGAGGACCCAAAAAAAGTCAACAACAAAATACAAAAAAAACTCGAGTGTCTAAAAGGACACAAAAAACTTAGAACGTGAATAAAGAGCACTAGAACAATAGGACCATGCATCTGCATAAAACACGGGAGAGACAATAATAAACTCTATAAAAAACAAACAAACAAATTCCCATTTTTTTTAAATACATGGTTGTTACTAATCCCTCTGGAGGGAGGGCAGACTCCATATAGAGGGTAGCGCAGAGACACAGTGCACCATTACCCCTCAAGACCACCAAACAAAAAAACCTGTCAGGTACATAAAAACCCTTAAGAATAAATCAATACAAAAAACCCCACCAAAGAAACCACGTCAGGATATCCTGACAACAATCAACTATAACAAATGTTGAACCCTACCATCGTCGGATGCTTGGAAGCTCGATGAGTTGCAGAGCCCGGCCTAGTCACGATCCAAGAACAAAAAATGTATAAAGAAACAAGTTAGTGCGATTATGAAAGAACATAAAAGGAATTCATATGAAGAAAAACTAGGAGTGAATAGAGTTTTGACATACAAGAACATCAACAAGCTGCAAATATTTTGTATTAAGAAAAAGAAAGAAGAACATATTTTACACATGTTATGTTGGGTAGGAGAAGTTAAACAATAAACAAAAAATTGTTACAACATTAAATAAATCTAAGCTTAAATGAAAATTATCTAATCAGATAATGAATAAAAAATAAACAAAATATTAAAAAAACTAATATTATATTGAATGTTATATTTGTTCAAGTAGAGTTGCAAGTTGACAATGGATAAATTAAGGCATTTAATGAAGGAAGATTTGGATTGAAAAGGGCAAAAGAAAGCTTTATTACAAAATAGTTTGTATTATGGTAGCAAAAACACAGAAGAAAATTTTAGCTAAGAAACTAATTCAGTGCAACAGAAGCAAATTTGGATAAGAAAGGAAATTTTTTTCATATTCACAAGTATTTGTCATATTTTTACACATAGCAGTAGGAAAATTCCGCTTTCCAAAATCAAGTTATTGCGTTAATATGAGGTCATATCTCAAATGTTGTAAAAAAAATATCATGTACATGTTGAAGTTTTGAAAATTTTCAATCAAGCCTAAAGCAAAGAAAAGAAAATTTTATTTGACCATTGTCTGGTACTATCTATTTCATAGTTATATAATGTGACTGAAAAGAACATCCAAGTGCTGGAGACATGGTACTCGATGTCAATTGTTGTTGTTGTGTAGGCCAAGTGCAGACTGTGTTCATCCTGCAAGAGTAAAACATAGTTAATTAGAACAATAGTTAAAGGAAAATATGATATGATCTCTAAAACTAGGTTTCTTTGGTGTATATATACGAGCCAAACGGTACAATTAAAATTAAGGTCTTTGCCAACCAATAAAGACAATACTAATATAATAATAGAAATGTAATGTCACATATCTAGGCCTTAACAATATTCCATTGCAACAATTCATTAAAGTATTTGTTATGCAATGTCTTACTCAAAATAAAGATTTAATATTACTAGCTTACCACATAAAATATTGAAACAAGTTAAAATGAATGAAACACCATCCATACAATAAACACAAGACGTACCCTCAGAAAACCCCACCAAAAGGTGAGGACTATGCTTTGCTCTTTTCTTTTCATATACGAAATGCAAATACAAAGAAAGGTGAACTCACTAAGGGGTTACCATTGACATTGTAGCCTATATGGCCACTATGAGGTCTTCTACTTCCTTTGTTATGCTCCAATGTTGCATTCACTTGCTCTTATAAACTATGGAACAATAATTAATACAACATGAATTGAACTCCTTCATTTCCTAGCAATATAGTATTTAACATTTTTTATAGTCATCTAGGGTTATGGTTAGGGTTTGTTCATGCCTCAATTCCTTATCAAGTTTAGGGTTTTGGATCCTCTCAGAATATTCTTGAAATTCCACACATGACTGGCTCGACATGTGTAAGTAATAGGAGTTGATGTGGCATCCACTCGATACTATGGTGGTCAATATAACATGTGAACTTGTGGGAGGCATAACTTCCTCATACATATTGTAGCTGAGCTGATGTTTGCAATGTTGGAAATATCTTATTGTGCATAACAACACTGTCAGACTAGGACTATGTACTTAAATGTTTTACCACAAAAATTATCATTTAATGCTCCAACTGGTCTCCAAAAGTTTCAAGGCCCCAAATCACCATAATAGACCCACTGCCCAACCTTTAAATGTTTCCTATAAGTCAATAACTGCATATTTTCTACGCTGAGAGAATACCAAAATAAATGTCAATTATATTGTGATCCATTTCTAATCAAATAGAGTGTCATGGTTATATTTGAGACTCTTGTTGTTTCATGTTAATTATTGTCTACCTCTTGTTAATTAGATTAAAGTTCTCTTAGCTCAATATCATTCTCTACTAATTAATGGCTACACATTACCTTTATTTATCCTCACTAGAGGTTTAAGGCTGGGATGTCCATTATCCCCCATCGTTATTTTAATGGCCATGAAGGGTTTAACCAAGTACTATAACAACCTTAAGGGAGTCTAGGAATTTAAAAGGTATCAAAGTGGGCATGCATATCATTCCAACTCATTTACTCTTTGTTAATGATGTATTTTGTTTTGGTAATGGTTATATAGGATATGTAAACATGGACAAATAAGTTTAGGGTATATACATGAAGGAAATTAAAATGGAATTAAACAATAACAAGTCCTCTATATGTTTTAATGGAATACCAAGTGACTTAAAAGGGTCGAGTCTTGAAAACCCTTCTTTCATTCTAAGAAATTCCATTTAATAAGGGGATTAATTACTTGGTTTTTACTTTAAAGGAAAATGAGTATGGTTATCAAGACTAGATTCTTAGAAAAATAGGATTGCAGAGCAATAACAACTAAACAATTAAATAAGATGCAAATATTAAACACATTACAAGAGAGACACAGATATAACGTGGTTCACCCAAGATGGGATACGTTCACACAGAAATTGCCAGTTCTTTATTAGTATGCCATCTAGCAAAATGAAGGGATAAAATCTGCAGCAACATTGTTGCACTTCCTCTTCTCTCTCTCAGTCTCTCCCACACAATCACAAACATTGTTTTACAATGCTACAATACATTACAAAACTGTATTACAATGCAATACTTTTATATGGAATTGCAATGGGAAAGTATATGGGTCACCCAATACCATGGGTATGCAAACTGTTGGCCAACAAACATCCCAAAAATTTCTTTCGGAGGCTTCGCACCTGCCAACTACGATAAGTGTACAATAAAACTGGGGTACAAACACATATGAACAATAACATATTTGAATCTAGAAGATTAGGCTCCACAACCAACATAGATGTGATTGTCTACACATATATATATAAGAGAACAACAATTTAGTGTAATATATATCTCTTCTTTGGCAGTAGACTCAACCTCATAAATTCCATTTCAGAAGTAATATTCAATTTATTGGCAATCATTTACATATATTCTCACTGAAATTCATAAGAAAATGAAGAAAAAATGTTTCAATTTTCTTTGGAAAGGAAAGAAAGAAAAAGATGTAATGCCATGGGTAAATTTGAAAAGACTTTCCACATCAAAATCCATGGGTGGTTAGGTACTAACTTCCAAGTTTTTGGCTAAGTGCTAGTGACAAAAATCCTTTGGAGGATAATATGGAGGAAAAGGTTATATGAAATAGGTTTCTAAGTAGAAGCACATGGATCTTTAGATAGTTGAGGAGTGGATTATAAGCTCTCAAAAACCATATTGTAATTCCTCTAATATATGGAAATAATTGGTTTTATGCTTTCCCATTCTATGATATTGGTTAGCATGGAAGGTAAGAGATGGGAGGAAATTAAATTGGAATCAAATCCATGGATTAGTTGCAATTGGAATCATAATTTATGTAAGGAATTAATACTTTCTCTTCATCATTAAAATTGTTTCTTTGTGACATATGTTATTGCTTTTAAACAAAGATCCTTTTGGAAGGAAAGATGGAAAACTGCAAAATATCTTAGCCTCAAAGGATGATTAGGAGATGAATGGGGGACATATACTCTTAGTTGTCTAGTGAAAACATAAAGCTTTGTTAGAAAAAGATCAAATGGTATGGTAAAAAATACATTAAATGATTCATATATGGTCAAGGTAGGGTATTGACAATTTTTTGCACCGGATTTACAATTAAGCACGAAGTGTTGATGGCCAGGCATTTGAAAATTGAAAGGCTAGCCAAAATAAACCTTTTCTTTTTTATGGATCTATTGAATAAAGTTTTAACTTGAGACATTTTGCAGTAGAAACTTAACAAGGATCGTACATTTGTATGTTGTATAAGGAATCTAGGGAAAATATCTATCACCTTTTGGTAAGCTGTCATTTCACATCAGAACTCTAGAAAATAACAAAATTTATTCTAAGTAGTGCTAATAATAAAATGACAATGCAATTTCAATTGTTGTTAAGCCATAACTGAAGAATATAACAATCATAAATTAGAGAAGTATACCAATTTTAGTGAACCAAGAAACATTGAATTCCAAAAATGAAATCATATTTCAAAATGCCACATTGTCGCCTTCAAAGCCTCCCTACCTGCCAACAATACCTATCAACAATGAAGACAATTGGAATATTTTTATCATCGTCTAATTCATAAAAAGCCTATACAAAAAGTCACTCTTACGCCAAGAATAGGATGAAAGCTATCCTTCATAATTACTACAAAACAAACTATTTTTGTAACATAGTAACAATTAGAATACAATACCTATCAACAACAACAATGAAGACAATTGGAATATATGCGACTCAGAAAATGTGTATAATGTGTATAATTCATATGTATATTGTTTGTACTATTCAATGTTGCCCTTATATATTCAAAAAATTTATGTATGGTTTGATCCTCTCCTCTTTTCTTTTTTTCTTTATAACTAATTTGATCCTTTGTTCTATCCCGTGTATGATCTTCTATGTTTGCTTTTGCTTGTGAAACACTCCAAGTATTAGAGCTTGGCGTATCCATCATTGAAAAAGTAAATTTGATCAACACAAATTCAAACCAAATCTTTATTCACGATTTTATCACAATTTTTAACTTTATTGGTTTTAATTGAAAAAAAAATTTAATCTATGTTTTGGTCTATTTTTTTATTAATGAGTAAATCCAAAGTGGATATTTTTCTATTAATTAGTAAAATTAAAAGATGATATTTAAATTAAAATTTAATTAAAAATTAGAAAAAAAGTGAAATTTTATATTGATAAAATACTTAATTATATATAGATGTTTGTAGTTTAAAAAAAGGTTGGATTTAGTTTTAGTTGTTAAGAAAAAAGATTTGAATTCCATTTATCTTGACATTTTAAAAAATGAAGGGAAATTAAGATAAGAGAATCCATCACGTGTTCAATTTTGAAGAGAAGGAAAACATATGTTGCTTAAGATAAAACCCTACGTTTTGGAGTTCAAAGATGGGAGTTTATCTTTTGGAGATCACCATGTGTCGATGGGATGAGAATGAATGTGAGAAGAGACCATGAACAAATATGGATCGATGAGCAGGTTGTAGGGTTTTGGGGGAAGTCGGCTCTCTCAAGCACACTAAAACCCCATGTTTATCTATGGACTATTGCTAGAGATTGTTTAAGTTGAGTAATGACCATTTTCCAAGTAGCTCTTAGTTTAAGACCATAGTTTGTGTTTAAAGTGTTGTCTTGCTTCTTAATTTCCAAGGCTTCTATCACTCTTCTCTTGGTGTAGTGTTCTTCTCTGGAACCATTTTGCATCTTCTGTGCAAATGTGATAAGAAGTGTTGTGTGAATGCACAGTGAGAGTAGATTTGTAGGCTCTATCCATATACATCTTTGTTGCATGCTCTTTAAGACAATTGTTTAGTGACCTACATGTTTCCCCAATGTATTCCATGCCACATGAATAGGGGATTGAGTAGACCCCTTTGTGTTGTCCTGGGTCTACCTAATATTTTGCACAATCAACCATATTTTGAATGGTGTTTGGGGGTGCATGTTTCCCCAATGTATTCCATGCCACATGAATAGGGGATTGAGTAGACCCCTTTGTGTTGTCCTAGGTCTACCTAATATTTTGCACAATCAACCATATTTTGAATGGTGGTTGGGGGGTGAAGGCCACTCTGATGTTATTCCTTTTAAGGATATGAGCAATCCTATCTATGGTCCCTTTAATATAAGATAAGGAGATTACTAGGCCATCCACTCATCTTTGTGTGTATCTTTTTTTTGGCTTTGTGGATAGGCTTCTTGATTTGTCCATCATGCCAGTTATTCTTTTGAAAGGTATTTTGGAGGTGATCCAATTCTTTTATTAGATGATCAACGCATGATATTCTTATAGCCCTAGTGGTGAGGGTGTGTATGACTCCTTAGTTTTTAGCAAGATGGTGGTGAGAATCTACATGGAGGTATGCTTCGAAAAGTTATTAAAGTGTTTTAAAAATTCCTAAGCTTCTTCTTGTAGTGTCTCCACATTGCAAAGATAACATCCACATTACAAAGTTTATGATACTTATCTCAAATGTTCCATGTAAATGCTCCTTATCTCAAAATTTTCCATATAAATGTTAGGAAGTGGATGAATTTTCTCTCGTACTTTATTAAATTGAATAAAACTAAAAACATTTTATATATAAAATTCTAAAATGAAATATAGTATAATTTTCTCAATTAAATTTACTAAAACAATCATTAAAGAATAATTAAAATGTAAATAATTAAGTTGAGCTAAAAGGACTCTTTTGGAAAATGCTTATTATTAAATTAATAATTAAAACTTAAATAATTAAGTTGAACTAGAAGGGATCTTTTGGAAAAAACATATTATTAAATTATAAAAAAAAATTGTAATTTAGGAAACTATTTTATTGAAGTAAGGTAATAATGGTACAAAAAAGATTACAATTCAGAGATGCATTTCTGTCCAAAAGAACTGGCAAGTTTAACCATTCTGAGAAGAGAACCAGACCCCCCCTCCAAGAGGGAAAACAGGTCCAAAAGAAGTGTACCAAACCCTCCCTCCAAGAGGGAAAACAGGTCCCAGGAAAAAAGAGTGACATTATACAAAAGACATATAAGGTACTGAAAAAGACTAGCAAACAAAGTTCAGGCCTTGGAGAGCCCACAATATTCCAGAAATGCACAAAAAATCATTAACGGAACCTGTCTAAAGCTTGTGATAAGGCTCCTCGGCGATAGGGCAGTCAAAGCCAGAGGAGACTGGCTCAGTTGGATCTTTTGCGACGTCCGAGGCGTCATCACTAGAGTATCTTGGATCCTCGCTGCTAGAAGAGTCATCCTCATCTTCGTCACCTGCAAGGGGTTGTTTCACCAGGAGAGGGGCAGTCTTTCTGGCAGTGGTTGGCATAGGGGTGCATTTGTCGACGGAAAGAGAATTTATACGGACCAGCGATGGGGGAGGAGGGGGCTCACAGTCCATAGGGACCGTGGGGGAGAGCATGGAAGAGGGAGGTGTAGAGGCTGATGTAAGTGGGACAGTGGAAGCGGTCAGAGCAGGTGGAGGGGGTGGGGGTTTTGGAGGCGCCAATGGAGCTGAAGGGACGGGTAAAGCAAGAGGAGCAAGAGCTAGGGGTTGGGAATTGAAGAAGAGGATGAGCCTAATGAGCAGGTTATTTATGACCTAGTAGTTTCGTCTGTGCTCTAGCGCGCGTCCCGCGGCATTGGCGGCACCAGATAGCTCGTCTTCCCAGTCGTTCACCATTTGGAAAACAACATCCGGAAACTCAACATCAAAACCCTCTCCACTCACATGTGCAGTGAGCAAAATTTGACGTTCAAATTGAGATCCTCTCCGAGAATGGCCAAGATGAGGGATACCTCGCTATCTTCATGACATAATGGAGTGGCGAGGAGTAATGACAAGAACAGAACTGAGAACTAAAGTGCAAAGGGTCGAGTGGTCCAGTGAGAGTAGGAACCAGAGCAACATGAAAACAAAAATCAAATGACCCAGAGAATGGAGAGGCCAAGGCATAAAACGAATGGCACGACGACCCAAGAACCAGGGTGGTGCATTGAAGTCCATCTGCGCCGAGTTGATGACGACGTCCCATTGAACGTCCTATGAACATCCACGTCCAAACCCAGTGTAAATGCTCGTAGCCATAAGGGGGGTGATGTGGTGGTGACGTCAGGTTGATGACGGGCCATGCTCGTCATCATTCCCCTTATCCTCATTGGCCTATATGTCACCCGCATCTGGGTATTAAATTATAAGATTTGGCTTAAATGTAAGGAAGGTAATAAAATTCATAATAATTTTTTAATTAATAAAATAAAAGAAGATTATTAAATCAATAATATTCACATTATTCAGTAGTGAAACATTTGAAATTTAATATAATATATGAAATAATGTCATTAATAATGATTATATTTGAATTAATTTTTATTAGCATAGTTGGTTTGAATGGGCCTCGTTTTGCATGGAAACCCAAGTTCAAAGCCTACAAGGTAGCTGGGAGGAGACACTTAAAATACAACCATGCTAAGGGTTGGTTTAGTCCAATCTGGGTGCGATCCTCGGGTGATTTTTACGGCTTAGATGCTCCTGGGTTGTGGTTTCTTAGACAATTGGCTAGTCCTGCAAGTCACGGACAAACTTAGCAAACGAACAATAAAAGCAATGGTTATATTTGTATTGGATGAGACTTTGCTTCACCTTAACCAAAACAATGTTCAAAATATATTACACAATTGGGAAAGTATTTTTCAATAGAGGAGAGGCTCCATGCTATGAGGTGTTTAGTTAAAATTTTATTGGTATATTGTTTAATAGATTGATCAACTAGAAATAGAAAGCAACAAAACATAGAAACTAATATATCAGGATTGTAGTAGCTATAGAGTCTACTTGAATGTCTATATTTGGTTAGCCATGCAAGGGGGGGGATGTTGAATTATCTACATTGCATGGTACCCTACTTTGCTGGTAATTTTAATGACCAAGTTCAAGAGCATTATTACCCACTCTTCCAATTCCATGTTTTTATGGGTGAGGCAAGTTAGGGTGAGATCATTTTTCTTCCTCCCCTCTTGCTCAAAGTTTCGAAGTATTCTTTATATATGTAATTTGCAAGCATCCTTCTTCTCCTTCGTTGTCTTTAAGCAATTCTCCAATTGAGATTTCCAACGAGCAATTGGTAGAGTGAAGTATTAGATATCACCTTGGGTATGCCTAAGCTCCCAGGTGGAGTTGCTCAAAACCTGCTTGAGGGAACAAAATTTCTAGTGAGAACACAATAGCAATAGATGCAATGGCCTTTTCCCATCTCGATAGAGGATGGAGACTTGAATAATTGAGGAAGGGGATCATCAAAGCCAAAAGGGGCAAAGGAGAAGGCAGGAGAGAGAGGGTCACAAGGGGTGAAAAGGAATGAGGGGACAAGGGAGGAAGGTGGCACAATAAATGAAGGGTCTCACAAGGGAGATAACAAGGTGTCATACTTTAATGGTGAGGAGAAAGGAGGGGCAACACAAATTATGGAGGGATGAAGGATCCCCTCCTTACTCTTAACCCACTAAATTCACATTTTTTCACTCTTGCTAACTTGTGTAATTGTTTCAACTTGATCATGAAATACATAATGAGTTTGTTTTAGATCCTTTTACTTGCTTTAGGATGATCATGTCCACTCTTAGAGTCACCCTTAAGTTCAACATAAGATTTTTTTTTCCTTGCTTTAATTTCTTTAGAAATGGAGGAAATTAATGCCACTAAGTCTTCAAAGAAGAGACCTATTCTTTAGAGAGTCAAATAGATTTGTGAAGAGGATGACTCAAAGATGATGATTGAGTCAGAAAGGATAATGTTTGAGTCTTCAAAGATAAAGACTCATTAAAATATTAAGGTGCTCAAAGACTTGATACCTTGTAAAAAATCCAAGAGCTCCCACTTTGCTTCTCATAATCCCCCAAATAAATGATAGAGCTCGATGTCCACAAGGACATAGAGAACCCATTAGTGCCTACTAACCCTCGACATCTAAGTTTCAAAAACAAAATAAATATGATTAAAGAACACACTTAAAAAGTGATTGTTGGAATGCAGTCCAAAAACATAGTGAAATATAAAGAACATTGGTCTATCTTCAATATAAAACAATTAGTTCAACTTAAAGGAATAACCTATCGACCCGACCATTTGCACCAATCCAACGCCTAGCAAAGCACCACCGCCCCCTAAATAGAGCCCTAGTCGTCCAATTGGTGCAAATGGTCGGGTCAATAGATTATTCCAAACTTAAATATGCAAGAGGGATAAATCTCGCTTCCATTTATTCCAAAGATGGAAATACATGTTGTTTTCAAAAAAAATATCACTTACCAAAACCGTAATAATGTTGATATTTTTATTTACATTATTTTTATTTGAGCAGATGGAATTGATTAGTCCCCACTTCTTAATAATGATGAAAAATAATGTTTTTAAAAATTATCACTAACCAAAACCAATGAAAACCATAATAACGTTGATATTTTATTTACATTATTTTTATGTGATCACATGGAAATGATTAGTCCCCACTTCCTTAGTAATGACTAGTAATGATGGAAAAATAATGTTTTAACAAAATCAATGTTGATATTTTTTATTCAGCACAATGGTTTTAATATTTCATTTTCATCATTTTTAATGCATACATTTCATTTTCATTATTTTCAATGAATTAATTCTTCATTCAAATTGTATAGTTAACTTCATTTTCATTGTTATTTTTAAATATTTAGTATTTATTAAAATCATAATAATTTTAATATTTTTATTTACATTATTATTTTCTTAATATTATTATTTTAAAGAAATTATAAAGATTGTATTATATAAACTGCAATAATATAGAAGAAAGATTGATAATAATTTATCAAACTAATAATTTTTTTTCTAAATTTTTTTTGGTAAAATCTAAATTTAAAATTGTTTAAATTGTGTTTTTGAATCTATACATAGATTTAGTACCCTCGAATACCCCCATGGCATCCAAATTATGCAATTTTTATAGCTGATATATGTGATTTTAAGATTTTTTAAATATTTTCTACGAAACACTCGGATGTGGGTGACAACACAAGGCAAGAGGAACACGTGGATAGAAGGAAAGAGGAACATGTGGCTAGAGAAGGCCCCCACAAGGGTCACCCACCGACATATTAATCCATCCTTTATGGCAAGCTCATATCCTAGATCTTCAGGAGTCTGGGCATTAAACGCTACGACCACAGGTGCGATGAAAGGTAATAGTGCAAAGGCCATCATGTACTTAGCATTAACACTTCGTACATGGAAATCTCTACGAATGGAGGCCAGATCATTCGTCAGGAGGAGTTTAATGCTGCACCGACGTGGAATTATTCCCATTCTACCCTTAATATCTCGAGCAAAGGAGCAAGGATCATCGATATTCCTACGTCCTCGACGGGTGTCCACAAAGCACGGTCCACGCAGCTGGATACTACTCTCAAAGCACTCTGCAAGTCCCTCAAAGCCTTGCATTCACAATTCTCTGTACCTCCAACTCCTCCAACCATGTCTCGTCAGCTGAGAGCCACTCCTTGACGTGGGAGAGGTGGGTGCGAGAGCCCCAACAAGAGAGCTAGGACTCTCTCCGCAATAGTTAACACAGAGGGATTCGATATGGAAATCCCTAATCATTGTGCCAGCTCATGAATGACTAAGAAGATGAGCTCTTGGGCTCCCCGTAATTTCCCTAACTGCTCACGAACATGAGCCAAGTAAACTTCCAATTCACCCTCATGGTGATGCAAAGATGGCGACCAAGCACAAGTGAAGTACTAAGGGAAGGATGACTAGTTGAAAAGGAAGACAAATCACATGTGAATATCATAAAATTGAGGGAAAAGACCACACAAGTCTCTTAATGTGAAGGCTTGATTACATTATTGCTCAAAGTGCCATGAACATCAATTTTCCTAGATACACCTTTTGATCTTGATTTGTTACAAGAACTTCTGCTTTTTCTCCTTATAGCGGTATTTTTGTCACCTTTAGGAACGATGGTTCCTCACATATCTTATCGTATTGGTTTATAAGACAATTAACTGTTGATGCTTAGCATTCCAACCCTCTCCTCCAGAGCTAAATTTGCTTGTCAATCCACTCCTTGATTATTCTTTCTTAAGACATGGAACATACTAACTTTTTTATAAGTCTAGTTTCTTTGAAAATTTTCTTGAAGAAGGATTTGAGAATCATGTTTGTGGCTAGAGTTTTAGTTCTTAGATGATTGGTTATCATCATCAAATCCCTAAGGATTGCGAGGGATCTCCAACCCTTCTCTTTGAGTAAGCAAATGCCAAGAAGAAGCGCTAGAGCCTCGGCTTGGTTGTTCCTTCCTTATGATATATTTTGGTTGTTAGTTTCCTATCCTATATTTGTGTTCCCCCCTAGGGATATGATCTCCCCACCAGCTCCTTAGCCCCGTTATTTACATTATTTTTATTTCAACACAATAACTTTAATGTTTCATTTCTTTATTTTCAATGCATCAATTCTAACTTTCATTTTTATTATTTTCAATGCATTAATTCTAATTTACATTTTCATTATTATTTCAATACATTAATTCTTTATTAAAACTTTACATTTTTTTAAACTAAACTACAACACCTAGTATTTAACATTTCTTTTTGGAAATCAAGAGGTCTTGCTTAACCTCAAAAATGGACTCCTGGACAAACCCACTGTTTCACCGATGCGTTATTCCTAACGAACCACATGAAAACCATCCAATCATAATAAGTTGAAATTTCAACACCTAATATTCAACATTTCTTTTTGGAAATCAAGGGTCTTGATACCACAATGTAATGTCCCCATACACCATAATGTGGATAAATTAAAATTTTGCTTCAAGAACCCTTGTTCTCCTTTCGAAACATAGGATTTGCTCTGTAACGCAGAGAAAACAGGGTCTCATACCACTGTGTAGTTCAAGATAACACTGTAATCCCACAACCAAGGTTCGACAAAGGAAAATACTTGCAGAACACGTAGCAACGCTCAGTTAAAACCAAAATGCTCTGCGACTCTAGCTGATGAACAACACATAATCGTGAATGAACGAATGGTGTCCTCCAAGAATGAGGAACCACAACAAAACCATTTCGAGGCCGAGGGAAAGGATGAACTGGGCACACATTCCACAGTTTGCTTGCTTCAGAAGCAAGAATGTAGCTTCCCAGACTATAGACATGCAGGCTTGCTCAGACACGGGATGAGACTGCCATGCCTTGGGAAACTTTTCATTCTTCTTATCCTTCCATCCCTTATGGATATCAGGTTTTCCTTTATTCTTATTATAGCAATACTTGACCTTTCTTATAGCCTCTTCTAGAGTTCGAGGTTCATCAAACTCAATCCTGTCTTTGTATGACTGAGGTAGTCCACTCAGGAAATGCTGAATTTTCACTTTATCGTCTCTGATATACCGAACATACCTCAACAACTCCAAGAACTTATTTACATACTCTTCCATGGTCAGCTGCCCCAATCTCAGCTCATGGAATTCTTTAATCTTATCATCGTAGTACCTATCAGAGAGGTACATTTTCTTGAAATATTTATGGAAGTGCTTCCACACAATCTTTCTTTCACTAATCTTCTTCACTTGCCTGAAGTGCTCCCACCATATGGATTCTCTTCCAGTCAAATTGAAGATGGCTACCCTAGCCTTCATATTTCTAGAGTAGTCTTGGACTTGGAAATACTTTCTCATCCCAAGAAGCCAAGCTTCAGCTTCTTGATCGTTCTTTACCTCACCATTAAACGTAGGAGGCTTAGCCTTCTTGAATTCATCACATGAGTTGTTATGGCAGTGCCTCTTTTTCTTATTCCTATGAGAAGAAGAACTTGTACCCCAATGGATCGTTCAGAGTCGGATGATCCACTAAAAGACCTTTTTCTTCTTCTAGCACTGCTCCTACTTCCTTCTGGATTTACTGCCCAAAGCTCAGAGTTCATCCGCCTCTAGATGTCTATCAAACTCTACAGCATGGTTGCGTTAAGTTGATTCTGCTCTTCAGCTTTAATCATTCTTTCATTATCTTCTCTGTAGCTCTGCATCTCCACCCTTAGGCTTCTCACTGTGGCTGCAAAATGTGAGGAAGTTTCTTGAAATCTTCTCCCATTAAATTCTGTATCAGCATTTCCAACTCAAACATTCTCCCCATAACATCTTCCCGTGCCCATAAAGATTATGTACATCATTCATACTATACTTTCTCATAACTAAGCCAAAAACCAACTCTTCCAATGGACACTATGACTATGCTTAACCTAAAAAATGGACTACCCATTGTTTACACCGATCTGAAAAATAAACACCAAACAACAACTCAATGTTTTCACCAATGTGCTATTCCTAAAGAACCACATCAATACCATCGAATCCTCATAAGTTGAAATTTCATTTAGGCCATAGTTAAATATAAATCATAAGTTGAAATTTCACTTACCCATAGTTAATTATAAAAACAACATTTTTTCACTAATCACATGACATATCTCATCAGAGCAGCTGGAAAAAAAGCTCGTCGCTACTCGAGCAACAAAAACAAAAATAGTGTCAGCTTTATTAGTTGGCCACATATCAAAATCCAGCTTCTCCCACGTAGCACCTTATCTCTTACATTTTTCTTCGCCTGCAATCTAACGCTTTACGACCACAAAACTCACCGTCTCGAACTTCCAGTACAGGCACCGATGCGACGGATTGTTGCAGAAGTCTTGGATCCATTCTCAAAGAGCCGTGTTCCTGTTCATCTCGCCGAACTATTTAATGGCATCCGGCGCTCACAATCTCAAAATATTATTATTATTATAACGATCTTCGCGGCACAGCGTCTACCGATTTAGAATTTTCGAGTAATCTTGGAGAAAAGGTCGCAGCTTCGAACCATGGGAAAGGAGAGTCTACAGGTGGTGAAGGGACTGGATTTAAAGAGGTATATGGGGGTTTGGTATGAAATTGCGTCGATGCCGTCCCTTTTTCAGCCGAAGAACGGGGCGAACACCAGAGCTACGTATTCGCTGAACGAAGACAGCACTGTGCATGTGCTCAACGAGACCTTTGTGGACGGGAAGAAAAGCTCCATTGAAGGATCTGCGTATAAAGCTGATCCTAAAAGCGACGAGGCCAAACTGAAAGTTAAATTTTTCGTTCCTCCGTTTCTCCCCATTATTCCAGTCTATGGGAATTACTGGGTTCTGCTGCTGGACGAGGATTACCAGTGGGCTCTCGTAGGGGAACCTTCTCTCAAAAGCCTTTGGGTAACAATATTCTTCCCCACAATATAAATGCCTTCCACATAGCAATAATGGCGTGCTTGATTATGCGTACAGGAGTTTTACTGTGTAGAAGTTTAGAAACCATTAATTGGAGGTTGGAATGTTTCGATTATCAAGTTAAGATTTTCAAGATTCATATGAAGCTATCTTTAAGATTTTCAAGATTCATATGAAGCTACTTCTTATGGATCCTGAATGTCCATATGAACCTATCTTTAAGATTCATATTGAACTATCTTTAAGATTTTCAAGATTCATATGAACTTATCTTTAAGATTTGTCAAGATTCATGTGAAGCTATCTTTAAGATTTTGAAGATTTATATAAAGTAGCGTATGGATCCTGAAGGTCCATATGAATCTATCTTTAAGATTCATATGAAGCTACCTTTAAGATTTTCAAGATTCATATGAAGCTACTTTTTATGGATCCTGAAGGTCCAAATGAAGGCTAGCTCGATTTTCAAGATTCATATGAAGCTACTTTCTTATGGATCCTGAAGGTCCAAATGAACGCTAGCTCGATTGCTTTTAAACTTTAACCTGAAGATGCTTTTAAACTTTAACCCGAAGATAGGTCGACTGGTTTGTTGATTGCTTTTAAACTTTTACAGGGCAAAAAATTGTATACACTGAAAACATTCACACTTAAATTTATTTTTGTTTAAAAATATTGGTTTTGTTTTTCATATTTGCGAAAAAGGTCCAAATGAAGACTAGCTCGATTGCTTCTAAACTTTAACCTGAAGATAGGTGAACTCGAGTTATTGATTGCTAATGAAGACTAGCTCGATTGCTTCTGAACTTTAACCTGAAGATAGGTGAACTGGCTTGTTGATTGCTAGGTGAACTCGCTTGTTAATTGCTTCTAGAAAACAAAAGATTGTATGCTTCTAATCTTTTATAAAGCAAAAGATCGTATACATTGTGAAAACATTCATACCCAAATTAGATTGTATGCTTCTAATCTTTTATAAAGCAAAAGATCGTATACATTGTGAGAACATTCATACCCAAATTTATTTTTGTTTGCTCAAATTTATTTGTTTGAAAGGATTAGTATTATTTCTCATATTTGCATTTGCTGTGGATGCTTTTGTTATGGTTTTTTCAGGTCTTGTGCAGGCAAAAACAGTTAGACGAAGGGATTTATAATCGTCTATTGGAGCATGCTCAACAAGAAGGATACGATGTGAAACGTCTTCATAAAACTACTCAAAACGACGATCCAGAGACCGAAGCTCCCAACGATAAAGGATTCTGGTGGATTAAATCTCTGTTTGGAAAATAGTGGAGGCAATTCACTTCTCCTTGTACAGTAGGAGTGTGGTGCTAAATTCTATTTTTATAGGCTTTTGGAAAATATGTTCTCTAGTGGAATCGCTCTAGTTATGGCTAAAATTTTAGTGTGAGTTCTGGGCACTCAAAATTTGTGTTTTTATTGTTAAGTAGTGTTGATAAATTAGTGTTACTTTATCAGTTCATTTTGGTGTACAAAATAACATTCTGGTATTGATTATCAATGGGTACAGTAAATTCTCTTTCTGAATTTTTGCATAAAATGATTCCTTTAAAGTGGAATTTAAATCTGAATTCTCTTTCTATAGCTTTGGATAAAATGATTCTTTTTGAAGTGGAATTTTTATCCACATGTATTTGGGCTGTGGGTTAAATTTTGTGTTTTATGGTTAAGTGGGGTGATATTTATAACAATGGTCAAAATTTGTGTTGTTATTTTTAAGTGGTGTTTAGTTTCATGGGTATTGGTCATTTTCATTTCTGAAGTAAGTAACTTAACATATCTATGTTCGATTTTATGAGGGCTTTAACAAAAAGTAAGTTTAAGCCCAGCACTTATAAAAAAGTAAGTTTAAGCCCAGCACTTTCAAGGTTGAAAAAAAGCCCAGCACTTTCAAGGTTGAAAAAAAAGTGATGTTGAAAATTTGTGTTTCAAAAAAAGTGTTCTTGGAGAATTTGTATTGTTATAGTCAAAATGAAAATTTGTGTTTCAAAAAAAGTGATGTTGGAGAATTTGTGTTGTTATTGTCAAAATGTTATTATGAAGTGTGAAGGAAAAAAGTGGTGTTGAAAATTTGTGTTGTTATTGTCAAAATGATGTTGATAAATCCATTACGTTCAACTTTATAACAAGATGGTGTTTTACTTATTTTATTTGTACCGCTCAATTGGGTGCAAAGAAAGAGAAATGTTATTTTCCATAAGTTGTCACATGTTAACGTTCCAATTGTCACATGTACGCTTTGTGGCCTTTTGTGGCATGTCAATCTTAACTTTGTGTGAACCAATTAATTAATATGGTGAAAATTAACAATTTTCCAATATAAAATCAAATAATTACGAGATAATTATTTTATTCATATTAGATAGGAAAATTTATTAATTTAGTATAGACATAGATTTACTTTAATGACGTGAGATAATTATTTTATTCATATTAGATAGGAAAATTTATTAATTTATTATAGACATAGATTTACGTTAATGACGTGAAATTTTTTTAGTCATGTTAGTTAATAAATATTAATTTTTAAGTTTATTACTTTTTATATGTAAATTTTCATTTTGGAAAGTATATATTTTGGTTAATGTATAGTACATATTTATGTTAATATTTTATCTCCAAAGTTTTATTTTGGAGATTATACTTTGATAAGATTTTTATTGTTATTCTATTTTAAAATATTTTTAAATAGATATATGTTGAATGGTAAAATTAGTACCTTTCTCTATAAAAATAAAAATCACATCTAAATTATTTAATTTTGAAAAAGTTTTTTTTAAATTTATGGCTATTAATAAAATAGAATAGGAGAGAGGAGCAATTGTAACATATTAACTTGAATCTATTGCAATACTATTTTTACACATTCTTGGTCAAAGTTTTGTAGTATTCTTTATATATGTAATTTGCAAGCATCCCTCTTCTCCTTCGTTGTCTTTAAGCATTTCTCCAATTGAGATTTTCCAACGAGCAATTGGTAAAGTGAAGTATTAGACATCACCTTGGGTATGCCTAAGCTCCCAGGTGGAGTTGCTCAAAACCTGCTTGAGGGAACAAAATTTCTAGTGAGAACACAATAGCAATAGATGCAATGGCCTTTTTCCATCTCGATAGAGGATGGAGAATTGAATAATTGAGGAAGGGGATCATCAAAGCCAAAAGGGGCAAAGGAGAAGGTAGGAGAGAGAGGGTCACAAAGGGTGAAAAGGAATGAGGAGACAAGGGAGGAAGGTGGCATAATAAATGAAGGGTCTCGCAAGGGAGATAACAAGGTGTCATACTTTAATGGTGAGGAGAAAGGAGGGGCAACAAAAATTATGGAGGGATGAAGGATCCCCTCCTTACTCTTAACCCACTAAATTCACATTTTTTCACTCTTGCTAACTTGTGTAATTGTTCCAACTTGATCATGAAATACATAATGAGTTTGTTTTAGATCCTTTTACTTGATTTAGGATGATCATGTCCACTCTTAGAGTCACCCTTAAATTCAACATAAGATTTTTTTCCTTGCTTTAATTTCTTTAGACATGGAGGAAATTAATGCCACTAAGTCTTCAAAGAAGAGACCTATTTTTTGGAGAGTCAAATAGATTTGTGAAGAGGATGACTCAAAGAGGATGATATGTTTGAGTCTTCAAAAATAAAAACTCATTAAAATATTAAGGTGCTCAAAGACTTGATACCTTCTAAAAATTCCATAAGGACATAGAGAACCCATTAGTGCCTACTGACCCTCGACATATAAGTTTCAAAAACAAAATAAATATGATTAAAGAACACACTTAAAAAAGTGATTATTGGAATGCAGTCCAAAAACATAGTGAAATATAAAGAACGTTGCTCTATCTTCAATATAAAACAATTAGTTAAACTTAAATATGCAAGAGGGATAGATCTCACTTCCATTTATTCCAGAGATGGAAATACATGTTGTTTTAAAAAAAAATATCACTTACCAAAACCATAATATAATAATGTTGATATTTTTATTTACATTTTTTATTTATTTGAAGATGGAATTGATTAGTCCCCACTTCTTAATAATGATGAAAAATAATGTTTTTAAAAATTATCAGTAACCAAAACCAATGAAAACCATAATAACGTTGATATTTTATTTACATTATTTTTATGTGATCACATGGAAATGATTAGTCCCCACTTCCTTAATAATGATGGAAAAATAATGTTTAAACAAAATCGATGTTGATATTTTTAATTCAGCGCAATGATTTTAATATTTCATTTTCATCATTTTTAATGCATACATTTCATTTTCATTATTTTCAATGAATTAATTCTTCATTCAAATTGTATAGTTAACTTCATTTTCGTTGTTATTTTTAAATATTTATTATTTATCAAAATCATAATAACTTTAATACTTTTATTTACATTATTGTTTTCTTAATACTATTATTTACATTATTATTATTTTAAAGAAATTATAAAGATTGTATTATATAAACTGCAATAATATAGAAGAAAGATTTATAATAATTTATCAAACTAACAATATCTTTTTAGAATTGTTTTTAGTAAAATTTAAATTTGAAATTGTTTAAATTGTGTTTTTAAATCTATATATAGATTTAGCACCCTCAAATACCTTTATAGCATCCAAATTATGCAATTTTTATAGCTAATATATGTGATTTTAAGATTTTTAAATATTTTCTACGAAACACTCGGATGCGGGTGACAACACAAGGCAAGAGGAACACGTGGATAGAAGGAAAGAGAAACATGTGGCTAGAGAAGGCCCCCACAAGGGTCACCCATCGACATATTAATCCATCCTTTATGGCAGCCTCATATCCTAGATCTTTAGAAGTCTGGGCATTAAACGCTATGACCCCAGGTGCGATGAAAGGTAACAGTGCAAAGGCCATCATGTACTTGGCATTAACACTTCGTACATGGAAATCTTTACGAATGGAGGCCAGATCATTCTTCAGTAGGAGTTTAATGATGCATCGACGCATAATTATTCCCATTCTACCCTCAATATCTCGAGCAAAGGAGCAAGGATCATCGATATTCCTACGTCCTTGACAGGTGTCCACAAAGCACGGCCCAAGAAGCTAGATACAACTCTCAAAGCACTCTGCAAGTCCCTCAAATCCTTGCATTCATAATTCTTTGTACCCCCGATTCCTCCAACCATGTATCGCTAGCTGAGAGCCACTCCTCGACATGGGAGAGGTGGGCGTGGGAGCCCCAACAAGAGAGCTAGGAGTCTCTCTGCGATAGTTAACACAGAGGGATTCGATATGGAAATCCCTAATCATTGTGCAGCTCATGAATGACTAGGAAGATGAGCTCTTAGGCTCCCCATAATTCCCTAACTTCTCACGAAAGTGAGCCAAGTAAACTTCCAATTCACCCTCATGGTGATGCAAAGATGGCGACCAAACACAAGTGAAGTACCGAGGGAAGGACGACTAGCTGAAAAGGAAGACAAATCACATGTGAATATCATTAAATTGAGGGAAAATACCACACACGGTCTCTTGATGTGAAGGCCTGATTACATTATTGCTCAAAGTGACATGAACATCAATTTTCCTAAATACACCTTTTGATCTTGATTTGTTACATGAACTTCTACTTTTTCTCCTTTCAGCGAGACTTTTGTCACCTTTAGGAACGATGGTTCGTCACATATCTTATGGTATTGGTTTATAAGATAATTAGTTGTTGATCCTTAGCATTCCAACCCTCTCCTTCAAAGCTAAATTTGCTTGTCAATCCACTCCTCATTAGAGGAATTTTGGGGTCTAAAATGGGCCTCCTAAGGAAAATAATAAAATAATAGTTAAAATAATAAAATAATGGTTAAAATAATAAAATAATATTAATTAATTTTGGAGGAAGAAAGAAAAAAACTACTTTTTGTGTTCGTATTTTCGACATATCTCCCTGTGTTTTTACTCAAATTTTGATCGGGAGAGCTTGTTGGATGCGGAATTAAATTACGCATCCAACAAGCTCTCCTGATCGAAATTTGAGTAAAAACACAATGAGATATGTCGAAAATACAAACAAAAAAAAGTAGTTTTTTTTAATGACAAATATGTCAATTCAACTATTATGGTTGACTTATTTTATTTAAATTCTATTGATTCTTGAATTCCAACTCACAAAAACTTATTTTGGCACGTTTTCTTATAAGGCCCATTTTAGACCCCAAATTTCCTCTAATGTGATTATTCTTTCTTAAGAGATGGAACACACTAACTTTGTTAAAAGTCTGGTTTCTTCAAAAAAATTCTTGAAGAAGGATTTGAGAATCATGTTTGTGGCTAGAGTTTTAGTTCTTAGATGATTGGTTATCATCATCAAATCCCTAAGGATTGCGAGGGATCTCCAACCCTTGTCTTTGAGTAAGCAAATGCCAAGAAGAAGCGCTAGAGCCTCAGCTTGGTTGTTCCTTACTTATCATATATTTTAGTTGTTAGTTTCCTATCCTATATTTGTGTTCCCCCCTAGGGATATGATCTCCCCACCAGCTCCTTAGCCCCGTTATTTACATTATTTTTATTTCAACACAATAACTTTAATATTTCATTTCTTTATTTTCAATGCATCAATTCTAACTTTCATTTCTATTATTTTCAATGCATTAATTCTAATTTACATTTTCATTATTATTTCAATACATTAATTCTTTATTAAAACTTTACATTTTTTTTACTAAACTACAACACCTAGTATTTAACATTTCTTTTTGGAAATCAAGAGTTCTTGCTTAACCTCAAAAATGGACTCCTAGACAAACCCACTATTTCACCGATGCGTTATTCCTAACAAACCACATGAAAACCATCCAATCATAATAAGTTGAAATTTCAACACTTAGTATTCAACATTTCTTTTTGGAAATCAAGGGTCTTGATACCACAATGTAATGTCCCCATACCCCATAATGCGGATAAATTAAAATTTTGCTTCAAGAACCCTTGTTCTCCTTTCGAAACATAGGGTTTGCTTTGTAACGCAGAAAAAACAGGGTCTCATACCACTGTGTAGTTCAGGATAACACTGTAATCCCACAACCAAGGTTTGACAAAGGAAAATACTTGCAGAACACGTAGCAACGCTCAGTTAAAACCAAAACGCTCTGCAACTTTGGCTGATGAACAACGCATAATCGTGAATAAACGAATGGTGTCCTCCAACAATGAGGAACCACAACAAAACCCTTTCGCGACCAAGGGAAAGGACGAACTAGGCACACATTCCATGGTTTGCTTGCTTCAAAAGCAAGAATGCAGCTTCCCAGACTGTAGACATGTAGGCTTGCTCAAACACCGGATGAGACTGCCATGCCTTGGGAAAATTTTCATTCTTCTTATCCTTCCATGCCTTATGGATATCAGGTTTTCCTTTATTATGATCATAGCAATACTTGACCTTTCTTATAGCCTCTTCTAGAGTTCGAGGTTCATCAAACTCAATCCTGTCTTTGTATGACTGAGGTAGTCCACTCAGGAAATGCTGAATTTTCACTTTATCATCTCTGATATACCAAACATACCTCAACAACTCCAAGAACTTATTTACATACTCTTCCATGGTCAGCTACCCCAATCTCGGCTCATAGAATTCTTTAATCTTATCATCATAGTACCTATCAGAGAGGTACATTTTCTTGAAATATTTATGGAAATTCTTCCACACAATCTTCCTTTCACTGATCTTCTTCACTTGCCTGAAGTGCTCCCACCATATGGATGCTCTTCCAGTCAAATTGAAGATGGCTATCCTAGCCTTCATATTTTCAGAGTAGTCTTGGACTTGGAAATACTTTCTCATCCCAAGAAGCCAAGCTTCAGCTTCTTGATCGTTCTTTACCTCACCATTAAACGTAGGAGACTTAGCCTTCTTGAATTCATCACGTGAGTTGTTATGGTAGTGCCTCTTTTTCTTATTCCTATAAGAAGAAGAACTTGTACCCCAATGGATCCTTAAGAGTCGGATGATCCACTAAAAGGCCTTTTTCTTCTTCTAGCACTGCTCCTACTTCCTTCCGGATTTATTGCCCGAAGCTCAGAGTTCATCCGCCTCTAGATGTCTATCAAACTCTGCAGCATGGTTGCATTAAGTTGATTCTGCTCTTCAGCTTTAATCATTCTCTCATTATCTTCTCTGTAGTTGTGCATCTCCACCCTTAGGCTTCTCACTGTGGCTGCAAAATGTGGAGAAGTTTCTTGAAATCTTCTCCCATTAAATTCTGTATCAGCATTTCCAACTTGAGCATTTTCCCATAACATCTTCCCCGTGCCCATAAAGATCATATGCATCATTCATACTATACGTTCTCATAACTAAGCCAAAAACCAACTCTTCCAATGGACACTATGACTATGCTTAACCTAAAAAATGGACTACCCATTGTTTCCACCGATCTGAAAAATAAACTCCAAACAACAACTCAATGTTTTCACCAATGTGCTATTCCTAAAGAACCACATCAATACCATCGAATCCTCATAAGTTGAAATTTCATTTACGCCATATTTAAATATAAATCATAAGTTGAAATTTCATTTACGCCATAGTTAATTATAAAAACAACTTTTTTCCACTAATTACAGGACATATCTCATCAGAGCAGCTGGAAAAGCTCGTCGCTACTCGAGCAACAAAAACAAAAATAGCGTCAGCTTTATTACTTGGCCACATATCAAAATCCAGCTTCTCCCACGTAGCACCTTATCTCTTAAATTTTTCTTCGCCTGAAATCTAACGCTTTACGACCACAAAACTCACCGTCTCGAACTTCCAGTACAGGCACCGATGCGACGGATTGTTGCAGAAGTCTTGGATCCATTCTCAAAGAGCCGTGTTCCTGTTCATCTCGCCGAACTATTTAATGGCATCCGGCGCTCACAATCTCAAAATATTATTATTATTATAACGATCTTCGCGGCACAGCGTCTACCGATCTAGAATTTTCGAGTAATCTTGGAGAAAAGGTCGCAGGTTCGAACCATGGGAAAGGAGAATCTACAGGTGGTGAAGGGACTGGATTTTAAGAGGTATATGGGGCTTTGGTATGAAATTGCGTCGATGCCGTCCTTTTTTCAGCCGAAGAACGGAGCGAACACCAGAGCTACGTATTCGCTGAACGAAGACAGCACTGTGCATGTGCTCAACGAGACTTTTGTGGACGGGAAGAAAAGCTCCATTGAAGGATCTGCGTATAAAGCTGATCCTAAAAGCGACGAGGCCAAACTGAAAGTTAAATTTTTCGTTCCTCCGTTTCTCCCCATTATTCCAGTCTATGGGAATTACTGGGTTCTGCTGCTGGATGAGGATTACCAGTGGGCTCTCATAGGGGAACCTTCTCTCAAATACCTTTGGGTAACAATATCCTTCCCCACAATATAAATGCCTTCCACATAGCAATAATGGCGTGCTTGATTATGTGTACAGGAGTTTTGCTGTGTAGAAGTTTAGAAACCATTAATTGGAGGTTGGAATGTTTCGATTATCTAGTTAAGATTTTCAAGATTCATATGAAGCTATCTTTAAGATTTTCAAGATTCATATGAAGCTACTTCTTATGGATCCTGAATGTCCATATGAAGCTATCTTTAAGATTCATATTGAACTATCTTTAAGATTTTCAAGATTCATATGAACCTATCTTTAAGATTTGTCAAGATTCATGTGAAGCTATCTTTAAGATTTTCAAGATTTATATTAAGTAGCTTATGGATCCTGAAGGTCCATATGAAGCTATCTTTAAGATTCATATGAAGCTATCTTTAAGATTTTCAAGATTCATATGAAGCTACTTCTTATGGATCCTGAAGGTCCAAATGGAAGGTAGCTCGATTTTCAAGATTCATATGAAGCTACTTTCTTATGGATCCTGAAGGTCCAAATGAACGCTAGCTCGATTGCTTTTAAACTTTAACCTGAAGATGCTTTTAAACTTCAACCCGAAGATAGGTCGACTGGTTTGTTGATCATTGATCATTGCTTTTAAACTTTTACAGGGCAAAAAATTGTATACACTGAAAACATTCACACTTAAATTTATTTTTGTTTAAAAATATTGGTTTTGTTTTTCATATTTGCAAAAAAGGTCCAAATGAAGACTAGCTCGATTGCTTCCTGAAGATAGGTGAACTCGCTTGTTGATTGCTAATGAAGACTAGCTCGATTGCTTCTGAACTTTAACCTGAAGATAGGTGAACTGGCTTGTTGATTGCTAGGTGAACTGGCTTGTTGATTGCTTCTAAACTTCTAGAAAACAAAAGATTGTATGCTTCTAATCTTTTATAAAGCAAAAGATCGTATACATTGTGAAAACATTCATACCCAAAAGATCGTATACATTGTGAATGTAATCTTTTATAAAGCAAAAGATCATATACATTGTGAAAACATTCATACCCAAATTAGCAAAAGATCGTATACATTGTGAATGTAATCTTTTATAAAGCAAAAGATCATATACATTGTGAAAACATTCATACCCAAATTAGATTGTATGCTTCTAATCTTTTATAAAGCAAAAGATCGTATACATTGTGAGAACATTCATACCCAAATTTATTTTTGTTTGCTCAAATTTATTTGTTTGAAAGGATTAGTATTATTTCTCATATTTGCATTTGCTGTGGATGCTTTTGTTATGGTTTTTTCAGGTCTTGTGCAGGCAAAAAGAGTTAGACGAAGGGATTTATAATGGTCTATTGGAGCATGCTCAACAAGAAGGATACGATGTGAAACGTCTTCATAAAACTACTCAAAACGACGATCCAGAGACCGAAGCTCCCAAGGATAAGGGATTCTGGTGGATTAAATCTCTGCTTGGAAAATAGTGGGGCAATTCACTTCTCCTTGTACAGTAGGAGTGTGGTGCTAAATTCTATTTTTATAGGCTTTTGGATAAAGATGTTCTCTAGTGGAATCGCTCTAGTTATGGCTAAAATTTTAGTGTGAGTTCTGGGCCTGAGACCTCACTCAAAATTTGTGTTTTTATTGTTAAGTAGTGTTGATAAATTAGTGTTACTTTATCAGTTCATTTTGGTGTACAAAATAACATTCTGGTATTGATTATCAATGGGTACAGTAAATTCTCTTTCTGCATTTTTGCATAAAATGATTCCTTTAAAGTGGAATTTAAATCTGAATTCTCTTTCTAATGCTTTGGATAAAATGATTCTTTTTGAAGTGGAATTTTTATCCACATGTATTTGGGCTGTGGGAATGGCTAAAATTTTAGTGAGTTGAGGGAAGATTGGGTTAAATTTTGTGTTTTATGGTTAAGTGGGGTGATATTTATAACCATGGTCAAAATTTGTGTTGTTATTTTTAAGTGGTGTTTAGTTTCATGGGTATTGGCCATTTCTGAGTTATTAATTTAACATATCTATGTTCGATTTTATCAGGGCTTTGACACAAAAAAAGGTAAGTTTAAGCCCAGCATTTATACCAAAAAAAGTAAGTTTAAGCCCAGCACTTGTACAAAAAGTAAGTTTAAGCCCAGCACTTTCAAGCGTGAAAAAAAGTGATGTTTAAAATCTGTCTTTCAGAAAAAAAGTGATTTTGGAAAAGAAAAAAGTGATTTTGGAAAAGATGTGTTGTTATTGTCAAAATGTTATATGAAGTGTGAAGGGAAAAAGTGGTGTTGAAAATTTGTGTTGTTAATGTAAAAATGTTGTTGATAAATCCATTACGTTCAACTTTATAACAATATGGTGTTTTACTTATTTTATTTGTACCGCTCAATTGGGTGCAAAGAAAGAAATGTTATTTTCCATAAGTTGTCATATGCAGGGATCAAGATGGAAGGGCTGGAAGGGCTGGTCTTAATTTCATATAGAAGGTTATATACTCATGCAGGGCTGGAAGGGCTGGTCTTAATTTCATATAGAAGGTTATATATTCATGCAGCCCTAACGAAGGGCTTTCAAAAAGCTCACATTTCAAATGACAGTAATAAATTAATTGATTAATTGTACATTTCATTTACTTGATGAAAAAAATTTAAAAAAAAAAATTAAATTGCTAAATGGGTTTTGTAAAATTGCACAAGTGAATGTATATCCCTGCGTACATTGTGTTCAATCTATTTGATTGGGGAATAAGTCTACAATTGCTCAGACGCTTTAAGGTTTATAATCAAAAAGGAACTCAGACAGATGATCAAGCCGGATAGTACAATCTATGGCTATAAATTTGGAAGCATGGATTGAAGACGAAAAAACGTGCTCACTTAAGAGACCATTCTTGATGGCGTTGAAGGAATTCAAAACAAGAGGCAGCCTATGCTAGAACTCCGAAGCTTCAGTCATAAAATAAAATCTATAGGGGAAGCAGAAGCAACCAAAGCTGAATGTTTTGAGATTACTGAGAAAAATTGATAAACTATCGAAAAGATGCAGACCTGATTCTACAATGGAGGTTTTTGCAGTCATCATCTGAAAGTTTCGCAGGGCCAATTCAGAGAATTATCCTCTGACAAATATAAAACTAAAGTCTTCAAAAAGTAATAGGTTGTCAACTAATGAACTTGTGCTTGAATGCATGCACATCTCCGCCTTACAGTAACAGGAAAGGCAAATTTATATAAAATTACCTTGGCTGCCGGAGTTAGCCAATGAATCTAACGAGTTCTTCCTCCGCCATTCATTGTGTCCCGCCAACCTTCTCCTGCAACTTCTCTTTGCGTCGTCAAATTCTGCTATGCCATGGAATCTAGATAGGCACCACAACACCAAATTATTCATGTGTATTATCAAATTATATACTTAGTATGTATGGATCCATGTTGACCTACTCAGAAAAAAAAAAACAGTGAGGTGCAACCCTCTCCTGGTTAGTTACCTGCTACACTGCTGACAGAAGCGTTGCTTGGTACCAAGAACAATGACTTTGGGGGCTTTGGAATACATTTCACAGACTTTATGTCTCTTGTGATATTCTTTTGCATTTGCCAACACTACGTTGCATCCTTCCACTTGACAACGGGGAGGTTGCGCGGTCGAAGCCAGCAAAGCCCTCGGCTTCTTATAAACGCAATCGCCAGCGCTATTACCAGTGACTGGATTAATTACCTTAGCCGGATTCGCAGCGTCTCCAAAATGCTGCCGCTTTCCTAGCTTAAGGCACGTTAAGGAATCCCCTTGAACATCCTTGATGACATTAATGTTATCTCTCATGGGACCTCGTTAGCACTCTGATAATTGTCATTCCTCCCGAGTTCCACCCAAGCCAACTACCACCATATTTCTCTGACCAGAATGGCTATACTCGGAACCCCAAGAAAATTACCACCATTTGCAACCCCTTCTACAAGCCAACCCTTCAATAATCCATTGCCTTCGCTTTTCACAAAACCCTCAGCCAAAGGATTCTGATGAATCTTGACATCCAGAGGAAACTGTGCCTTATGATTGCCTGAAATACTCCCGTCTTTGATGACTTCAGTAAAATTACCAGCAGCCATAAGAGGCTCAGACAGGGGCGAGGACTCATGAACCATGTTTGTCCCACGGAATAACTCCTTCCCAATATTATAACCCTCTTCTGAACAAACCCGTTCAGGACTCATGAACCATGTTTGTCCCACGGAATAACTCCTTCCCAATATTATAACCCTCTTGTGAACAAAGCCGTTCAGCCATGGGTAATCTCTCATACCTATCCCCGGCTTTAAAGCCCTGTGCAACCTTCCCAGTCCCAAGGACTCTTTAAATGCCAATCCTACATCTTAAAGGGCCAGCAATGATCATGGCGGCGGCTGCTGTTGTTACCACCATGATTTGCCATGGAATTTGAGTCCATATTCTTAAAAGTGACTTCTTCTTCACAAGACCAAAACTAATCCAAGGAAAAATACAGATACACTTCCAAATCCAGCTCCAAACTAATCCAAGGAAAAATACAGATACACTTCCAAATCCAGCTCCAGGATGATTAAAATACTAACCTTTTTGTCTGAACAAAACTTCCATAAGAGCAACACTCCCCAGAGCCTCGTCCAACAGACCCGCATCAGAGAGCCCCTGAATCAAACTAATGTAGGTAAAAACATCTGGGGCATCCCCTTCTCAACCATGAAAATCTGCATTTCTATGGAAAAATCGAGCTCACCCATTTTACAGAGCCCATCAATCAAAGAAATGTAGATGACAACATCGAGCTCGCAAACTATGGCCACCATCTCGTTCACAAGAACAACAACTTCAGTAAATCTACCGTGCTGATAATCATCTCGTCCAGGAATTCAATTGGCAATGCCCAGCCCCATAGCATTGGATCTTCTCATTTAATATGATATGAAATATCTTGGAGGCTGGTACAGGTCGAAATCTTCTCATTTAATATGATATGAAATATCTTGGAGGCTGGTACAGGTCGAAATAACAAAAATTGTTGATAGGCAATTTTTATCTTAGCCTTTTTAATGTAATTTTAATTTAAAAACTCCATTTTTTATTAAAATGACAAAATTTAAAACCTATTTTAAATGACGTCTAAATTTTAAATTTCCCTTCACTGAGAGCCTAAGAGCCCTTTGACTGGCAATGACTGCTTGAATTTTGATCTCTGGGTCACATGTACGCTTTGTGGCCTTTTGTTGCATGTCAGCTTTGTGGCATGTCAATCTTAACTTCGTGTGAACCAATTAATTAATATGGTGAAAATTAACAACTTTCCAATATAAAATCGAATAATGACGAGATAATTATTTTATTCATATTAGATAGGAAAATTTATTAATTTATTATAGACATAGATTTACGTTAATGACGTGAAAAAATTGTTTAGTCATGTTAGTTAATAAAATTGATATTTTCTTTATCTGTATTATTTTTTAAGTTTATTACTCTGTATCTGTAAATTTTTATTTTCATTTTGGAAGGTATATATTTTGGTAAATGTATAGTATGTATTTATGTTAATGTTTTATATGCAAATTTTTATTTTGGAAATTATACTTTGATAAGATTATTATTGTTATTCTATTTTTAAATATTTCTTAAATAGATAGATGTTTGAATGGTAAAACTAGTACCTTTCTTTATAAAAATAAAAATCACATCTAAATTATTTAATTTTGAAAAAGTTCTTATTAATTTATGGCTATTAATAAAATAGAATTGGAGAGAGGAGCCATTGTAACATATTAACTTGAATGTATTGCAATACTATTTTTACACACATGATGACTCTAGAGTTGACGATTTAACTTATTCTATAGATAGCTCGAAGAGGTTGAGTGAATATGTCATCCATACACCAAACTAGAGAGATAATCTCTCTCATATCTGGGTGAAAACGTGAAGTTGGGATACAATTTTTTGAGAATGGGGTGTTTTGGGGTTACAATTTCCAATTTCTTAGCCGAGAAAAAAAGTCAACATATTTTCTCGGCCGAGAATTGTAATAGTTTTCGAGCGAGAATTTAACTATGGTTAACATTTTCTCGACCTAGAGTTTAGTTATGTTTAGACAATTTTCCACCTAAGAATAATTAAGTTTCTCATCTGGGAGTATTGCCACATTATTTAGAGGAAAATCTCGAAGAGATCTCTCCGTTGAGAGTTTAGATTCCTTTTAAACTCTCGCCCGAGAGTGTATTTGTTATATAAACCACAAACTGGCCCTGTTAGTATGTGTTTGTCTTTGTTGAAACCCTTGGAGGGGCATGCACCCAACACACTTCTGAAAGACTGTAGACCCACCCATCAGTTAAGTGAGGCCGAGTGGGATTACCAAGGTTTTCTCAATACCAGCAACCAGTGCTTGTTAAGGCAACATATAACTATGCATCTTTAATGAATATGTTGTTGGCTCTCAAAGTGACTCTCCAACGGGCACTGATACATAGAATTCTTATTATCTAAAGACCAAAGGGAGGGTATTTTGAAGAGGAGGATACCAACCGAAATGAGAAGGAGGCAGGGCAACATATTATGCTAGAATATCCTTCAGCGATGAGGCTATTTTCTCGAAGGATTCCCTTGCCGACGATGAGGATGTTGGAACCTTCTCCCTTTAGTCGACAACTCCATCCCTGATCCTTGAAACCTTCTGAAACCTTATGTAAATTCGATATTTGAATGGAACAGAGTCAGTGCAACATCAATCTGATGCTCCTGAAACCTTGTTAACATATTTTGTGCCCTGTGAACTCCTAGGTAATGACCGCATCCCTATTTTCCATATAATTCCCGCAACTGATCAGAGTGGAAGGCTGCATAAAAAAGCATAGAGTTTACAATTTTACATCGATTTTGGAATCACCCACAACTTAATTTAGTGTAAGTTGGCTACAAAACTGAATTTCTTTGAAAGTTATATATCATGTATATTTTAACATATATGCATTTAACATGTTTATTCTTTTTTAATTCAATTATTTTCTTATTTCTTCATTTCCCTCTTAACACCATTCTTATTTTCTTCATAGGTCTCATAAGATCTAAAGAAATTCCTTTTGTTCTAGAATGCTAGCTCTTTGTCATATTTGTTCTAGGTTTTTCCTTCAGTTAGACCTATAACTATGCTGAAAACATCCTCAATTAGAGTGATAACCACCCCCTTTATCGGTGTCATGCATTTTTCTTCAAAGGCCTTCTTCGTATTCATGGAAAATTCCACGGTTATGTCGTCACTATATCCACTCAATTTGATGAAGAAATCCATCGAACCCATCTTCGAAAATTCCTTGAGCACATCGACATTTTAGTATAATTTTGAGTGGTATGTGGGTTATCTTTAATAAATGCCCCCCCATTTATCGATATTTGTACAAGTAAGGTCGTTTTCTGCAAGCAGGAAAGCACTGCTCTAAAGAGTTTAGGCATAGTATCTATGGTATCATAACAGAATAAGACCCTGTTGAATGAACGAAATGAAAAGGAGTGGGTTCTAGGCTACCTATCTACCCACCTTACCTACCACAAAGGAATGAAGAAAGCATGTGAAGGAGAGAGTGTGGACCGCTCTCAAAATGGATATTTGCAGGCTAAAGGTTTAAGATGGGTCCATAATAGTTACTAGGACTCTTATCCCAAATTAAAAGGCAACGGTAATAGGAGTAGCCTACCTACAAAAATAGTAGGTCTAGTTATTCTAGGAAAAAGTGACCATGAATGAAAAAGGGAGGGAAAAAATGGCAAAAGGATCAAACTATGTTCTCTTATCTATGAAAAATTTAATATCTCATCTTTCCACAAAGGGATTCCCTTTCTTATACTTACGAGACTAGAGTATGGTCATTTTATATGACTAACACTCCATTTTTATGGCGAATGTAGGCTTACACTCCAAACCCTAGCTCTCTAAGGTATTAGGAAACCCTAGAACATGAAACTTTAGAATAGAATGTTCAAAAAAATAATGTACAGATTACTTAATTAAAGCCACAACGACATTACAAGGACAAGTTCTCCACATTTTCCATTGAATACATCCACATGTATGAAGGTAATCTTAGCTTGGATGTTTTCATTGACCCGTGCAATGAGTTCGAATGGTTTTCTCTCAACGACTTCAACTTCTTGGTTTCCCCTATAATCAATTTGTATAGAGATAGAACCAAATTTTATCTCCAACACAAAATTTGTGGCCATTCTTATGCTAGTCATCACAAAGATTTTACTTCCCTTAACTCCTCACACTACTCCTTTACCTTCAAATGAATCTCCCTAATCCTATCTATGACCCTATTTGCTTTATTTTCCTCTTGCATTTCCTACTCATTCTCCTTCTGCATGCCATTAGCAACATCAAAGGATGGTTGTGGTAAATGCCCAAAATAAGTTTCAAGATGACACTAGTACATATGGCTCAAAATTTCCACTAAATATTGCCACGAATAAGTTAAAATGGTAATTTTTGTGGATAAATTAATAAATATTTTGAAAGAAATTGTTCTAGCCCTCGATCATCATCTCTACTGCGATGTAAATGATGGTTTGTCTCTATAGTGACGAACGTTCATCTCTATTACGACGAAGACAGACATTCGTCACTATAGCGACGGAACGCTAAACACTTGCAAATCAACGGTCATCACAGTAACGTTCATTGAATTTTTCTTAATGTTGAAATTTGATCGTTGTGCATTTTCGTTGAGAGAGAAATAAATCAATGATATAAAAAAGGTCATTCAGAAAATAAGGTTTATGATTGGGTTTGCATCGAACATACAAATACCTTAACGAAAAAGGTGATTTTGGTGGTGTACTAAAACTCATGATTGGCATACATTCATTAAGGTAATTATTTATGTATATAATTTCCATTTAGTATATATATTTTTAGTAATTGTTGTCTCTTATTGGAAATTAAATAAATAATGATTTGCTTTTTGTTACAGTACATTCTACCTCGATCTCTCCCAGATAGCTTTGATGACAACATAAAACAAGTTATATACGATCTTGGTAAATACATGAGGGAAGCAACAATTTATATGCATGGAAATGTCTGTTCACTTTGTTGCATAGCTTATTGACATATTTTGTTTTACATATTGGAACTGTATTATATATGCCTCAATCTTCTTGATCACTATTATTTTCTTGCATCATTTGTACATGGATTTCATCTAAATAAATTCATAAATAAGATATTAGCTAGTATTGGAAGAGAGAAATTCCTCATCTGATGTGTGAAATGCAAAAGTATTTGCCTCTAAGATTTTTCAATACACAAGAACACTATCTCATACACCAAGTTGAGGATATTTTATTGTGTGGACCTGTACACACAAGATCAATGTGAATGGTGGAAAGGCATTTGAAGTTATTGAAGGATTTTGTTAGACAAAGAGCACATCCTAAGGGTTCTATTGTGTATGGATATATGGTATATCAATCCATGGTATACATTATTTAGTGTGTTCCAATTTTAGCAAAAAATATCAATCTTCCCCGCATTTGGCACCTCAACTTCATGAACAAATTTGAAGAGGAAGTGCTGTTTGGGAAAGGTGGAACAAGGAAAGTGAAAGGCAATTAGATAGTGTAGATTTAATTTATTATACAATTAATTTTTCAATTTCATATATATCTTACTCATGTAATTTTTATTATTCCATTAGTATTTTAAGGTAAACTTAATTGTCTTTAATTATAGCTAATTTACAATTCTTAATTATTATTTAGTAGATGATTTTGTACTCGATGATGATATTGATTGATGAATTTATAATCATCAATGGTATCATAATCATCATCATCATCATCATCACCATATTCATCATTGTCATCATCAACATCATAATCAACCTCATCCTCATCCTCATCCTCATCCTCATCCTCAGCCTCATCATCGTCAATGTTATAATCATCATCATCATCATCATCATCATCATCATTGTCATCAATGTTATCATCTTCATCATCATGATCATCATGTTCATACTCATTAGAATAGTAACAATCATCATCATCATCATGTTCATCCTCATTATAATAATTGCAACCATCATCATCTTCATATTTATGATCATCAATGCTATCATAATCATCATCATCATCATCATCATCACCATCACCATCACCATCATCATCATCATCAACATCAAAATCAACCTCATCCTCATCCTCAGCCTCATCATCGTCAATGTTATAATCATCATTGTCATCAGTGATATCATCATCATCAGTGATATCATCATCGTCGTCGTCATTAATGTTATCAACTTCATCATGATTATCATCATGTTCATACTCATTAGAATAATAACAATCATCATCATCATGGTCATCCTCATTAGAATAATCTCAACCATCATCATCTTCATGTTCATACTCATTAGAATAATAACTATCATCAGCATCATGGCCATCCTCATTAGAATAATCACAACCATAATCATCTTCATATTTATGATCATCAATGGTATCATAATCATCATCATCATCATCATCATCATCATCACCATCTTCATCATTGACATCATAATCAACCTCATCCTCATCCTTAGCCTCGTCATCGTCAATGTTATAATCATCATCATCATCAATGATATCATCGTTATCAATGTTGTCATCTTCATCATCACGGTCATCATGTTCATACTCATTAGAATAGTAGAAATCATCATCATCAGGTTCATCCTCATTATAATAATCGCAACCATCATCATATTCATCTTTATGATCATCAATGTTGTCATAATCATCATCACCATCATCACCATCTTCATCATCGCAATCATTGACATCAAAATCAACCTCATCCTCATCCCCAGCCTCATCATCGTCAATGTTATAATCATCATCGTCATCAATGATGTCGTCATCATCATCATCATCATCATCAATGTTATCATCTTCATCATCATGCTCATCATGTTCATACTCGTTAGAATAATAGCAATCATCATAATCTTGGTCATCCTCATTAGAATAATCACAACCATCATCATCATCTTCATCATCATTGTCATCACCATCATCACCATCGTCATCATCGTCATCATCGACATCATAATCATCCTCATCCTCATCATTGTCAATGTTAAAATCATCATCGTCATCAATGATATCATCATCATCAATGTTATCATCTTCATCATCATGTTCATACTCATTAGAATAATATAAATCATCATCATCATGTTCATCCTCATTATAATAATCACAACCATCACCATATTCATCTTTATGATCATCAATGCTATCATAATCATCATCATCATCACCATCATCACCATCTTCATCATCATCATCACCATCTTCATCATCATCATCATTGACATCAAAATCAACCTCATCGTCAATGTTATAATCATCATCGTCAATGTTATAATCATCATCATCATCATTGTCATCAATGTTATCATCTTCATCATCATGATCACCATGTTCATACACATTAGAATAATAGCAATCATAGTCATCATGGTCATCCTCATTAGAATAATCACAACCATCATCATCTTCATGTACATGCTCATTAGAATAAGAGCTATCATCATCATCATGGTGATCCTCATTAGAATAATCACAACCATCATCATCTTCATCTTTATGATCATCAATGGTATCATACTCATCATTGCCATCATCATCATCACCATCATCACCATCATCACCATCTTCATCATCGTCATCATCGACATCATAATAAACCTCATCCTCATCCTCAACCTCATCATCGTCAATGTTATAATCATCATCGTCATCAATGATACCATCATCATCATCGTCGTCATCAATGTTATCATCTTCATCATCATGTTCATACTCATTAGAATAATATCAATCATCATCATCATGTTCATTCTCATTATAATAATCACAACCGTCATCATCTTCATCTTTATGATCGTAAATGATATCATAATCATCATCATCATCATCATCGCCATCATCACCATCATCACCATATTCGTCATCGACATCGAAATCAACCTCATCCTCATCCTCAGCCTCATCATCGACAATGTTATAATCATCATAGTCATCAATGATATCATCATCATCGTCGTCATCAATGTTATCATCTTCATCATGTTCATACTCATTAGAATAATAGCAATCATCGTCATCATGGTCATCCTCATTAGAATAATCGCAACCATCATCATCTTCATCATCACCATCATCATCACCATCATCACCATCGTCATCATGGACATCATAATCAACCTCATCCTCATCCTCGGCCTCATCATCATCAATGTTATAATCATCATCGTCATCAATGTTATCATCATCATCATCGTCATCAATGTCATCATCTTCTTCATCGCGATCATCATGTTCATACTCATTAGAATAATAGCAATCATCATCATCATGTTCATCCTCATTATAATAATTGCAACCATTGTCATCTTCATCTTTATGATCATCAATGCTATCATCATCGTCGTTGTCGTCGTCGTCGTCGTCATCACCATCATCACCATCTCCATCATCGTCATCATCGACATCAGAATCAACCTCATCCTCATCCTCAGCCTCACCATTGTCAATGCTATAATCATCATCGTCCTCAATGTTATCATCATCATCATCATCATCAATGTTATCATCTTCATCGTCATGATCATCATGTTCATAGTCATTAGAATATTAACAATCATCATTATCATGTTCATCCTAGCATCAACGATTTACCGTGGCAAAAATGTTCACATGTACTAGTATAGATGAGAACCATGACATAATTGATATGGAGAGATATCATAGGAACTATGTTAATCGTGTACTATCTTCGTTTATGTGTGCATTAACACATGTAATCCATAATTTGTAACTACCCACTCTAGGATATATTGAATAAGCCTAATTATTTTTAAAAAATGGTTTCTATGTTAGAATACATTTTAAAAATAATAATAAGACAAGAACAATTTCCTATTTATCAAGGTTGTAATTAAATGAATTTTACACATTTTCAGGATTTAAAGATTTGTAAGAAATAAATTGTATTATACAATGAATTCCATCTAACCTGATTACTTACTTATGCGTGTCTGAAGTCTTCTTGATAGTGGACTTTCTTAAGCATCCTCTGTGTGTCAAACTTCGAAATAGTCACCATATTAAACTCATATGATAATTTTTTTTCAAGAAATGGTCTATTGACGACGATGGTGTTCTCTATGATGACGATGATGGCCATAAATACAATGATCATGATAATCCTGTTGACTACGGTGACAACAATAATTTCGCTATCAACATCATCATCATCATCACCGATGATGATGATGTCAATGGTTTTGTTTATGACAATGATGACGATGACAAAAATGATGATGGTGTTGTTTATGACGATGGTGATGATCATTGACGATGAAAATGACCATAATAAAAATTACAAATATTAATAAACATAAAAAATATTAAACATTAAAATAATAAATATAAATAATAAACAAAACAAAAAAATAAACATTAAAAAACAACAAACAATTAAAACTATCCATCTTACCTTCCCCTTGTTGTGACAACAAAATTTTACATCTTTCACTTACCTCACCCATGAACTACACCCGAGGTTGCAGAGGAGGTTTTCTAGTTACCTCACCCACGAACTAGGCCCAAGGTCGCAAAGGAGTTTCCAAGGTTACAGAGGAGGTTTTCCAGTTACCTCACACATGAACTAGGCTCGAGATCAAAGAGGAGTTTCCAAGGTTGCAAAGGGGGTTTTCCAGTTACCTCACCCACGAACTAGGATTGAGGTAACAAAGGAGGTTTTTCACCACTTCTTTCACGCGTGGGATAAAAAATAACCAAAACGCCCTGTATATCTGGCGGATGGGTGATTGAATCCAGTTAAAATTACAAGTAAGAAATTGCAGTTTTGGTTTATTATGCAATTTTGCAATCAAAATTTTTTACCACAAGATAAATGTGGCATTTTAAAACGACCCAAATTGTTGAAATCGTGAATTGAACACTCAAAATCACATTTTCATTGCATTTTCAGGAATTCCTTCTCTGTTGAATTCCGACGGGTAGGGGTCGATTTGCTTAACGCATATAATTCTCCCCTCTTTCACCCATGCAGTTAGTAACTTTGGAATCGACCAAATGGAACCGATACTACTGACAGGTGGGATTGTCGATGCCACTATTTCCCCGATGGCATCTAGGGATAACAACGGCCTGTTGGATCTCCCGCCGCAACAACCAGAAGAACTGCCACTGTTACTGCTAGAAGTAAGACCCCTAGATCTGGGGCTTGTGGGAAGCCCTCTTTCTCTTTTTTTCTCAAAGTGTTCCTGAAGAAAGAGGGTCTACACTATTTGCATATGCCACAATCAGTCACACATAACCCTTCTTAGACCCTCTTTGGAACCCTACTTCATGTATGGAACAATTTTTGCACAACGATTTGGAGTTTTTGGAATCAAGATGACTGGGATCTCGTCCAACTCCACCTGCCCTTCCTCCCTTATTGGCCTCAGAATAAGGGGACGTTGCTATCCCAGAGGGTTGCATTGCTTCTTTTTTGTGGCCGGGGGATATTCAAGGGACACCACCTGATTCAGGATTTGACAAAAGCGACAAAGAGCCACAAGCAGAAAATCAAGCCAATAACAGGGGTTTATCAAAAATCTTTATAAAAAAACGAAAGAACAATTGCCTCTCCTCAACCAATGGGCCTCTTAATCTCATCTATGGTGTCTGTGTGTCGATAGAGGATGTTGGTCCTATGGCAGGCTCTGCTCTGGTGGGAAAAAATTGTGGAAGAAACACTAGCTCGGAGGATATGGAAATTTGGGTCAGGAATAATTGGTCAATTGTTTACAACTATGAACCGGAAACAGATTCCCTTACAAAGGGGTGGTTTGGATTTAGATTCAACTGCGCAATTGATGTTGAAAAAATTCTTGCAAAACAATGGAGCTATGGATTTGTTCCTATTCTGTTAAAAAATGGATTCCTCTCTTTGATACGGATAGTGAGAGACTAGAAACTATGCTGGTGTGGGTGCATCTTCCGGGACTCCCTTGGGAATTTTGGAACCTGAACTCACTTCGTGATTTGGGGAGTGCGCTTGGATACTTTCTGGAGGGCGGTCTTTCTTTTCTGAAGACAAGAAGGAAAACTGTAGCATGAATACTTGTCTATTTAAACATTTGAACATATCTTCAAGAACACATTAATATTATCTGGGGTGACTCTATTAGGAATCAACTTCTAGACTATGAAGGGATCCCCTTCATATGTCACCATTTCCATGCAACAGGACATATAGCAAAAAATTGTCACCTAGGGTTTTCAAAATCCCCAACACAAAAAAGATGGCTCTCAAGGGAGGTTGTGGCTCTGAGCACTGAACAGATACCTCAATGGATGCATAAAGAAGATCCTCCTCTCTAGGATATTGATCGACAATAGTCTCCTGACGCGAATGATCATCAAACAGTTTTCACAGATCAGGTGGAAGACACTTTTTCACAACATGATCAATCGATCTTCAGGGGTAATCCTATAGACCCTCCTTCAAATACGAAGTTGAACGATTTACATTTGAATGATTCTCCAATTGCTATTACAAAAGCTCTTTTGTCACCATTGATTAGTTTCTTGATAAACAGAAACCATCGATTCAAATTGTTCATGCACAATAATTGTCGAGCCACATTTTACTGTATGCGCTTTGCTTGAATTGCTCATGAACTTTATCGATACAGGTTACAATTTGAAACATCCGAATGAAATCTAAGCCCTGTAGATTATAGATAGATTACAATGATATGAATTCATGAAATAGTTCAACTCAATGTAAACACAAAATCAATACAATAATTGCTTTGTTCACTTGCACCATTCAATTAACTTCCAGAGCTTGAACCTGAAATAAAATTGATCTTAACAGAGTACAGACCCATACACTGTCGCTTCTGCTCAAAGAACAAGTAGTTCTGAGATTTTCCCTAGATCAATCTACTACCTCTCTCTCAGGCTCTACAAGCCTCCAAGCTATCCAAGCTTCTCAAGCTATTCTAAGTTTCTATGAGCTATTTAATGTCGCCATGGATGACCAACAATAACATCTTCAACTCCACTGATAGAACCACTATAGGCTGATAATGGACCATTCACATAGTATAAGATATTCAAACAGATTACTGAGTATTTTAATGAAATATCAATACTATAACATATTCATTTACCTTCCATAATTGGAGGATACACACTCAAAAACATAAAATATAGCCATTTCACATTTTTTTTGGTTTCGATTGAATCACAAATAAAATCCAGTACACAATGTCTGCACAATGTATTCTAACCTCTAATCATCAAATTTACAAGCCTAAATAGTCATAGCATAGCTATCTTCCTCGAATGAGGGTAAGAAACAACCAAGAATATCCTATTTGTGATTATGTCTCAAACAGTTAAAATAGATATTTGAAATCCAATTTAATCTAACCTACATTCTATATTTCAAGAGCCAACTCCTGTTGTAAACCAACACATATTCAAATTCTTCTTTTTTTCCTTTTCCAGCTATAAAGATGCCCCTGCATTAGGCTCTCAGGGTTAAAATGCTTATGAATCCCTATTCATAAGTTCTTCAATGGAGTAACCCTTCTTCTCAATCTCTGCTACATTAATCCAAGTAGTATCTTCTTCACGGTTCTCTTTTCACTTGACCAAGTAATCTAGGTATTCTATGCCTCTAGTCTTCTTAGCTAATCTGGTGTCTAATATGTTTTCAGCCTCCAAAGGATTTTCCATTCATATTCTTTTCCCACTTCACCTCCTTATTCATACATGATTCATACCTGGTTTTAGATATGTAAAATATAGGAGACATACCAATCACATATAGTAGCTGCAATTCATATGCATTACTTGGAAACTTCCTAAGAATTTTGCAGGGTCCTATATTTTTGAATTTCAACTTGTTATATTCACCTTTTGTGAATATTTCCTTCCTTAGGTAAGCTAAGACTAGATCGCCTACCTCATAGTTGACCTCTCTACTCCTCAAATCCACTCTAGAATTATACTTCTAATTGTTCACTTGTAATTTTTGCTTGACTTGTTCGTGTAGCTTAGCGATGGTTGTAGCAAATTATTCACCTTCAACACTCCTTCCTTCGAATTGACCTAAGTATCTTAGCTCATAAACACCCTTAGGATGAATTCCATAAAAAAATTGGAAAGGACTTAGGCCTGTGCTTCGATTGGGTGAATCATTGTATGCAAACTCAGCTTGAGCTAGCACATGATCCCACTATATTGGCTACTCACTAGTTAGGCTTCTCAAGATATTACCCGTACTTATATTCACTACCTTAGTCTGGCCACCTGTCTGAGGATGATAGGATGAGCTAAATTTCAGTATAGTTCCCATCTTTTTCCATAGAGTCCTCCAAAAATGTCCAGTAAACTTAGTGTCCCTGTCTAAAACTATACTCTTTGGTAGCCCATGCAACCTAACAATTTCATTAAAGAAATTTTTTTCTATATGTGTTACGTTACTAGTATTATAGCATGGTATGAAATGTGCCATATTTCTAAACTTGTCTTCAACTACAAATATAGAATCATTAACTCTTTGTGTCTTTGGTAAAACTAGAATAAAATTCATACTTATGGAATCCCAAGGCCTGCTTGGAACAGGTAAAGAAGTGTATAAACGTGTGTTTTGGCTCCCTCCCTTAGCATGCTGACAAATCCTACATATTTTCACAAGATTCTCTACTTCTGATCTCATCCTAGGCCAAAAGTAGAAGTGACTCAACTTTCCAACTGTCTTGTCTATGCCAAAATGTCCAACCAATTTTCCGTTGTGTTTCTCTTGAATCAAATTCTCCCTCATAGAGCATTGTGGAATGCATAGTCTGTTGTCCTTGAATAACAGTCCATCTTGCAATATGTAGTCATTCCAAGGTCCCATATCTCTTTGGATAGGATTTAAACTTGTCTCATAAGCTTCCTTAAAGTCTATATCAGACTTATACAAATCTTTAAGAAAATCAAATCCTAAGACTTGAACTTGACTCTCTTGCACCATTAATCTTTCCTACTTAAGGCATTTTCCAATCGGTTAGCTTTTCCACTTACATGCTTGATAACGGAAGTGAAACCTTGCAAGAAATCAACCCACTTCACATGCTTCTGATTTAATTTGGGCTATTGCATTATAAACTGCATGGCATTTTTTTTAAGTGTGCTTGCTAAGTTGAATTCACACATATTCTCTGCAAGATCACCCCATGGGAAGAGGAGATGAATGCATTGGCTGTTAATGTGGGCTCTGAATTTTTGGTTTACTTTATTCATCTTAAGAATAAAGACACAAGGACAGTGGAGTGGGTTATAGAGAAAAGGAATTCACATTAATATCCATATTCCAAAGATATTCGGAAATTAATTGGGTGGATAAGCACACATGGATAAGAACAACACATAAATAGTTGGTGGATAAGGTGGGGTGGGTCTGGGAGTGGGACCACAGCAGGAACATTTTGTTCTTAGTTCCAAGAGTAAATCATAACGAAGTAAGATATAGAAATGAAATGTTTCCCCAATATGTATGTAAATCTACGCTAATAAGATGTACAAGAGGACTAATTTTTTGGTTTGAACAGGTTGCAATAGAAATATATTGATGCTCCTCCTTGGATTAACCCTATAAAAGGATGAAAAAATAGAATAGGTGCGCTACAAATTGACCTTCAATAGGAACTTTCAAGCTAATATTTATACCCATCCACATAATAATTAATTCAGGTCGAGTTTATTCATAGGTTAGACCTAGAGTTTATAATTATTTACGGGTCGCACCCAATCCTATGCTAGGATAGATCACTCCCTTCAAAATATTAACACATGATTTTCTCTCGATCTTCTTACATTTTATCAATGTATTTATGACAAGGAACTATTCCCAACTACCATAGTTCAAGCCTTTCCTGGAAGGTAGTCCTATCTAGAAATATTTTATCAAGAATATCTATATTATCTTATTGTTGTTGTTAGTTCAAATGGAATTCCCATAATTTATTCTTTACGGCCTTTCAGTGCCCAGACATACTTCTACAAAGAGACCAACATGATACTTGATAAAGAAACATGTTCCTAAAGTGAGGACCTCTAAGATGGTATGTTACAAGTTTCAAACTCTCCATTCCATTGTTAATTCCATGGACATAGTAATTTGATATGAAATCTGTTGAAAGGAAATCCAGTTGATGCAAATGTATAAATGGTTGTTGACAACCTGAATAAGTTTTTTATCAAATTCCCTTAAGATTGTAACGTCCCCAACCGTCCGACCGACGAAGAGGACATGACTATACCTCACTAATCAACCCGGGAAACCATGCCCCATGAACATAAACATGAAGTATAAAATGCATTGGAATAAAATTCATAAACAGATGCAGAATGCGAGCAACATTATTCATAAACACATATGGAGAGGTCTAATTTCCTATACATACAACGAAAGAAATTGCATCAGTAACATACATTCACAACATATAAGCATTCATCATGTTCATTCATAAAATAATACAGTTGCAAGGATTTAAGCACAAGAATACTTATCTTCATAAAATCTTATCCCGCAACCAGCTACGTTGCTGCAACGTTCTACCCAACCATAGGCCAGTGCGCTCATCAATCCCTCAGCATCACTGCCATCCTTGAGCTAGGCATGATTCCGCAAGGGATAAGGGGAAACTTGCAGGCTCACACGTAGCCAAGGATACACAACAGTATATAGCCAAGCCAACGTAGTTGGGTTTATCAGGCTATCAGGGAGCTGGGAAAGCTAACTACTAAGCTGTTGGGATCACTAAAGAGCTAGGGAAACCTACACCAGAACTAGCCTGACTTCTAAGACACCCACAACACACACCCAACACAAGGAATCAATCCCTTCTCTGTTGCACAGTCCATCAGGCCCTGAATTCCCTTCTAGTGCTATTCAGGGGGTGTGGAGAAGAAATCCAACCCTCTAGCTCTGTCCATGAGGCTCTTGCACACACTAGGTTTGTCAAGTAGACTAAGCCTCCATCCCATTCCCACACATTCCAAGGACCAACCACTATACACACACAACAACATCGAGCAATCCACAGCTCTGGAAAACTAAAGGGAAACACCACTGCAACCAAAAAGGTGTGATACACAACTCAGACTGAGTAATTCGACTCTAGAGTCATTTATGGCCCTATCGTGGCCAAAAAAACTCAACAACGAATTCACAACAACCCAAATTCGTGGAGAATCCAGCTGCATGAGGGAAATAATACGACCTGCGTAAAGGTGGATTCACCAGACCCACAAAACATGAAGAGAAACTACACACAGTAAAAATCGGGGAAAAATAACTGTCTCGAATGTTTGTTTCCATGAGTGTAGAATGAGGACGACATGAATGATTGGATCCAGGGTTCCCTGGGTATGAATGAGCATGTGGGAAATGTCTGACAGTCCTGCCAACACTGACACTTCCCATGCAGATGTTTTCCCAGGGAAATAACTGCCCCCATCTAACTCCAGGAGAATTAAAATGATGGCTGAATGAGACAAGGAAGGGTGAGTAAGACCAAAAGAGGGGTTTATCAATTAACACTTGGTTGTTCCCCAATGGTTCTTAAGGGTTAGACATCCCCCCCCTTAACCTTAGGAAATCATGCCCTTTTCATTTTTGTTGCATCGATTTAGCTAGTTGTGGGTCTTTTAAATAATTTTGCATATGTACATGGTGTCCAACATTATAACATGTCTGGTTAGCAAAAAATACCATCGGCATCGCCGAAACACAATATGACAATCAATGGTGGGGCATTTTCCTATAGCTCCACACCATTCCATTACAATATATATACATCATATACATTTAATGCAAATGAGGTCAAAATTGGGGTATTACAATCCCCTCCCCCTTCAATAGCACTATACTTAGTGCTTACAAAATTGAACAAAAAATACTACACTGGCATCACCTCAATGCTCCGCAAAATTGAACAAAAATGGATGTGTCAATTGCATGGCATCCTCCAGCTCCAACGTAGCCTCTTCAGGACCGTAGTGCTCCCATTGCACCTTTACTTGCCCTATGGCTCGGTTTCGGAGCATTGTGACCTTCATGTCGAGGATGCACTTTGGCTCGATTCAGAACTCTCCCTCAGGTTCCACCTAAATCACATCCCAATTTATCACATGGTTAGGATCATGTACATATTTCTTAAGCAAAGAAACATGAAATACATTATGAGCTCTAGTGCTAGCAGGCAATGCAATTCTATATGCAACTGGCCCTAGTCTTTCAAGCACTTCAAATGGCCCACAATATCTTGGTGACAACTTGGCACAACTTCCAAGATTTAAGGAACTCTTCTTTTCCCTCACTTTGAGGTAAACATGATCCCCAACACTGAACTCTCTATTCACCCTATGCTTATCTGCATAGCTTTTCTGTTTGTCCTGAGCTGCTTTCAGATTTTTCCTGATCTTTACAACCTCTTGCTCTGTTTCCTTGAGCAATTCTGGATCAACCACAACCCTATTCACTGGGTTATCCCAAGTCACTAGTGTCCTACACCTTCTGCCATACAAAGCTTCATATGGACTCATCCCCAAGGATGATTTCTATCCATTGTTGTAAGCAAACTCTACCAAGTGTAAGTAATCTTCCCACTTTCTTGGTTTGTCCATCACATACATGCAAAGCATGTCTTCAAGCACTTGATTTACTCTCTCTGTCTACCCATCAGTCTGATGATGGTAGGCAGTGATGAAGTTTATCTTCGTACCTAAATCTGCAAACAAACCCTTCCAGAAATTGAAAGTGAACTTGACATATTTGTCAGAAACTATTGCCTTAAGAAATCCATGCAATTTGAAAATATCCTTCATGAATATTTTTGCAATGTCATCAGACTTATGCATAGACTTAACCGGTATAAAATGCGCTACCTTTGTCAAATTTTCCACCACAACCATGATGGAATCATGTTGTCTCCAAATCATTGGAAATCCTGTAATAAATTCCATGGAAATAACTTCCCATTTCCATTATGGAACTGGCAAAGGCTGCAACAAACTTGTTGGATGTTGATGCTCAACCTTTACCTGCTGGCATTTCATGCACCTTGAAATATATTCATTCATGTCCTTTTTCATTCCTGGTCAAAGATACTGCTTTCTGGCTGTGGCAATCATCTTTTGATATCATGGGTGACTAGAATATGGAGCTTGATGGATCTCATCCATAACCATTCTCCTCAAATCTGATATATTTGGAATATAGACTCTATTCTTATAGGTAAGAAGTCCATCTTCTTACAATTTATATCCCCCATACTTTTTCTCAAGACATTGCTGCTGTAATTTGTCTTTTACCTGCTCATACAATTCATCTTCAGCATTACGATTAACATTCTGTTGTCTCAAATCTGATTGGAAAATACTAAGAGATGCCACATGCATTTCCTACACCTTCCTGCTCAGTGCATCAGCTACCTTATTCTATTTTCCTTTTATGTGCTTGATTTCGAAATCAAACTAACATAAAAACTCCAACCATCTAGCTTGGATAGCATTTAATGTTGGATGATCAAACAAGTACTTCAGACCACAATGGTATGTCCTTAGTTCAAATCTTCAACCCATCAAGTAATGCCTCCACATCTTGAGAGCATGTACTATGGCTGCAAGTTCTAGATCATGAGTAGTGTGGTTCTTCTCATGCTCCTTCAGCTTTCTTGACTCATAACATATCACGTGGTTGTCTTGCATAAGGAATCCTCCAAGTCCTTGTCTGCATGCATCAGTACACACCACAAAATCTTTTTCTAGGTCTGCAATATTCAAGACTAGCACACTTGTGAGAAGATTCTTCAACTGCTGGAAGCTTTCTTCACACCTCAGTGTCCATTCAAACTTTATTCCCTTATTTTGCAAAGAAGTGACTGGATGTGCAACCTTGGAGAATCCTTTAGTGAATCTCCTATAGTATCCTACAAGCCCCATAAAATATCTTACATCTGTCACATTTCTCAAAGCAGGCCAATTCATAATGGCCTCAATATTCTCAAGGTCTACATATATACCCTCATTTGAGATAATGTGACCCAAATAATGAATCCTATCCCTATAGAAGTCACACTTGCTCAACTTTGGATACAAATTATGCTCCCTAAGCAATTGCAATGTCAATCTCAGATGCTCTCTGTGCTCTTCCTCATTCTTAGAATAAATAAGAATGTCATCAAGGAAAACAAGAACAAAATTGTCCAAATACCTCCTGAAGACACTATTCATAAGGCACACAAATGTAGTTGGTGCATTTGTGAGACCAAATGGTACTACTACAAACTCGTAATGCCCATACCTTGTCCTGAAGGCTGTCTTATGAATGTATTCATCCTTGATCCTTACCTGATGGTAACCAGACCTCAAGTCAATCTTTGAAAATACCTTTTCTCTCCTCATTTTATCAAAGAGGTCATCAATCCTAGGCAAAGGGTATTTATTCTTCAACGTGACTTTGTTCAACTATCTATAATCAATACACAACCTGAGTGTACCATCTTTCTTCTTCACAAACAGAATGGGTGCTCCCTAAGGAGACACACTCGGCTTGATATACTTTTTCTCCAACAACTCCTGCAGTTGCATCTTCAACTCTAGCATTTATGGTGTGCTCATCCTGTAGGGTGTCTTAAACACTGGTGCTTCTCCTGGCACAAGTTCGATTGTGATATCAATGTCCTGCTTTGGAGGAAGCCCTGGAATCTCATCAGGAAACACATCCCTGAATTCCCGCTACACATGAAATTCCTTCAACCTAGGAGTTTCATCCTCTGTTTGCTCCAAAATATGAGCTGCATACAATTGGCAACCTTTCCTACATAACTTCTTCAACTGCATTGCTGAAACTTGCCTTACTGAAATCACCGTTGGAATTCCTTTCACAACTCTTGGATTCCATTCTTCATCCATGTATTCAAAAGTCTTATCATTAACAGTCAAGCTTTACCCTGTGAGATTCTAACCAATATATTCCAATGAGAACATTATAGGAACCAAGTGGTAGAACATTCATATCTATACAAGTGACCAATCCACTCATAACCAATGGACATTTCTCTACCACTTCACTAAACTTCCTATTAGTTCCAGTGGTTAGATGAACTAACCAATATTTCCTATGCTTTACTTTCTTAAAAGCACAAATCTCCACTACTCTAGGAGTGATGTAAATGTGAGTAGAACCAGGTTCAATCAAATAGAAACAGATTGCTCAACAATCTTACCTGCAACTTCAACCACAGTTGACTGGTGATCTTCCTGGCAGTCCTCCAGAACTGCATAGATCCTAGGGACGGATATTTCTACTTGACCCACTGTTTTTTCCTCTTGAATATTGTAAGATGGCCTTGCACTCTCATTCTCAAGTGGACAATTCCTACGCATGTGCGGTCCTCCACAGTTCCAACATTGGAGTGGTCCTCTGTTCTGTTGTGGTTCTCTGGGATTTTCTCCCACTACTCTAGCTGACTGCTTCTCAAGTTGGGATGGATACTTTTGTTGATTCCTAAAGTTAGAAGGTTTAAAACCTTTCTTCCTTTGGCCATACTTCTCGTTCTTCTTGTCCTTCCATGTCTTATGATAATCAGGTTTTCCTTTGCTTTTCTCATAGCAATACTTAGCCTTCCTTATTGTTTTTTCAAGAGTTCTAGGTTCATAAAACTCAATCCTGTCCTTGTAAGATTGAGGCAATCCACTCAGGAAATGCTAGATATTCACTTTTTCATATTTGATGTACTTGACATACTTCAAAATTTCCAAGAACTTATTTGCATATTCTTCCATGGTCTGCTCACCCAATCTCAGCTCATGGAACTCTTTAATCTTATCATCGTAGTACTTGTCGAAAAGGTAATTCTGCTTGAAGTACTTCTGGAACTACTTCCATACAATCTTTCTTTCATTGATCTTCTTTACCTTCCTAAAGTGCTCCCACCATATGGATGCTCTTCCTGTCAAATTGAATATGGCTACTCTAGCCTTCATATTTCCGGAATAGTCTTGCACTTGGAAATATTTCCTCATCCCAAGAATCCAAGATTCAGCTTCTTGTCCATTATTTATATCACCATTAAAGGTAGGAGGCCTTGCCTTCTTAAATTCATCACGTGAATGGTTCTTGTAAGGCCTCTTCCTCTCATTCCCATGAGATGAAGAGCTTGAATTGCCAGTGGGTCCTTCAGAGGCAGATGAACCACTAGGAGATCTCTTCCTCCTTCTGGTACTGCTCTTACTACCTTCCGGTATTACTTTTCGGTCCCCAGAGTTCATCCACTTCTGGATTTTCGTCAATCTTTGCAGCATGGCTGCATTCAACTGATTCTGCTCTTCCTGATCCTTAACTAATATTTCATTAATTTCATTGTAACTTTGCATATCCACCCTTAGGCTTCTCATGGTGGTTGCAAAATCTGGGGGAGTGTCTTGAAATATCCTCCCATTAGACTCTGTCTTAGCATTTCCAACTCGGATGTTTTCACCCATAACATCTTCCTCATGTTCATAGGGATCCTGTGCATCATTCATGCTGTAGGTTCTCATGGCTGAACCAAAATCCAACTTTACTGATCTGCACTATGTGGAATGTTTCCCTCTTGAAGGTGACTACAATTATGCAAAATGTGTTAATAAACATGATTGCTAGCTGCAAAACCTTCACATGAATCATACATTACTTACCTTTAGTTGGAAAAATCATACATTGACAACTTGCCCAAAACACAGAATTTTCTTTTCACAAGAACGACTGTCTAAAGGGGACGACGGGGGTCAAGGGGGTTGCCATTTTTTTTGTAAATACATCAATTTCACACAATCTGGTGCATAAACAGGCTGCCATTTTTCACCCTTCGGGCCCATAAAAACCCACTGAAAAACCCTGCTAAATTTCTATGTTTCGGTAAAATTTTCAAAATTTTCACCTACTGCATCGAAAATATTTTTGACATTCACCCGCTACAGTGGCTCGATCCTCTTCTTTAATCTACCATAGTGGCTCCATATTCATTTCTCACCCACCACCGTAGCAGATCCATCTTCCTTTCTCACCTGCTATTGTAGTGGCTCTTCCTTTCCTTCTCACCCATTGCCATAGCGGCTTGATCTTCCTTTCTCTTCCGCCACCATAGTGGCTCAAGCTTCACCTTTCGTCTATCATAGCGACTCATTCTTCTTGTTCTAGCCACCGCTACGTCAGCTCTATTTTCAACTTTCAGCCACAAGGCATCGGTTCAACCCGACCGATTTCATCGACTCCTTCCTGAGTTCCCATCCACCGCGTCAGCTCCATTTTCCTTTTCCGCCAGCTGTCATTGCAGCTCAAACTCTAACTTTCTTCTGCCACACATTGAATTCAAGTCAAACTTACATGTACCGTGTAGTGGCTCGAATTTCATCTCTTGTCCAATGCCATTGCGGCTCGAATTTCATCTCCTGTCCACTGCCATTGCGGCTCGAACTTCAACTTTCTGCCACCGCTGTGGCTCAATTCTTTTCTTTCGCCCGCCACTTCATCAGCTCGATATTTTTCTTGATTCCGCCACTTCCATACTTAGAAAAATTTTCAAATTTTCTTTTCCTCGGCTTGCCTCTCCTGATGCTCCTTGGCTCAAACTCACCCAACTTTCATCGGCTCAAACCCAAATTTCCATCCGCCATCGTTGGGGGAAACTTGCCGAAGTCTCTGCTATTGCAGAAAGGTCTTTGACTTCTGTCCATTGCAATGACAAGGAGGAAATAACATAGCCACTATTGCGGCTCTCCTTCATCCACCCCAGCCGCTTCAGTTGCTCGTCTTGGGCTTTCTCGGCCGCCTAAAGGAGTTTTCATACTCATAAAAATTTTCAATTTTTTTCTATGTTTGTTGCTATGGTTGAACACCCACAGAGGTTAATTTCTAGCCTCTGATAACTTCTCTTCATGTCCCATAGAGGCCCAAAGCTGCAACCAAGTAGCTCTGATACCAATCTGTAATGTCCCCAACCCTCCAACCGGTGAAGAGGACGTGACTATACCTTACTAATCAACCCGGGAAACCATGCCCCATGAACATAAACATGAAGTATAAAATGCATTGGAATAAAATTCATACACAGATACAAAATGCGAGCAACATTAATCATAACACATATGGAGAGGTCTAATTTCCTAGACATACAACGAAAGCAATTACATCAGTAACATACATTGACAACATATAATCATACATCATGTTCATTCATAAAATAATACAGTTGAAAGGATTTAAGCACAAGAATACTTATCTTCAGGAAAGCTTGTCCAGCAACCATCTACGTCATTGCAACGTTCCACCCAACCATAGGCCAGTGCACTCATCAATCCCTCAGCAACACTGCCACCCCTGAGCTAGGCATGATTTCACAAGGGATAAGGGGAAACTAGCAAGCTCACATGTAGCCAAGGATACACAACAATATATAGCCAAGCCAACGTAGTTGGGTTTATCAGGCTATCAGGGAGATAATAAAACTAACTACTAAGCTAGTGGGCTCACTGAAGAGCTAGGGAAACCTACACCAGAACTATCCTGACTTCTAAGACACCCACACACACCCAACACAAGGAATCAATCCCTTCTCTATTGCACAGTCCATTAGGCCCTGACTTCCCTTCTAGTGTTATTCAGGGGGTGTAGAGAAGAAATCCAACCCTCTAGCTCTGTCTATGAGGATCCTGCACACACAAGGTTTTTCAAGTAGACTAAGCCTCCATCCCACTCCCACACAGTCCAAGGACCAACCACTGTACACACACAACAACACCGAGCAATCCATAGCTCTAGAAAACTAAAGGGAAACGCCACTGCAACCAAAAATGGGTGATACACAACTCAGACTGATTAATTCGACCCCAAAGTCGTTTATGGCCCTATCATGGCCAAAATGACTCAACAACGAATTCAAAACAACCCAAATTCATGGAGAAACTAGCAGAGATCTCTCAGTTGCATGAGGGAAATATTACGACCTGCATGAAGGTGGATTCACCTACACAGATCCACAAAATGTGAAGAGAAACTACACATAGTAAAAATTGGGGAAAAGGAATTGTCTCGAATGTTTGTCTCTGTGAGTATAGAATGAGGATGATGGGAATGATTGGATCTAGGGTTCCCTGGGTATGCATGAGCATGTGGGAAATTTCTGACAGTCCTGTCAACACTGACGCTGCCCATGCAGATGTTTACCCAAGGCAATAACTGCCCCCAACTAACTCCAGGAGAATTAAAATGATGGCTGAATGAGACAATGAAGGGTGAGTAAGACCAAAAGAGGGGTTTATCAATTGACACTTGGTTGTTCCCCAGTGGCTCCCAAGGGTTAGAACCCCCCCCCCCACCTTAACCTTAGGAAATCATGCCCTTTTCATTTTTGTTGGATCGATATAGCTGGTTGTGGGTCTTTTCATTAATTTTGCATATGTACATGGTGTCCAACATTATAACGTTCCTGGTTTGCACAAAATACTGTAGGCATCGCCGAAACACAATACGACAATCAATGGCGGGGCATTTTCCTATAGCTCCACACCATGATCCATTACAATATATATACATCATATAAATTTAATGCAAATGGGGTCAAAATCGGGGTATTACAAAGATCCATTATTCATAGGTATGAACTATTGTTTTGATGATAAAACTATTTAGAACACACCTAAAAATACTTTTATTGTTGTTCAAACTGCCCCAAATCTCTATTTTTAGGAATCCACTGTGCTTTGAGATACTCCAAGAAAGCACTATAAAATCTCTCATCCAAGATATTTGACACATTCAACGCACATGTCCATTGTTGTTTGTTTCAAAAGGATGCCCTAGAATAGGGTTGCTTCACCCATACAAAAACCTTTACTATATTTGTAGATGATGATCTCATAATTTTCTTTGGCTTGGTTATGATTCTCAAAGGCATGCTTACAGTTGGAATGATCTGAAAAAGTGCCCTGAACAACCTAGGACAGTTATATGTGCTCAAATTGACTTTTAATGTTGTTGTCAATGCTTTCTATGTGAATGTTCCTTGCCAGGAATTAGTGCTTAGTGTTGTTGCTTCAAAGAGATACTACCCAACATACTTCTTAATGACTATTTGAAATGCCTAGAATTACTTTTTTATGGCCAAACATGCTACGAGAAACCCATAAATGATTCTTTCCCCTTCTTACTGCTCCATGAGTATGAGAAAGCCCATAACTTCCATAGCTTGATGACGTGTTACCAACACTACTTATTTGATGTTGGATTATCAACATCACGATGTGAACACCCATTAACATCCACATGCATAGGATACCCATACAAAATGGGTGGTTACACGTAACATGATCCATCATTGTTCTTTTTTACTGGATATTCATTGAAGAGACTTAGTTTACTCTATTTTTAGTTCCACTATGGTTACTTTTGGTTTCACTATTTTAGTTTCTTTGATGAAATGTGAAGAAAAACCCCCAAATTCACAGGAATTTGAATGTTGTTCATGCAACCTAGGATTCACTCATGAGTGTTTCTGCACAACTTGCCTCATAATAGATAAATTTTAGTTGGGAAACCTCGATATTAGGAATATGTACATATCAACTAGGATAAGAGATTCCTCCGCACTCCGTAGCTACTGGTCCCATTATGCACAACTTTCCTATCAAATTTCCAAGGTCTGACTAGCTGAACATGGAACACATCCATAGGTATGATATCACATGTCAGCTTGTCTTGATATTTGCCTATTTGGAATTCCATTTCACTTTGTTCTGTAACGAGCAATTGGTGTCCCTTATGTAGCCATGACACCTTGTAAGGTGTTGGATGCTTGACTTTCCTAAGCTTCAACTTTTCCACCATTTCAGTGGACACCAAATTGTCAGTGCTTCCACTATCAACAACTACTTTGCAACATTTCCCTTGAACTTTGCATGTAGCTCGAAGTAAGGCCTTCCTTTGTAACTACTCTACCACCTCCTTCTCTAGTTCCAATAGCACCTTGTTCATAAGAAGAGCCTCCCCAACCTCAGGTGCATTTTCTACCACAGGAGCTTGTTCCTATGCCTTCTTTCCTTATGCAACATAGTTTCCTCTTTGTCCTACATTTTCATTGTCAGGGAATTCATAGGACCGATGGCCTAGCTTGTTACATATATAACACCGGTAGACTGACTCTCTACCTCTACCTCTATCTCTATGGTAGTATATTCCAACTTGATTTTCATCTCCTTTCCCTGTTTGATATTGTTGGTTAGAACCACCAACTTCATCCTTGTAGGTTGGAACTTTCTCTCTTACAGTTGTTTGTCCCTTTCCCTTAGTAGATCCTCTTCCTCTACCAAAGGTTTGCATCCTGGTTATCTTCTCTTCTTCCCTTAGAGCATACTGATAAGCCCCTTCCATAGTGCTAGGAGATAACATACTAATCTCATCTCAAATCTTCATTCTCAACCCATTGATGTATCTAGCTGTCTTCTCAGAGGTATCTTCATTGTAACATGCTCTTAAGTTTACGTTGTAAAAATCTTATGTATACTCTCTAATAGTCAGCGACCTTTGCCTAAGGTTCCGCATTTGTCTATAGAGACTTAGTTGGTAGTCCTTGGGAAATAATTTACCTTGCATCTTAGCAATCATCCTATCCCAAATTTTTATTATTGACTTTTTTTCTTCTTCTTCTCAGGTTGCACACTATCCCACCATATTGCTACATGGCCTTTCAATCTAGTAACAACTAGTTTTACCTTCTTGTCCTCCTCTATCTCTTCATAATAAAAGTATCGATCTAACTCTCCTATCCATTCTATCAGTCCTTCTGCTGACAAATTCCCATCATAAGTAGACAAGGAGGGTTTTGGTCTAGAGTTGGAACTTAACAAAGACCTTAACAACTTCATCTCAATTGTTTGTGGTGTGGCCTCTTCTTCTTGGTCACCACCCTCTACTTCTGATTCACTATCACCTCCTAGGTCTGGTTCTTGTTGCCTAGCCATCTCCATAGATTCCATTCTATCCTGCATAGCCCTCAATGTTCCATCAGTTTGACATTTGCAACATGTCTACTTCTCCAACCTACTATACTTCCTCTCATTCACATTTCCATTTTCTTGTTTTCTTTTATTTGACATGCCCACATAATGAATGTATCAACAGAAATCTAGTAAATTCATAAAATCTAAGTATGCATCAATGGCAACAACACAATGTTGCTTCACTTTATTTCCTTTTCTTTATCTAACCATATTGCTACCCCTATCAAACCTGCTTCCAGGTATATCTATGAGCTAGTGAAAGCTTTTGAATACATTTAATTCCCACACTTAATGGACATAATGCCCGCAAGTATTGCATTATGCATGTAAGAGTAAGATAAAATTCCTGCAGCTAGTTAAACATTCCCATGGGGTAATAGATAAATTCCCGCAGAACCCAAAAATGTCTGAAATAGAGGTGCAAAGATGCCCGCAGGAGATGTTGAAATGTCAGCAGATCATTGAAATGCTTGTGACATGTAACGAAATGCCTGCATAATTATGCAAGCACCCACACATGAATACTATATTCCCGTGACATGTAAGGACATGCCCACATAATGAATGTATCAACAACCATCTAGTAAATTCATAACAGGTAAGCATGCATCAATGACAACATCATAATGTTGCTTCATTTTATTTCCTTTTCTCAACAGGCTGTAGACATTTTTCCAAATCAACTACTTATCCAATTCAGAGAATTGATGTAAATGTATTCTTCAACTTAAATGTGGGCATATTTAACTAGTTGCGGTCATTTTTAGTGCACCTATGATGCCATGATCAAGCATACAATTGAAACAAATTAAGCACTTATGGAAATTCATCTCCATTAAGCTCATGCTTCCCATAACATCTTTTCTTTAGCTTTACCTATCAAGTGTTTAACTTTATCATTGAATTGTTTGTGACATGTAAGGACATGCCCGCATAATGAATGTATCAACATTCATCTAGTAAATTCATAAAACACAAGCATGCATCAATGATAACATCACAATATTTCTTCACTTTATTTTCTTTTCTTTATCTAACTATACTGCTCCCCCTATCAATATGTAGACTAATTGCTCCCCCTGAAACCTTGTTGGTTTATTCATCTCAAGATATATAATTTGTCTCACATATATCTTCAGAATCAATGAAAAGTAATATCTCACAGATGTATATTTCTGCAAACATATTGTATCTAATTTCTTTCTGCATTTTACTTCATCTATTGTCATGGATTCCTGCGAGCATTTTTCAACTTTTTGTGCATTTTTGCAGGCATTTTTCTGGATGCTCGTGCATATGTTTGAGGCCTGCATGCATTTTATAAGGTAGTGCAGGCATTTTATCTGTCCAATGAGCATTTTCAAAATGGTTGCGAGAATTTCTCCAAATCAACTGCTTATCCAATTTGGAAAATTGATTTAAATGTATTTACTTGCAGACTGAGTGCATGTAAGTGAATATGCAAATCACCTCCTACGTCCTCATAACCGGAACGCTCTAAACAATAAAGGTTTCAATGCAACATAATTAGGAAACTTATTAAGAGGATGACTACCTCCCTCCAAAAAAGGACTCAAGCTCTCCTACTTGCTCTTGTGCCTCTTCTAATCTTTATGTAACCTATCCGGGTCCTTTAACTGAACTATAAGGAAAAATAGTATATGTACTTGTGCTAGAATTTGACTATCAATATCTGATTTATTTGGAATCTATGGATCAATATTTGGGGCAGCAAGCTTCTCTACCTTGTCAATGTCTAATGGAGATCCCTAAGGCTTCGGGGACCTTGCATCCTGATCAAATTTGACATCTTGACATACACATATATTCTGTAGGTATTGAATGTAAACTTTGGAGGCCTCAGAAGTATTGTCATATCCCACATAAATATCATTCAAACTAGAGGGTTTGAACCTAGATAGTGTTTATAAGGGTAATGATGGAACCCCATCCTCCTCTCTTTGTACCATACTAGTCATATAAGATGAGTTCAATTTTGGACTTGTTGTGCTTAATGGTACCCTAAAAGGTATCTAATGAATCCTATCCATCCATCAATAGGCCAATCAAGGCATGGATATCTTGCACATGAATTGGATAAGCCATGTCTAGCCACAAGGTGTTCCCATGCACTCAACTTATAAGGAACTTGGTGCATCTAGCAGTTTCCCCAGTGGTGCTAAATACCACTAGGTAAAGTAGATATTATTGTGAGAGAGACCACATTTCAGACTGGTTGCACCACCAGAGAAGAGAGAAACTAGTCTTTAGAAAGTGTGCATAGTGTATATCTTCCATGTAGGTCTATATAAGTGTCCATGTAGGCTCCACACAAGTCTTCGAATTTATGTTGGTGGGTAACATATGGAGGTTGGTGACCTATTTGAGACTAGTTATTTTACACTAGAATTCGCAGCAAAGATAGTACTTCAAATCTAGGCATACCTCTAGACTCTTATAATGATGTTGGTAGGAAACGAGTATTAGAGACTAAATGCCCTCCTTGAAACTGATGTCCTCCTCAGAACTGTATAGGATAGAATATATATTTCAAGTACATAGCTTATTACTTATTAGTATAAGATTTATTTAAGTCTTGAGAAATATTATTAGGAAGAAAAATGAGAAAATGGCACGCATGCATCCTCAAAGGATTGAGAAACATCCATCCAACCCAAATCTCCTACTTTCAATGGCATCCTTCTAGCATATCTTACCTCCATTTTTCTACCTCATAAAACTTAACAAGTGCAATATTTCAGCTCTATGTTATGCTACCTCGAAATATGGAGTTTGAACCATTCCCAACCAAGAAGAAATTCCATTATCATGCTTAGAAGTCAATAAATTAAGTTTGAACACTTGATATTTCGTTAGACGGGATAGATTTAGAATGTCTGATAATGGTAGCATCTCCATTAGACGGCATAACAGGACAAAACATTATGATCCAAGGTATGAATCGACCCTCAGAAAATCACCTTCTCGGCTGCCAAAACATAAAACTTTAGAGAATACTTTATTATATATATAAAACTTCTCAAATTCCCAATTTGGATTTATTTTCTATTATGAACAAATTTCTATTATGAACACATTTCATACTATCTCTTTCTCCCATATCTTGAGAGAATTCAAATTTCCTAAACCATTTTGAAACTAGTAATCAAGGATGGAGTTCTTAATATTTGGAAACTCTATTGTATTTTTCTAGTAAAAGTGTTTTGAAAGTTTGGACATTTTATAAATGGAACGTTTTGTTAACCAGAAGACTATAATAAGTAATTACAGTCTTGGCTGAAGGAAATTCTCTGTTTTTGTGAAAGAGATTTAAGGCTAAAAAATGCATATTTAAACATAGGCTCGCTTTGATCTATGGATTTATGGTTTCTCTTACAGGTACAAGAAGTTACCATAGGCTTCCTTAGTTTCCTAGATTTGGATATGCCTATGTTTTATTGTTGATTCAAGGTGTTTTAATGTTTGTTGTTGCTCACAAATGCTCCCAATGTGCCGAAAAATTTCACACACTGCTGCATGGGTGCTTAGAATTGGGAATCAATCCTCAGATTCAACCTAGAGTTATGAATTAGGCCTATTACTGCTGAAATTAACCTATATTTAAAAATGATGTTCTTCATTGCTGATTAGATACACAATTATGGATAATTAAGGTTTCTTTCACACCTAGGTTTTCCCAGACTTGAGGGATCAAACTTCTTGCTACTATTTCACACACATAGGGATGCTGATATTTGAAAAATTAATGCCTAGAATGCTGCTACATGTTTATTTTATCCCCAGAAATCTTCTACATATTTCTTTTGATTCTATGTTCCAAGAGCCCTAACACGCAATCTACCTCCACCATGGGACATTTTCCAAATCTTCCTTGGTGATAGTTTAGGAACTAGGGTACAAGCTCACTAAATATGGAAGTTATAAGTGCACCAAAGCAAGTGAGAAGAGTGTAGATTTTTTTAGGATTTCTTTTCGTCACTTTTGTGGCATGGGGAGAGGCCCTCTAAGGTAATTGTTTGAAAGAAACACCCTCATATGGTATCCTACAACAATACTAAATTATAAGCAACAAGCCCACTGTTGGCGAAAGCCAAAGAACCCTAAATAGTAAATTCATAACAACATTGAAGGGAAACACCTAAGAAATAATTTGAGTCAGTGTCTAGTAGTTAACCTCAGTCATACCAGTAGACCTATAGAAAGGATCCATGGCTACATGATTGTTATCAACCCAGATGGCACTTCTCCATCCGAGTGCCGACACTTCATATATTGGTACACAAAAGGACACTTTTGGATTGAAGGTTGCCTAAACACTATAGATGGGCATGACATGAGATGCATTCACTCTCCAACCAGCTTGCCATTTTACTTTTCTATGTGTGGATTGAAATACGACTATGTCCATTGAAAATCGCGTACATATGCGATTATCTTCTTTGACAACCCGTGTACTATACGTGACTATGCTCATTGCAACCCTCGTATAGATCTGTACGTGGGTTGCAATGAACATAGTCGCATACAGTATGCGGGTTTTCAAAGAATATAGTCACGTATGTACGTGAGTTTCAATGGACATAGTCGCGTATGTCAATCCACACATAGAAAAGTAAAATGGCAAGCTGGTTGGAGAGTGAATGCATCTCATGTCATGCCCATCTATAGTGTTTAGGCAACCTTCAGTCCAAAAGTGTCCTTTTGTGTACCAACATATGAAGTGTTGGCACTCGAACGGAGAAGTGCCATTTGGGTTGATAACAATGATGCAGGAGAATAGGCTCAAATGATGAAGTCACTTATGACTTCACGAAGTTTAGTGGAATCTTCTAGAAGATAGTTGGGTCTCTTGTAATTTTTTGTTTTTTTTTAAATACATGATTGAATAAGTGGAGAAGGACTCTCGATCCTTTCCAATGTAATAGATAGGTTTTGTTTTTATAGATATAGGTGGTTGAATAATGTTAGGAGTTAGTTAATGAGTCAGTTAGATGAGTCATAATTTTCAATCCTATTCCTATGGATTTGAAACATACTTTCTATTTTTGTATTTAAACACAGTAGAAATAAATTGTAAACAGAGCTCGAAGTAGCTCAATATATTTTGAGATAGCTCATAGAAACTTAGAATAACTTGAGAAGCTTGGATATCTTGGAGGCTTGTAGAGCCTGAGAGAGAGGTAGTATATTGATCTAGGGAAAATCTCAGGAACTACTTGTTCTTTGAGCAAAAGAGACATTGTATGGGTCTGTACTATGTTAGGATCAATTTTATTTCAGCTTCAAGCTCTGTAAGTTTTAAATGTTTTTTCTCTTTTTAATGTTTATTAATATTTAAATGTTTATTATTGCTTTAATGTTTATTATTTCTTTTTGGGTGGTTTCTTTTTGTTTTTGGGAGCTATGAGTATGGGAGGGATTTCTTTTCCGTGCTCGGGGATACATCCACTATCAAGAAGAGTTTCAACACATTTACATGGAGCACAATATGAGTGCTGATGTTTTATCCAAGGAAGCACTTTCTCTTAAGATGGGAAAACTCTCCTATATTGAGATGTTGGATGGAGAGTCTATTGGCAGTGATACCATCATGTTCTTTTAAGTTATGTTATTCAACATACTTTATGTGGCTTACACATCTTTCTTAGTAAAGATTCAAGTTTCTTTTCGCCTTTGACTATGCTATACTAACTGCTCCTTTTAATGAGTTGTTTTCATGGCATGTAAATGCCTTAGTTCAGGGGGATTTTCACTTTACCCCCTAGGTTCTCCCTTCAATAAGCCTTCAGGGATATTTATGTGCTTCGTTGGACTATGTGGAATGTCTTTTTGGTGTTGGGTTAAGGCTTGATTTTGTACACCCTTTGATGATGGGATATGGGAAACTTTTTTGACATGTAATGGGTACTTTGTATTGACAGAAGTATAAGATATAAGATATTTTTAAAATTATTAAAACCAATTAAAGATGTAATTTTGCAATTATAGAAAGTGTTTGTTGTATTTACCAGTTGGGATTTCACGATATATATTTTTTCTTTGTATCTTATTGATTATGTTTGTTATTTATTATTTTAAAAGTGGTTAAAATTGTGAAAAGGGTAACAATCCTAATTCACCCCCCATTTCAGTATTGTCCAATATTGTAGAATTTAAATGATTATGTTATTAGGAAGATGAGATGACCACATGAGATTCCTTATGCAGTGATGATGATTATGAGCTTCCACTCTTTGCATGAGACACATTAGACATATGACCACATACAGTTGAGAAGGTCGGGTAAGCTACCCTCGCGCTTACTTGATTTCCAAATTGTCTTGTCCTTTTTGCCATGTCATCATCCTTTGTGGTGAACCTTTATATTCCTTTTTGCAATTTCATCATCATCCTTTTTCCTTTATTGATGTACCTGTCATCTCCATCCAAGTGGTCGTACAATATAATCGAAGAATGTCTTTATGAGCTCAGGATTCCTATAACAACTTTACTTTAGTTGTACCTTTCAAGTGTTCAACTTTATCATTGAAATGCCCATGACATCTAAGGACATTCCCTCATAATGAATGTATCAACAATCATCTAGTAAATTCATAAAAGGTAAGCATGCATCAATACCAACATCACAATGTTGCTTCACTTTATTTGCTTTTATTTACCTAAGCACACTGCTCCCCCTATCAATATGTAGAATAATTGCTCCCCCTGAAACCTTGCTGGTTTGTTCATCTCAAGATGTTTATTTCTGTATTTTACTTCATCTAATTTCTGAAAACATATTGTCGCTAATTTATTTCTGCATTTTACTTCATCTATGGCTATGGTTTCCTGCTGGCATTTTCAACCTTTTTGTGCATATTTGTGGGCATTTGTCTGGACCGACGTGCATATGTTTGATGCCTATGGGAATTTTATAAGGTAGTGCAAGAATTTTATCAGTCCAACGGGAATTTTCAAACTGGATTCAAGGAATTTCTGAACAGGCTACGCATATTTTTCCAAATCAACTACTTATCCAATTTGGAGAATTGATGTAAGTGTATTTTGCAACTTAAATGTTGGAAATTTAACTAGTTGCGAGAATTTTTACAGGCTACGGGCATTTTTACTATTTCCATGTGGGAATTTTTATCTTTATTGCCCTGTGGGCATTTTTATTTCTCTATTCCCCTGTGAGCATTTTTAACTAGATGCGGGAATTTTTACTCTCAAGTGCGGGCATATTTGAGGCTTAAGGATATTATTGAGGCCTGGCCAGCATTTGTCTCCTCAACTTGAAGGCATATTGGGGACCTTGCGTGCATTTTAATAACATCTCCTTCACTCATGATGGCACTTTTCTTCTACCTGCATGCATTTTTCTGAAGCTTTCCCGCAAGTATTGCATTATGCATGCAAGACTAAGATAAAATTCCCACAGCTAGTTAAACATGCCCATAAGGAAATTTTCAACGTTTTGTGCATTTTTACATGCATTTTTCCTTCCATATACTAGCATTCTTTACATCATCTTGGAGGATGAGCCACAAATTGTTTTGAATACTTGTTCTGTACTTTGCAAGACCTATCCACATCGGTTGCTTTCTACATTCTTGCACCCTTCCATTCACCTTAAGAGCCCTCGTTAGGTGCCATTCACCATATCTCTATCTTATATGAATTTTTTTGGAGTACTTTGCTATTGTTTTTTATTGCAAGTTGGCCTTATTGTTGTGTTGCTACTGTTTTTTTATTTGTGAGGGTTGGATGATCTATTTTACGGTCTTTTCCAGTTTTGGGTTCTCTCCTTTCATAGGTATGTTGGTATAGTTGAGTCTCATGCAAGTAACCTAACATTAAGAGGTTGAAGTCTGTTTAGAAGCATTTTTTCTGAGGATAAGGGAGATCCACACTAACATCTTATGTTGAGTTTATACTCGGTTTAGATATGATATATCATGCTACTGTTATATATTGTTGTATTTCATTAACGACTTAGATATGATATAGATCTCTAATGTTATTAGTGTTATTATTTTAAGTACTTTAATGGTTATTGTAACTCATTGTTTCTGGGACATGCTGGACATGAAGGATATTGAGGTATGGGTTTTCTATGCTGGACATGGTTGTTTTATTGTTTCAGCTTTGAGTTTGAATATTTACAAAAATTAATTATAAAATACAAATGAGCTGAAAAGTGTGCATTAAATTTTTTTATGTATCTAGTGTCTTTAGAGTGGCGCCTTGTGTAGTCCAGTGAAGTGAAAGACAAAGAAGTTCCTGCTCCTGGTATAGGACTAGGATGGGGTGCTACTGATGGTGTATTTTGCTCAAGGTAAGTAATTTTGGATAATTTTATGATGTATGAGTGAATAGTAGCATTGATTGCCAATATTCTGGATAAATCAACTGTATGATCTGTAGCATAGTTTCCAATTAGTTCTTAAGTTCATGTGGATATTCAGACAAACATCATAGTGATAGGTCATCCTAAGAAATGTTAATAAATGTTAATGATTGAGACATTCAATTTTTTATTATATTTGATCAAATAGAGCTCAAGGGGAATATTTCCCTCCATTAAGAAGTCACTCTTATTGACCTTTCCTTGACTACATCATGTTATAATGTGTAATTGTGTTTATGGTCTAATTCTAGTCAAATAGGATATAAATGTTTTAAATCTAAGTTCCAAGGATTTTACTATGTTGCAGCCTGAATATCCAAACAATGAACACATATGTTTATTTACAACATTCTTGTTGTTGTTTTAATTTGTGAAAGCAAAATCACACACATTGCTTAAAAGAAAAGTATGGTATATAACATTTATTGTATACTCGACATCTTAACTGAGAGAAGATAATGTTCTACATTAGTTTCTACAACTATAGTGTGTAAGAAAAAAGAAGAGGAGATCAGTAACTGATGCATATGCAGAGTGTTTCAATAATTATCTTTTTCTATTTATGGATGGACCTATATTTAGTGTACGGATGTTTCTCTCTCACCAATCACTTGTTTTCAGTGAAGATAACTTTAAATTTTTTATGGTGGATATTTTGGTTTTTAACCTTCTTAATCTTATATTACCTAATTGTATGCATATAAATGACACAAATACTAACTTTAGTGACTTTGAATCCTTTTGCAGCTTTATGAGTTGACATTTCATAGGACTCAACATTTGAAGAATCCATAAAATGAAAATTTTACAAGTGAAGGTATTTGCAATTCCTGACAAGGGTATTCTTGATTTTCACATGTATCGTGACTTATCTTGTATTTGGACATTGCATGAGCATAATATCTATATCAACATGATTAAGGGTAATTGCATATATCAATCTTCTATCTGATATACAACCATTTTCTTAGATCAATCTAAACACATGATCTTTTCTGCAAAAACATTTTACTTTTTTTATCATAATCTTAGTATTCTATGTTGTTTGTCTATGCTCACATTTTGAGTTTATATTTTATGGTCATTTTAATAGAGTTATATTTTCTATCAGGATCTTCCATTGTGGCGTTTCTTGAGTAGTGACGATGAAGTAATGCTTGTTTTATTTTAGAAAATTGAGCCTTATTCTTGGCATTGAATGACCAATATTTTATGGGTATGTTGTTAGATCAACAGGTTTATAATAATTAACACCGTTGTTTATATCAATATACTCTTAGTTCTCTACTGAATGGTTTTAGTAATCTTGTATGTTGAATGTGTAAAAATTGTAGAATACTTATCTGACTTGTAGAATTGTATCATAATACTGTATCAATAACATAATACATGCTCTAAGTATTTTTTCTAGGATTTGTGAATAGCTATGATAAACAAGAAAATATAGTGTGTACTACACAATTAGAACACAATCATTGTTACAAATTCCATCACAATCAAGGTATGTCAAGACTGATGAGCATGATAATGACATTTCTTCTAGGTTGGGAATGGTTCAAACTTCATATTCCAAGGTAGCATAACATAGAGCTGAAATATTGCACTTGTTAAGTTGCATGAGGTAGGAAATTTGGTGTCTAATACTCATTTCCTACCAACATAATTTAAGTTCCTAGAGGTATTCCTAGATTTGAAATACAATCTTTGCTATGAATTCTTTTTTTTTAAAACATACATAGTAAACTTCTCTATAGCAACGTACTGGTGTTGATATAGCGACACAGTGACGTCACTATAGGGATGAACCCGTGCTTAGTCAGTTCTAATTTTCCATGAGATATCATCACTATATCAATGCCTTGACATTGCTATTTTGTGTCTATAGCGACGCATTGTCGTTGCTATTTCGATAAATTGTGCGGTGCTATAGTGACAACAAGACGTCGCTCTATCAACGCATTATGACTTAGGCGCATAAATTTTCCACAAACCTCCGTCTCTATAGTGACTCCAAGATGTTGCTCTAGCGATGCATGGTGACTTAGGTGCATAAATTTTCCACAATCCTCCATTGTTATAGCGACTCCAAGATGTTTCTCTAGTGACACATTATGACTTAGGTGCATGAATTTGCTGCAATCTTCCATCGTTATAGTTCCTCCAGGATGTTTCTCTAGCAACATGTAAACTTCGTTATAGTGACACCCATAGGATTTCGAAGCATATGCCACGATCACCACATGCCATCGATGTTCTGTCTCTATACTGACGACATATTCGAAGTGTGGCTAATGTGACGAAAATTTGGTCTTCTATTCGTCGCTAGAGCGACAAAAAAGTGTTGCTATAGAAATGATTCGCCATGGGAAAAAAGTTCACATGTACTAGTATGATATTTTTGGGTGGAAAAATGTACTTCTATGTTATAGGAATGTACTAGGTCCGAGGAGGATAGGGAAAATATAGGGATGTGTAGGTTGTTTAGGTTCTACTAAAGGATGACCAAAGGAGATTAGGGCTGCTAGGTAGAGGGTACCTTAGAATAGGGCTACTGAAATTTCTTGTTTTTCTTTGAAGATCACATCGAGGGTTACCAGAGGTTCTACACTATCATTTATGTACCAATGATTCTACAACCAACATATTGGGGTTCCAACAATTAATCTAGTTTCTTGAAGGAAGCACAAAGTAGTGGTCTCCACTTCAGTCCACTAGTACAAGTAAACAAAAGCATTGAGGTATGCATTTTTAACTCTTGACTTAATTAAATACAAGAAGAAAATTATGGAAAAGTATACTCTTGTATCTAAACCATTTCAAGCCTATCTAAATCTTCCTCATTCTAGTTATCCATGATTTCCAAAGACATGTTATGATCAGTCTCTATTTTTTTTCTTTGTTGAAACATTTCCTTTATTCATCATTATCCTACTTTACCATTGTTTCCTACTTCACATTTTGAATCACTAAAAGGATTTGAAATATAATTTTTTAATAGGATGCCAAGCTTTTCATAATCCATCAGAAATATTGTTATGTTAATCTCATTTCCTATGCCCTATAGTTGGTAAATATATTTCTAAATTTAATACAATAGGTGTAGGAAATGTATGTAGATGGATTCTATGCATATTATTTGGGTAAAGTCTTGCATTTGTTGATAAAGTACTTACAAATCAGGTCTTTAGATTTGATCCATTAAAGGAGAGATTGTTTAGAAATTATAGAACTTTTTCAACCCAAAAGTAAGACAAAAAGAACATACTATTACTAGATTAGCATAATTGGTGCCAAACATATCTTCTAAAGGGAATGTTTCTTGAATTTAAAGAGAATATGTGGATAACAGTTTTTTTTGCATATTTACTCGGATATTACGCAATTGACATTTCTTCTAGTACCTGCAAGCAATATTAGTATTTGGGGGTTAACAGTCAACGAACTTATACTGGATGATCCTACTTCTACACTTTCTAAAGGATAGAAATATTAACATCATATATGTACGAGGAAACAGTATCAACACTTGATTTAAATTTTCATGGAACTTCTTCAGCTTAGGGGTAAAATTTTCATAGACTTCGATATATTTGGTTCCTATATTTATCTCGCAAACAAGGGAATAACATCATTAATGGGTAAGTTATAATATAAGTGAGTTAAGTTGAGGTGAAAAATTTGGAACAAGCATAATTGATACATATTTGAAATAAAAAAATTTGCTTGTTAAATCCTTATCCTGTCATAATTACTTCTATACAAGGCGATATTTTATTCTCATACTAGATTATCTATCCCTTCACCACAACATCATTATCCAACTCTAACGATGAAATCCTTATATAATTTTCCATCATCATTTCATGCACTCTCTTACTTGTCTTATTTTGAATCGCTGTAAGGATTCAAAATAAGCTCTATCACTATATCATTCCGTTCCTTTGTTTCGTTCTAAGCTATTCCTAATTTATTCTCAGTGAATTTGTTATCCAAAATAGTGGCTAGCCGTTATGAACCAGGTTCAATTCAAGATCTAGAGGAAACACTAGAGTACAATGCTTGCCGAGAGATGCTCCACAGTCAAAGATGGCATAAGTTCTTTGGAAAATTTTGTGGGCATAATAATAATATCTCAATTTCATTAGCTCAAGGTTTTGATCGCAAGGTCACTCGATTCAATGACATTGTGATGGAGGTTCGATTCAATGGAATTTCGATGGAGGTTACAAAGAAAACCATTGCTAAGGATACAAGATTGCCTCAAACTAGAAAAAATGGTTTAAGAAGCAAAAATTGCCAACGATAGAGAGGAATTGGTTTTTGAAGAAAAAGTATCATGATGCAGATTGGTCTAAAGGAGTTTCAAGGGAGGGCTTGGCTTAAGGATGAATGGAAGAAACCATTGATTGTTCTTTAAAGATACCCGACTTGTGAAGGGCGATACAATCTAAATTTCACCTATCATATCTGTATCTTACAGCATTTTGCACAAGGTAAGAAATGGATTTTCCTTATTTTCTTTGGAAAAGTATAAAGAAAATGTGTAAAATAGTGAAAATGTCAGTTGTAAACCCTGAACATCATTTTTTTCATCACGGGTTAATTAAATTGTTGATTATGGCTGAATTAAAAGGCCATAAAGATACATGGGATAATTACATAGCTATGAATTTTCCTAGTCCTCCATCTAGAAGAAAGGTAGGGGATCCTACCGTCTCCACTAGAGTTGAAGGGTCTCTCTCTCATACTGGTAAAAGGAGGAGGACCAAAACTAGAGAAGTGTCATCTTTAGATCCAGAATCTAGGAGAATGACTGGAAGTACAACATCTAAAAATCCCATGCCTAATAATCCTTCTCCTGAATTTCAAATGAAGCTTCGTATAGATACAGATGATGCGATATAAGGAGATTCCTCAACTGTTGCACAATATCTAGTAAATTTGAAGGAGGATATACCTCCAGGTTGTTCCCAACCTAATTCATCTCCACATAATTCTATATGACTGGATAGACCCAAGATTAATTCTCCTTAGAAGTTTTTAAAATTACAAGCAAAGAATATACAATTGAAAGAGGAGTTTCATGAATACAAGGTGTTGGGTCGACTCCTTAAAACTGAGAACACTACATTGAAGGGCCGCGTTGCTCAATATCAGACTAAGGCATCAGACATGTGTGCAAAGGTGGATAAGTGTCATTTTCAAGCCAATATAGTATGTTATGAAAACATAAAGATTCATTCCATAATTAATCAAAGGTATCAGGAGGCTTGTATACTTCTCGTTGAAAATGGATCTCTCAGAGAGAAGCTTCGAAAAACATGTAAGCAAACAAAGGATAACCCAGATGACTTACAGGGTTTAATTTTCCTTCTATTTGTCTACAAGAACTATTTCTTTCTTGAGGACATGCAAGACTTTGGGTTTGGGGGAACGTTAGGCCTCAAATTTTGATTAAATTTTGAACCTTTGTTATCCTTTTGACATTCCTATGATCAACATGTATGAAGAACTTTGATTCAAACCTTGTCCTAATTGAGATATTAAGGCCTAAAAGTTTTCTTTTAGTATTCTCTTGTTTTTAATTGGGTTTAAAGAGTTTTTAATGAAAAATAGCATTTATAACTAAAAATATGGATTCTTGTACTAACGTTGTTTTTCCAATACCAATTCAATAGGAAATGGGATGATCCAAGGTTGATAGATTTGTGGAAATATTCAAATATATGGGTGCCAAGAAGACTGGCCAACGCATGCACTATTTTTAGCAAAGAATGGTTACATTAATTTATTTCCTTATCTTATGACACTTCATGTCATGATATTAAGGAAGTCAAAGAAATTATGTTATATTCTCCAATAAAAGCGCAGATTGTTGAAACTAATTCAAGAAAATCTTTTCTATTTCGATCCTAATTTGAAAGAAGCGTAGATTATGTAATAAATTATATCTTTATCTCACAACTTGTTGGTTATAGACAGAAGCTCGAATTCTCAGTGTATAAAAAGGCATAAGTTCTAATAAGAAGGGGGTGGGGGAATATATCATAGATAGTGTAGAGAACAAAGCATGATCCATCTAGAAGAATGCAATAGAATGTTTGCTAATGGAATAAAATAGAAACACGTTGCTTCTTTTGGTTTTTATATATATGGTTGGTAAAAATGATAATTTATTGGCATGGGTTGATTAGTTAATATTAAAATTATCAATGCAACTTGGATAGGAAGGGACCCCTTCCCAAGATTGCAGTGCGTCGTAAGATATGGTAGGGGAGTACTATAGATTTATTTCAGAAGTTTTGATTGATTTCTAGTAATTTGATTCCAGTTATGCTTATGGTTATTAAGTTTTCATTATATTACAACAGTTAAAGAGTGGTGAATTCATGATTGGCATCTTGAGTGGTATAAATTTCCTAAATCTAGTTTTCATTTCATAGCAGAGTGAGTTATGTATTGTTTTCGATTCATTTGGATGAAGTGATGAAACTTTGAGATTATGAAGATTGCTTATTGGTCTGTCATTGTTTCCATTTGAATAGCTACTTGAGAGTGAAGATTGGATTTGAGAAAGCATTGGTTTAATAACATGGTAGCAGGTTAAGTTATCTTGTGGAATCCATAAAAACGGGTTCTATATTGAGTTGAAAACTTGGTATTTTCTGTTCCACATGCTTATGATAGCCCAAATATAGATATGATAAAAAATGGCTAAGAAGGGAAACTGGTGGATTAATTTCTACAAGTTTGAATTAGTGGATGGAATACAAGATTAAAGTCATGGTAGTCAAATCTTGTTTCAGTTAAATTCTCTCACGTTGAATGTTTAGAACTTCATTATAATTAGAAAAACATAAGCATTTCCTTAACTAGACAGTGTGAAGATTTGAAACTTTTGTCAGCAAGATAGTATTTCTCCTTTCCTATACATACTATATCGGTGCTTCTAAGCTTACCTTACCAGGTTGACAATTAAGTGTTGAAATATATGGTATATATATTTGAGCCAACACACCCTAAGGGATAGTCAGTCACACACAACTAGTTTATTTCTATAACAATTGGTGGCATTCCCTAAAGGGGTCATTTCTTGCATGTTTTATGATTTTCATTCCCACATTAACCTTGTTGCAACAACACTGCTGATACATAGAGTTATTGTTGATCTCAATCATTGTATTATTATTTCATAGAGTTAACCTAATCCTTTTTATTCTTAATAAGGACACATGGATCATCTAGGGACATCTAGACACGTTCGTAGTGGTACCAAAATTCATAGACGCCATTCAAATGGGTGTATTGGACGCACCACAGGTCCACTATCTGGTGCATTCGACTGTTAACTTCAACATGTTTAATTCTAGGTTACATATTTCAAATGTTTAATGTCTATACAGATATGAAGTTATTTATGTTAAATTTGACCTTTTTTTTTAATTTGTGGATAAATATTATTTTACACATTTTTTCTAAGACTTTATCGTGCATAGGTAGTGGATTTGACCATGGCACACACACTTTTGATGGGCCTTTTGGATACATGACACCTATAGGTACATTCTAATGATATTTATAATTTTTTAGTACAAGTTAAATACAATTAACTTTTTAAAAATGTTTCATGCATATGACTTGATTATTTTGTGCACATGCATTCAGTGCCTTACTCTGTTGATACGCCTACCACAAGCATGCCAACACAAGCTATACATGGTAAAGGTGAAATCTAAGTTCATAAATCTTGTTTGATGTGTGTGTTTAATTTGTGAAAAAATATGATATTTCTCTTACTTATAAGTGTCTATCAATTTATTGTTTTTACAGGGGCTAGTGGATGGGCACAAAGGACACACATAAGTTATTTTTAATGTTATTTATATTTTTATAGTACAAGTTAAATGTCTTGGACTTATTTAAAACGTTACATGCATATGACTTGATTATTTTTCTGCACATGCATTCAGTGCCTTACTCTGCCGATACGCCTACCACAAGCAACCCATTGCAAGATATACATGGTAAAGGTGAAATCTAAGTTCATAAATCTTGTTTGACATGTGTGTTTAATTTGTGAGAAATTATGATATTTCTCTTACTTATAAGTGTTTATCATTTTTTTTACAAGGGCTAGTGGACAGGAACGAAGGACACGCAAAGGTAATTTTTAGTGTTATTTATCTTTTATAGTACAAGTTCAATGTCTTTGATTTCTTTAAAATGTTACATGCATATGACTTGATTATTTTTGTGCACATGCATTCAGTTCCTTACTCTCCTGATACGCATACCACAACCAGGCCAGCGCAAGATATACATGGTAAAGGTGAAATCTAAGTTCATAAATCTTGTTTGACATGTGTGTTTAATTTGTTAGAAATTATGATATTTCTCTTACTTATAAGTGTTTGTCAATTTATTGTTTTTAAAGGGGCTACTAGACAGGAACGAAGGACACACATAGGTAATTTTTAATGTTATTTATCTTTTTATAGTACAAGTTAATTGTCTTTGATTTCTTTAAAATGTTACATGCATATGACTTGATTATTTTTGTGCACTTGCATTTAGTTCCTTATGTTGCAGATCATTACTAGCTCAGAGAGCCCATCACCGAAGAAGAATGTTTACGCAAATTTCGACCATAATTCTTATTGGACATGAGTGTTTTATTTGTGAAAATTTGTGCTATTTTTCTTAACTTACATGTGATTTCCAATTTGTTGTTTTATACATGGGGCTTCTACACATTCTGAGGATACTAATGGGATATAAGAATTAATTTCTAGTACGCACAATGTACATGATGAGGCAGAGGCTCCACCGGGTATTTTTAATGAACACATTTATTAAATATGTATACTTTAATTGATCTAGGAGGATATTGGTGGCCACTTGGATATTCCACTTGGACCCCCACCATTGTTTCTTTCAGTTTTTCAGTTTCCTTAATTGTAGCACAATTTCCTATTTTTGGCAATTTTCGGGTCCTAAACTTTCGGAGCCATTTTGAGGCCCCAAATGATGTTTTTTCGGCATCAAATGTCGAGCAAATATGAGTCTATACTAGACTCAATGTTTGTTGTTAATGGATGTATTCTTTGAATAGATATTTCTAACGATGTATCATGTGCGTAAAACGAAGGTAGTATGCCAAAGTTATGACCCCAGGAAATTGATGTACCAAGTTACCCAACGAGGCCCATATTCTGGTGTTTCACCTCGCAGGGTTAGGTTTTTGGATGTGTAGGGTTTCCATTGTTTCTCAATAATATATAGGCCTTCAAGCCTCATTGTAACACAGAGTTCATAGGCATGTATCCACCACATCTCTTCTCAGAGATAAGCTACCAGCACTCTAGCTAGTTTATTTCCATTATGTATGTAAACAAGTTTCAGTTCTTTGATTAATGAAATGAAGTGTTATTTCTCTTGCATCTTTGTTTTTATGGTTATTTGTGTATTCTGTTGTGTTCTTGCATAAATCTAGATTAGTGGTATTAGAGCAATCTTCTCTTTCTTTATCCTTCTTTGCATGTCCCCAACGGGGGTGGGGTATAATGAGTTAGGGATCGATCTGGTTGAACCTTTGCAAAATCAACTTCGCAAACCCCAACGGACGCCCATGGGGGGTGAAAATAAAGACAAGGGAATAGAATATCCTATCAAAATGTTGCTCGAGGAGGCCCTTGAAAAACAAAGGAACACGATGATGGATAACTTCACCCAGATCCTTCAACGACTTCCCACTGGCGGTGCATCTACATCTAGCAGCCACTCTGGAGGCGCAACCCATTTTAAGGTACAAGTAAACTTTGACATTCCCATATTTGATGGCCGAATATAGGTAGACATCGTAGATAGATGGTTGAATCTATTAGAAGGATATTTCTCTTTTCATGACTTTTTCGACCAAGAAAAGATTAATTTTTCACTACTCAAATATGCCCCCCATGTCAAGGAGTGGTGGGAAACCTACTATGAGAGAAAGGATGAGGAGGAACCCTCTCTGTTCTTGGCCATACCCACTTGGAATTATTTTCGAGATGCCATAAAGGAACAATATTATCCCGTGGGGAGCTATGAGGACAAGTACATACAATGGACTACACTGCGGCATCAAAGAGATCAAGATGTGCATGAGTTGATGAATCTGTTCCATACCCTGCGCACCAAGTTGGGTATCAAAGATTCAGAGAAACATTTGGTGCTGAAGTACCGCAGTTGTATGCATAGATGCATTTCAGAGGAAATGGATTTCCTCGACATATCCTTGCTTGGTACGACATACCGGTATGCTGCCAAAATTGAGAAAAAATTTAAACAAAAAAAAGAAAGACTTTGGATCTGCGAATCAGAAGCGATCGAAAGGTGTCCCCAAACTGCAGAACCAAGGACATAGCCAAGGCATGGAGACTTAAGACAACTTGAAAAATATGCAAGCAAAGAGAAACACTGCGAAGCCGAAGAAGGAAGTGAGAAAGTGGTGCCAGTTCCATAAGAGCCCCACTCACAACACAAGTGAGTGTCGGGCCAAGCAGTCACTGGTGCCCGAGATAAAGGCTTCCGAATCAGAGGTACACTCTAACACTGAATCAGAACCCGAGAAGGGGAATGACAGAGGGAAGAAGATTATCGATGCAAAGCACAACACCACCGTTTCCACCATGAAGATCCAAAAGGAAGAACCAGAATATTTAGAGGAGGAGGAGCGTCTTTTCCACTCCCAGATGTGGGTAAAGGGTTCCCCGCTACTATTCATTGTCAATAGTGGGAGCCAAAAGAAACTCATTTCAGTAGAGGTCGTGAAGCGGTTAGGATTGTTGACCACAGCACACCCGCAGCCGTACACCATCGGGTGGCTTCACCAAGGACGGGATCTCCGCGTCAGCCATCAGTGCCGCCTTCCCTACAGCATCAAGCCCTTCACTGATGAGGTATTGTGTGATATTTCTCCTCTTGATGTTTGTGATGTATTATTAGGCCAACCATACTTATGGAAGCGACATGTTGTGTATGAGTCCCAACCTCACGCTGTTATTATTACGTTGGGAAATAAGTTGTACAGGGTACCATAGGTACAACCGCCTGCCGCTATCTCTTTGGTTACTACAAAACAATGCAGTAAGCTCATTTCCAAAACTGGGAAATTTGTTTTCTTGATGATCCGCCCTCAGGGCAAGAAGAAGATTGTGGCCACAACCTCAAGAGAGGGCTCCTTTGCATGACAACAACAAATGGACAAGGTCATGGAATAGTTTTGGGACATATTCACCCCACCCACAGGGGTGCCTTTGCACTGTCAGGTCAAGCACCCCATCGATCTGACCCTAGGATTTCCACTGGCCAATGGACCCATCTATCGACGCTCTATTCTGGAGAGCGATGAAATCAAGAGGTAGATTCAGAAGCTACTACAGAAGGGTCACATCTAGCCAATTTCATTGCCCTATGGGATCCTGATCGTGTTGGTACAGAAGAAGGATGGGACTTGGAGACTCTGTATTGACTATTGGGCGCTGAACAAGATCACTGTCCAAAATAGGTGCCCGATCCCATAGATTGATGACCTCCTAGACCAATTTAAAGGGGAGAAATATTTCAGCAATATTGACTTAAATTCTAGGTATCACTAGGTACCGATTGAACAAACTGATGTGTGGAATACTGCCTTCAAAGCAAAGGAGGGCCTTTTTGAATGGTTGGTCATACCTTTCAGGTTGGCGAATGCTCCTACAACCTTCATGAGACTGATGAACGACATATTGTGTCCATTCACCAACTCATTTGTAGTATTGTACTTGGATGGCATCCTGATATTCAGCAAGACTTGGGAAGAGCACCTCCACCACATCCGACAGGTCCTCCAAACACTGTGGAAGCACAAGTTGTGTGCCAATTTGGACAAGTGCACTTTTGGCATGACCCAGGTTCAATATATGGGATACATTATTGATGAGTGTGGGGTACATGTGGATCCAACCAAGATCCAATTCATTCAGGATTATCCATCCCCAACCACTCTAACAGAGATTCGCAGCTTTCTGGGTCTTGCTAATTTCTACTGCAGGTTCGTGTTGGGATTCTCTCATATCACTTGGCCCTTGAGTCAAGTCACCAAGGGAGGAGTGAAAGAAAAATTCTTCTGGTCGAAAACTCAACAGAAGGAGTTCACAGAATTGAAACATCGCCTTCGCAGTGCCCTAGTGCTCACATTACCAGACTTGCAACAACCATTTGAGATCAAGACAGATGCCTTTGACTATGCTATTGGGGAAGTCTTTACTCAACAAGGGAATCAAGTGGCATATCACAGTGAGACACTGTCCAACACAGTCTGCAAATATTCCACTTATGACAAAGAGATGTATTCCATTGTATAGGCTTTCCGAAAATGGAAGCATTACATTTTGGGGAAGTAAACGATCATCCACACAGACCATCGACCCCTATAGTCTAGATAGACACAAGGGAAGTTACAGAACGACCGCCATCAGAAGTGGTCCACATATCTACAACAGTTTCATTTAAACATCAAGTAAAAGAAGGGAAGCACCAATAATGTTGCAGAATGCCTCAGCTGACCACCGATCGTGATGATAACGACCGTGCTCAACTCTTGTGGGCACGAGACTTTTGATTCGCCGCTTCTTTACAAGAGCAATCCAGAATTCAGCCACACATACAAGATAATCTTGGAGGGAAACCAAGTTCCAAATTTTCACCTCCAGCATGCACTACTATGTCACATGGGACACCTTTTTGTTCTTTCAAGCGAGCGTGCCAAGATGATTTGGGAAGCGCACTATAGTCGATTCATTGGGCATTTTGGGTTCAAGAAAATAGTGGCAGTATTGTAGAAGTATTTCTATTGGTTGAACCTTGGACGGGACGTTGGGAAGTACATCTGATCCTGCACTGCTGCGCCATTTCCAAACTGTCCATCAAGAAGCAAGGCCTCTATACTTCATTGCCTACCCCTAGTCGACCTTGGGAATCCATCTCCATGGATTACATGTCAGGCCTTCCTTCTACTAAGCATAGCAATGACTGTGTGTTCGTGATTGTCGACAGATTCTCAAATATGGCCATAATGGAGGCCTGCAAGAAGAATATCATAGTAGAAGCCACTGCTAAACTCTTCTTTGAACAAGTGTGGGTACACTTTGGGATCCCACAGTCTATAATATCATATCGAGACAGCAGGTTCCTTAGTACATTCTATTCTAGCCTATGGTCAATGCTAGACACCAAGCTCACAAAGTACACAACCTTCCATCCCCAGACTGATGGCCAAACAGAGGTGATCAACAGGATGATCGTACACATTTTGTGCATGTACAACTCAAAGCATCCACACACATGGGATGAGATCCTCCCCTATGTACAACATGGATATAACCGGGCCCTCCACAACTCAGCTGATCACAATCCCTTTCAAGTGGGCTTGGGATTCTAGACACTATGTCCCATTGACGTATCCATGCCATTTGCAACTACTCAGGCTGATTCAGCTCATGTCCAGTCTAAAGTTTCCAAGGAGAACAAATTCATTGAGCGCCTTCAACACATTCACCAACAGGTTCATGACATATTGAAAATATCCAATGCTAAGTACAAGCAGCAGCATGATCAGCATCAGGTACAACACAACTTCCAGGTGGGTGACAAAGTGTGGCTACATTTGTAGAAGGAGCGCCTCGCTGGACCCCACCGCAAGCTTCTCCTGCTTCGATATGGGCCATACACCATCACCAATACTATTGGGGGCTATGAATTTGAGATCAGTATTCAACCATTCCTTGGTTTGCACCCAATGTTCAATGTGGAGCACCTTCAGCCCTACTTTCCACCTCTACTGGACACATCAAACATGGCAGAACAACTCACACCAACATTGTTAAACCCAGACTACATGGAATAAGCCACAACTGATCAGATTATGGACAAATGGATCAAGAACACCCGCCAACAGAATATCCAGCTATATTGAGTTATCAAATAAGGCCAACTCCTTCACCAGGGAAATTGGCTCAGTAGGGACCAAGTTCAGCAGAAGTGTCCTCATCTCATGGAGGAACTCCATGGAATGGGGACCATTGCTTCCTAAGGGGGGAGGAATGATCCAGGAGGATATTGGTGGACACCTGCGTATTCCACTTAGACCCCCACCATTATTTCTTTCAGTTTTTCAGTTTCCTTAATTGTAGCACAATTTAGTATTTTTGGTAGTTTTTGGGTCCTAAACTTTCGGAGTCATTTTGAGGCCCTAAACGACGTTTTTTCGGCATCAAATGGTTGCAAAAATATGAGTCAGTTTTGAACTCAATATTTTTTATTTTTGGATGTATTCCTTGAATATATCTTTCTAATGATGTATCATGTACGTCAAATGGAGGTAGTATGCCAAAGTTACGACCCCGGGAAATTGATGTACCAAGTTACCCAACAGGGCCCATATTCTGGCGTTTCACCTCCTAAGGTTAGGTTTTTGAATGTGTAGGGTTTTCATTGTTTATAAATAATATATAGGCCTTCGAGCCTCATTATAACATAGCATTCAGAGGCATGTAGATGCCACATCTCTTCTCTGAGATAAGCTACCAGCACCCTAGCTAGTTTATTTCCATTATGTATGTAAACAAGTTTCAATTCTTTGATTAATGAAATGAAGTGTTGTTTTTGTTGAATCTTTGTTTTTATGGTTATTTGTCTATTATGTTGCTTTCCTGCATAAATATGGATCATTGATAGAAAATTTATATATGCATTCTAATACTTGCACACATTTTACTTCTTATAGGGTTTGTTGCTCGTGCTCCTAATCCATCTCATAATACAAGGAGAGGTCGTCAAGCGTGTGGGCATGCCCACAATGAAACATATGATCCTGTATACACTCATCCTAAAGATGTTCCCAATGATATTCCTTGGGAAGACAATATCTCAATTATTACTGTGGAAGAGATGAGGGAGCATTCTGTGAGATTGCAGGGTGAAATCGAGAGTTCTACTATCTCTATTGGTTGTCAACATTGTCTCTAGATTGTGTTGCACAATATGAACTATTTGATTGAGAGTTATGTTGGGGTTGAACCATCAACCCATATTTTTTATGAGATGATGCGTAGGAGGCAAATGGCGGTGATGGTTCTCCACAAGTTCGAAGAAATAAAAAATATTGTTACAAAAGAAATGGTCTTTTCATTATTTGACTTGTGGCCTGAAGACAAAAGACATTAAAAGATTACAAGATTTAATGATCCAAATATTGCGCCACATATGTATTTGAGGCTCCTCTATGCATATGGGAAGTTCCCAAATAACGATGAGGTCCCTTAATATTTTGTCAAGATGCTAATTGCAGAGTTCGGTTGCACATAGACCCTGACTATATAACATATACAGGATCACCTTTCTACAGTGATGGAAAAGGCCATACATATGAACGTCCTGATTCACTATGATATGTTGGATATAGTGAACTGGAGCCTTGCTTAGTAGTTCCACAACCTAGAGTCATTTCTTTTCTAGAGGAGTTTCAAATGACATCCGAAGTGGAAAGTAGGGTGAGGGAACTGATAAAAGAACATGTTATGGATGCATTGGTAGGGGTAGAAATTGACTTAAATAATATGGCATCTTCAATCAATATGGATGACAACTCATTTGATGACTATTCAGATGATGCCTTGATATTTATGAGTCGAGCAGAGCTCAAGAAGTATGTAACATATTGTAGAGACATGTATAAGCGTGTCAAGGCTCAAGAAAATTGACGCACATATTTGGTACATAAGTATGGTTTAATAATTGAACTCACACAATACACATTTACAATATGAGCTAGAATGTACACATGTTACAAATTAAATGTTTTTTTTTTTTTTTTTTTGT
>LPNX010429976.1:298485-443260 GCA_001517045.1 Pseudotsuga menziesii
TATCGTCAGGGAAATTTGCTCCTTGGTAGCCCTTGTATGCAATGAAATATTAGGCTGGTGAGCCGTTTATCGTGATTAATGATGCCCAAGTTCATGTATACTTGCTCAACAAGTATAAGATATTTTCCCGAGTGAACGTATCCATGGTGTAAAATTGGGCTTCCATGGTGAACCACTTATATATATATAACTTTTATTTGACTTTTCATCCCATAGAAAATCAAGAGCGAATGGAATTCACGTATGAAGGAAATGGTAAGCAACAAGGGAACGACAATAGAAATTGAGAACATATTTGAGGGCATGATCTATACGCCATAGTGTGTTCTTGAATAAAGTTATAAACAATAAATTCTACATCTTATACTATAGTGGTGCTGAAAAATGAAATGTTCATTTATGCATCCAAAGACTAAAGTTTATGTATATAGGTACGTTGCTCTCTAGGTTTTACAATGGTTTATCTTGATTCATGATTGGTGAGAACCTACACTATTTTGTTTTAAAAGAAATTGAAACATATGACACCAATGTTGTCAATGGTAGCTTTGGAGCATGATGATTTTGTCTTGGATGGAGGAAGTGCTTTGCATTGAATGTTGTTTTAGGGTTAAAGGTCCAAGGAGAGGAAATCTATGATGCCTTTTGAGAGATAACTTTAAAAATATTATTGTTCCTATATTGTATTTTTATACTATTTATTAGTACTAAAAAATTCCTTTTCTCTTTATAATGATTGTATGTCAAATCAGTTTTGATTTTTGGACCCTTTGTGTCTTTTACTATTATTTTTTCATCAAAGCCATTGAAAAGTGACAAAAAGTGACACTTACATCCTAGGTGATGGTTTAGATGGTGTCTCCAACAAGCTTGACCGATTTCTAGTTTCTGTTACAAGGTGTGTGGATAGGTATAGGTCATGGATAGACTCTAACAGATGCTATGATCACAATCCAATATTTTTGGAATTCTAACTCTTTCTAAGAACTTTGTATTAACGAAAGTGGTTTCTTTGAATATAAGGGGTATGGGGGGCCAAAGCCAAAGATTGGCTCTAAGACAAGTATTAGAGTTATAAAAACCTGAAATAATTATATGACAATATACAATGGCTAAGGGGGACACCCTAGTGGGGGATCTAAAAAAGTCTTTGCTAGTTGGGATTTTTTTGCATTTGATTCTATAGGACTTTATAGAGGCATCATTATTGGTTGGTATCAAAGTTTGGTTCTAGCAAATTCATATTCTTTCATTTTAGGCCTATGCACAATTAATTTTTTTAGTAATAGTTTAGGTTTACCAATAACTGTATTGAACGTCTATGGACCTTATGAAGTTAAGATACCCTGTTAGGTAGAAGGTTTTGTCTCTACTGTGTCCTAAGGAATATGTGGTGATTTGGGGAGGGGACACTTGAAATAAAAGGGAATTGCGGGGTAATTATGCAATGTTGCTCACCATTGGATTTTACCTTACCATATGAAGATATGGATTAAGTAAGGACTTTGTTCCCATGCATGAATGGATATCATTTGGGTAGGTAAGTATGACAATACATTTAATTTATTTAGGCTATCTGGTTAAATATTTGTGGAAACCCACCTTTTACCATCAATTTTCCATAAAAGCTCTCCATTAACTTATTAAAGGACATTTATTTTGTAATTGGGGTTTTTGGAGGAGGAATCATGGGATGAAGGGAATGATTTGTGGAGGAAAGGAGAAGGATGTAAGGGCGAATGAAGTGAAATTGTGGAAAGGAGAGAACGCATAAAATGGAGAAGGAATTTAGAGAAGAGAGAGGTCATGTGAGAGAGGATGATAAAAGGAGAGAAAAGGAGAGTTGTGTGGTGAAGACGTTGGCTACTGCGTGAAGTAAGGAAGATGGGAAAGGAATGAAGAGAGGATATTTGTTGAAGGAGTCGACAAAGAAGCAATATGAAATTAAGGAACTTGCATTTTGAGTGGAATTTTTCCCTTGGACGTGGGAAAAGGGAATAAAAGAGAATAGAGTTCAGTGAGGACAAACTTCATGGAAGAGTTAAAAGTAACAGAGAAGGTTGCATGAATAGACAATGGTAGAGTTGTTGTACATGAATGGAAATTTGACAAGAGGGAGGAAAACTAGGGAAGATAAAGATATAAAAAGGTAAAGGAAGGAAAACAAGGACGATATAAGAGAAGACGAAGAGGAATTGTGAAGACTATGCCAAAGAGAAAAATATGCTCTTCAGCAACAAATACATAGGTAAATTTGACAAGAGAGAGGAAAACTAGAGAAGATAAAGACATAAAAATGTAAAGGAAGGAAAACGAGGAGAATATAAGAGAAGAAGAAGAGGAATTGTGAAGACTGTGGAAAGAGAAAAATATGCTCTTCAACAACAAGTACAGAGGTAAATTTTGTTTTGGATTTTTTGAGAAGTTGTAATCTTTAGTTGACACTTACACTTCAAGCGACCTGGAGCACAAATCTAATATTGGGAAAGACAACCCTTTGAGGCATGCCATTGTAAACTTGTAAATTTTTTAACAATCAATAAAAGAGAAATCCAATTGAGCCAAACATTCTAAATTCCAAAATTTGAGATTCTCAAATGTGAGTTTCAATTGTTTATTTAGAGTTATTGTCTTAGTAAATTTCAAGGCATGTTGAGGCCTTAATATTGTTGTTTTATTTATTTCATATCAGTTGTGCTCCTTTGTTTATGTTGTGCGGAATCGCAAGTGATCATATTGTGTTAGTGACTTTTATTTAATGACCTAGTGTGTTGTTTCTTTGTATGTGTCAATGTTGGTGGTTATTTGTTTATAAATATGAAGGGAAATTAAGGTCCCAAATATGCATTATGGGGACACATAAGCAAAATTTGTGATGAATTGACCACTACATATACTATAAAAAAGGTCAAAAAAATTCCATGTTTCCTTTTTAGCACTTGGTTCATGTTTTTTTAACACTTGGTTCATTTATTATAGCATTATTGACCCCTAGCACCAAGCTCACTATAGAGCCAACACATGCTTTTCAAAAAGGAATTTTGTTGCAATCATTAAACGATGGAGATAGGATATTCTAGGCTTGCTTCATGCTTAGATATAGGTAGTGTTTACCCAATACAATATTTCTATTTCTTTGTATACTCGTATTGATATTGCATCATACGAATGAATTCATCATCAATCCATTCTACCTAATTTATAGCTTGCTGCATAGAACTTTGTTATGCTATATGTTATAGGTTCAAACACAATTTGATGGCTTGATTCAATCAGTAAAATATTGCATCATACGAATGAATTCATCATGATCCATTCTACCTAATTTATAGCTTGTTGCATAGAACTTTGTTATGCTATATGTTATAGGTTCAAACACAATTTGATGGCTTGATTCAATCAGTAAAATTTGATATTCAATGTCAATGAATTCGTATTGAAAATTTTGATATCAAAACTATATTTGATTGGTGAATCAAAGAAAATGGCATTTAAATTCCTATTTAGAAGAGATTGGTTGGGGTACAGTAGGGATTTGAGACACTGCAAATCTATTGCACACAATGACTACTTTTGGAAACATGCATTTGGAAATTTTCACCCCTTGTTTTTCCAACTATTCATGTCCATCCAAGTTTTGGAGCTCAAATTTGACATATTGATTATCATTCAAAACCTCTTTAGTCCTTACTATAATAAGGCCATTAAATTATTCCCATTGCAAAATAAAATTAAAATAAAATTTGCTTATCAATCATGAAGTGAGGGTTATTTCATATCATTGCCAATAAATGCTTATCACTCTTACAATTTATCAATAATGAATTCTTGCTAATAAATACTTTAAACTCTTCAAATAAATAATGGATATGTATTTCAGAGACTTAAGAGACCAATACCAACATTGATAAATTGAAATTTATGTAATAGTTGTTTAGATTAAGGTCATTCTCTCATTATATTGAAATACATTCCTGACACTAAAAAAATTGATTCAAACAATTATAGCCGTTCTAATTAAAATATGATCATGCCTTTCAATTTGATCCATAAAGGCCATGCCATGCAAATTTAACAGCGTTGGAATTTGGGTTTCAATCTACCCATCAAATTATTAAATTTTTTTTTACGTTTTGAGTTTTATATTCCATGTGGTGAAACATTTTGTTTAAAAATGTACTCTTCAACAATGAAGTATTTCCAAAAAATTTACCCTTCAATTATTAAATTTTGTTAATTTTTTTCAATTTTTTTTGTCTATGTCATATACCTTATTTCATATTTCTAATTTTGAATAAGCACTTCAATCACAAACATCAACAATTAGGAAGGTGCCCCTAAATGATCTATGTTTACAATTTAAAATTTCTTTTCTATTGATTTTGAGGTAAGTTTTGTTATAAGAATATGATCGTCTAATGTCATCTATGCCTTATCTAGGTTTTGAAGTTTAAATTTGCTTTCTATTGGTTTTTATATAATTTTTTCTTTGGATTGATGATCATCCTTTTACCATTAAAAGAGAACTGTATGCAAATATATATGTTAACTATTTTCTTTTCATAATGAAATAATTACAAGCTGACATGACTTCAATATGACTAAAACTATTAGATATAAATAGAGATTCAAAAACTCATAATGTTTAAAAGATTCTAGTTAAAAATAAATTTATAATAATTTTATGAACATTATGCATATATATAAGTAATCCTTATACTTTGGAATGTCAAACTAATTAGCTTAAACATGTAGATATACTAAAACTACTTTCAAACAACTATCACAATAAACTCTCACAGATTTTCCTAACTTTGATATTCATATTAATTCTCAACCTCTTATTCCCCAACTAGAATAAAATACCACTTGACTTGTTTTTTATAACAAATAATATTAATTATTGATACAAATGCATGGCATATGCAGGAATTATAATTACATCTCCTGTAGGAGAGAAGGTTTCTCTGCAAACCTCGTAAACCATCTGCAAAACATTATTACTCATTTTCACTATGTAAGGATAATCATCCAATGTTCTTAATCTTTTGAAGTGACAGGACTAATGGCTAAAGTTGTAACTTTCCTCACTATGGTTTCCTAGTTACTTTAACATTATTTGTTCGAGTAGCTTAGCAAACCAAAAATTAACTTTATATTGGAATATGGATTTATGCGGTGCAATTGCAAGGATGTGGGAATTGGAGACTGCCGCCTACGAAGTAGGATTAATCAAAAAATTCACAACCAACAACTGTGAGAGAGAAGCTACTTCAATTCGGAGTAAACTTTCTACCCGACCATTTGCACCGATCGGATGACCAACAATGCGCGATGTGAAAGCTCATGCGAGCCAGGTCGTCTGATCGGTGCAAATGGTCGGGTAGAAAGTTTACTCCCTTCAATTCATGCATAATCATTATGTATAATTATTTTAAAAATTCATGCATAATCATTATGTCACAGTTCTTTTAAAAATTCTACCAACGGTGACTATAACAAGGGCTCATTATAATTTGTATCAAACTAGCAAATAAAATTATGTTTGTCATGTGTATCAAACTATCAAATCAAGTAGTGATCTTTGTTGCTCTTCACTATAAATTCACACTTGTACTTGTAACTCCTCATAACCTCAAGGAATTTATCTTCACTTATATTTGTATGGCTCAAACCCAAATACCTTCCCTACAAATGAATTGTCTCTTTAAAGGTATGTTATTGGTTCATTTCATTTATGTAACATATATGTGATCACAATGTGGTGTTGCTTCTATTCTCAATGAGAATTTTCATTTTTAAATAGTGTCATTGTGACCTATGATTTTTTTTTCATCACATGAATGTTATGAGTTAGGTCTTATTTTCTCATAAGTTTGTCAAAGAGGACGTTTAAGTTGTGGTCGATTTCTCCTCTTTGTGGATTGATGTGAACCAAAGTTGGCTGGTTTCAAGAAGATTATCTTTTAAGACTGGATTATGTATGCCATTTTATTCATGATATATGTTTAAATTCAAATTTCAATCTCTCTGGTTAAACTAGGGTTTCTAGGGTTTTAGGTTTTGTTGTGATCAAAACCCTAAATCCACTATCCATAATAATGATAATAAAATTAAAAAATGGAAAAATACAAAAATCTTGCTTGTTGTGTATTTTCTTAGGGTTTTTGAGCTTACGCTAGGTGATGGAATACATGATGTCACCTTTGATTTGACAGGTGAAATCATAAAACGTTGAGGCTATTTGGACTTATTTGGCTTGGGAAGCATTCAAAATATTTCGGGGAAGAAAAATATTGAAGGAAAATCTTGTAAACTTGTCAATTTTGGCTTATGTCAGTTTTTTTGGGGATCATATATCTTGTCAGTCTGTTCTTTTGAAAACCTATAACAGCCACAAAAACGTTGTCATATCACCTAATTTTTCTCTCATACATCACTCTCCTTCAACCTATAACTTCGATCTCCTTTCATCCTTTCTTAAACACGGTCCCCTCAACATAACCTTAAACACAGTCCCCTCAATGAATGATTGGAAATAAACTTACCAATCGATGTATCATATTAGAAGAGTAAAATGTGTGGCTTGGCTAGCCAAACTTATAAACAATTATCTTGATACAAAGAGTGTGTCATTGCATCCATATGTTGGGAAATCAATAATAAGGGTACACATTTAATAGGCCTAAAAATTAAGAACATATTTTCTCTCATTGAAAACATCGATTTAAATCCAAGCACATTTAAATAAGCTTTCAGGTATACAATTATTGCATCCAAGCACATTATATAAATTAAAAGCAAACAAAAAGTTATTGCATGCATAAAATGTATGTCTTGCAGAAAAGACTTGTGAAATCCATCGAATTGAAAGATGGATTGGATCATTGAACACCAATTTGAAGAATAATGTAAATTCAAACTATGAACAAAAACATATCGAGAACAATTTCTATTGATTAATATAAAAAGTGTAAGAAAAGAGAGAAAATTGGAAAGAAAGAAAGCATGTATCCATTGTAGTCAATCAACCTTAAGGAATGATACAAATACATAAGTTTGCATTCAATCACAAACCAACAATGTATAATGGTACATATCCATTGTCTTTAAATAAAGTTCAATTTATATAGCAATTCTATGTTCTAACCCTAGAATCAAAGAACAAAATATTATTCTCATACCAATGTGCTCTTAATTCATATGAAATGTGCTAGTGGTCCGTGTTTTCAAGAATGGCATTATGATCTTCTGTCGACAATTTCCATTGGCAATTCTTCGTCTTTTTCCTATTCTTCATTGGTTTCAACTGCAATCGGGCCGCTATGACTAAATGATTGTACTGTGCACATATAAAATATGACTCGTAGTCTTGAAAAAGAATATGGTCATTACATTTCCTTATTTCAGTAAAGAAATGTCCCATTAAAACCATTGAACCCACTGCATACATATAAATTGACAGATCTTCAAATTCTTGCAACAACGTGTTTTTCGACCTAGTGCATCTCATAAATAATAATGCACTTTTTTTGGATTATCTACCGATGCAATGACAACAAATACATAACCTTCTCTAACCAAATCGGAAACACGATCATAATCCTTGTCAATCACAACCACTTTATTATCACGCTCTTCATCTGTGACATTTCCAAATGGGGGCAATGTTGTCAATTCTTGGTGTATCCATGGTTTTAAAAATTTGTTAGTTTGGTTTGACACTTATCGAAGGGCTCTACATGGCTCTACATCATCAATACATGCAAGAAAGAAGAAATAGTATTTTCATTTCTTGATTGTGTGTATATTTGCCATTTTTTTACTCCTAATGGAGTGTAAGCCCCCTGTTTTAGGGATTGCAGCACAATTATATGGCATTGATATTCCAACATCACCCATTGCAATATTCTATAAGAACTTATTCAAGAAAAAAACATAACTTGTGCAAATCAAATTTCACATTTGAAAACAATTTATTAAACTTTTTTTTTAAATAATTTAAATAAAAATACCCATCTACATATAAACATTGTAAATAACTACATTTGAAAGCATTAAGGGTCGTAAAAACAATTACATAATTTCTCACATGAGCCATCCTTTCATCGAAATCATGGCTTAAATTTTGCTTGCACTAATTAAGAACATCGTTTGAATTTGCGAGGCGAGAAGCTAAGTGATTCATTTGAATCAATGGGGTATTTAACATAAAAAAAGAGCCAAATGAGAACATTCTTCACATTTTATTCCTCTGAAGCATTGTTTCTTATAGAATAATTTATCATTCTCTTGTGCACATAATATTTTAGATACAAATTCATGAACACTCGAAGGAGGGGGGTCATTTGGCCAACACTGTATGCTAAAATGATTAAATGTCTCATAATTTAATTCAAATTCTGCATGGTATCGACAACATGTGCCACAAACAAAAATGGGCCTGACATATCATGGTTTAAGCTTCACAAATGTGCTAAGGGAAATATTCGCATCAACATTACTCTCCATAAAAATTTTGAACATTTGGTAAGACACAAGAGTTTAAATGCCAAAACTCTTTCACCTTGTCCCTCACATTATCTGGAGGTTTATCTTGATAAGGTTTCCTACAGATAGCATCCCAACATGCAACTTCATCATCTTCATTTAATTGAACCCTAATTTTTTTATGCTTCCATAAACTTATTCTTGATGTTTTTAACGTTCTTGCAGTCATGGCCAGCAAACGATCAGTTGCAGTGTTTTTTTCCACAACCCCTGTTACCAATGTTTTACAAGCAAACTTTAAATCATGAGATCCTTTCCTTGCAAGTGTGGCAAGGTTTGAGGTCGTATTTTTTGATGCCATCTCACTTTTTTTAACCTCTTTGACACCTTTAATGCCCAATAATTTAATTGCATCTTTTAGACGTTTCTGCTGTAACATTCTATGTAACAATTGAGCTTGTGCTATGAAAGAAATACCTTCAAGATAATTTTTGAGTATTTGTTTCTCTATATCGATTTGTATCATCACACATCGGAGGGCCCAATTCTTCAATTTTACTTGAATCCATATACTCCAAAAAATTGCCATCAATGACGATATTGTTGCAACTTCCAATTAATCTTTGTAAATTCACAGATATGGCAGGATGTTGACCCTGCATGAAAATATATAAATTTATAAGATTGTGAACTTTCAAATCAATTATATACTCAAGTATTAAATACAATTTTATAAACATTAAAAACTATTTACTCACCAATCATGGTCTCAATATCAATGTTTCCCATCGTTTGTTCCACATTTGTCATCTCCCCATCACCTCCATGTTCTTCATTTCTTTCATCAACGTGTTCCTTGACATTTTGCATTCCTTCATCACCGCCATGTGCCTCCACATTTTGCATTTCTTTGTCGCTGCCATATGCCTCCACATTTCTTTCCAATGCTCTTTTTTCTCTCAACTTCAATCATGTTTTAACGTTTTCTTTATTTTCTTGCCTCTCTATCAGTTTTGTTGAGACCATGTTTTGTTGTACGCTTCTTTTGGTTTCCCATGTTGAAAGAATTGAAAACCTAAACTCCAATGCCAAAAACCTGAAATCATAGTAATTTGTTGGATATAAATCTGTACAATTAATGATATCAATTGCAATATGACATGAAAGCATAACCAAATTCACAATATTTCCTTTTGTAAAAATAAGAGTAATATGCTAAAACCAATTTCACCATGTCCCTTGTATAACAAAATGTAATATGACAAAACATAATATGCAATATGTTGCTTAAAAAACAATTAATATGCCAAGACCAAATTTTCTTTTATCCTTTAAAAAACAAATATTAATATGCTATAACCAATTTTACAATCTACAAAAAACATTAATATGCCAAAACCAGTTTCACAATCTAAAAAAAAAGAGTGATATACCAAAACCAATCTTACAATCTAAAAAATAAAAATAAAAACAGTAATATGCCAAAACCAATCTTACTATCTAAAAACTAAAAAAGTAGTAATATGTGAAAACCAATCTTACAATCTAAAAAAATAGTAATATCCAATTTTACAATCTAAAAAAATAAAAAAAAATAGTAATATGCCAAAACCATGTATATATTAGCTTCATTTATAAAGAAAAAATAAGCAAATATACCCTTTGTAAAGAAATTTAATATAAAAAACCTTAAAACATCCATAACAAAAAAATACCTTATAACTTTATTTCGCACTATAAATATCTGAAGGTGAATTCTTATGGAAAGATACTTTTGAGCGAGAGTATATATATAACTATAGGGCAAGAACGTTTAGAATATTGTCGAGAATAACGGGCATTTAATAGGTCAACCCCTAAAATATTCTCAAGGGTTTATGTAATAAAAATCTTTCCCAAGAGTTCTTTTACTCTTTCAGCCGAGAGTTTAAACCACCTCTCGGGCGAGTATTTTATTTAACCTTGGGTTACTTTTTGAGATAAATATTTATGGTCTGAGAAATTAATATATTTCTTAGCCGAGAGTTTCTGGTCAATGAATACAACAACTATTTATGCGGTTTTCTGAAATTGGTCACTTTCTCATTGTGGAAACACTCCAAAATCTTAGAATTACCCATCCGATTTTATACCAATAGATTCATCATTGAATCTAATTTCTCATAGTATAAGAATTTGTGAATTTCATTAAGGATTTCTAAATTTTACTATTTTTTTCTATATTGTATCATTACAAAATTTGGTGAGCTAAAAATCAGTCATAATGAAAATTCAAGATCATCACAATGATAACAAAAAAAAAGTGTAAAAACTCACAGGGATATTCCTTGCACTGTCCTCTTCAAAAGGGTAGTTTTAGTTAGTATGATAAGAGTCACATTTGAAAGAAAATGGGAGGACACAAACATTTGTCAATAAGGCATCATTTTTTAAACATATGTTATTTTGAAAAATAATAAAAAATAGTGTTTAGGTCTAAAAATATTCAACATATTGTCCATTGCAAAGCACAATTTGTGTAGATTATGAATGCACATTTGGCTTCCGTAAAATGAATAACCATCTCTAAAAAAAATGAAGGGCACACAGGTCAGTCATTGTCCAAACCTAAAAATTTAAAGTATGTCGTTGGTTCCCTTCAAATTTGTCCTACTATATGTCCATAAAAAAATTTCAAAAAAATATGAATATGAAGCTAATCGAATTCTCTAAACCTCTTGTGTTTACGTCAAGGTGAAATTCACAAGGGGGGTTTGGGTTTGAAAGGTTTTAAGTTGAAAAACATAACATTTTGTAGTTTTTTTTTGTCAAAAAATAGGAAAAAGTGTATACCAACTTCGTGCTTTCACACATTAGGAAACATTGATAGGATATTCTAGGAGAGGTCGGTCTTTGTTTGATTCATTTTCTTTCCTTGGATATAATTTAGAACCTTTCACTTCATCCTATCATGAAATAGGCATACCTTCATTTCCCCCACTTGGAGGAAATTCACCCTCTTCTTCTCCCTTTGCAAGGAAAGGACCTACAATATCATCTTCCTCGCATCAAATATAGATATCACCACCACATACTCCTTGTTCTACCCCTAAACGAAACACTACACAAAATATGATGATGGAGCCAAATTCCAACCTACCTTTCAGGGCTAGCTCGAATCTCCTTTATCTAGCTAAACTAATCAATGACCCCATAACACATGATTTAGTATTACCTTATATGCTCGACCAGATCCCCTTAGACATCCCTAAGCTTAAAGGGAAACAAGGAGACGACCCCACAAACCATGTCATATATTTCCACTTATGGTATTCCTCTAATAGCCTATTGGATGATTTTGTGGGGCTTCACTTCTCCTATTAAACCCTTACACAAACAACTGCAAAATGGTATGTGGGTTTACCAAGGGAAACACTTTCCACCTTTCAGATGATAACCACTGCCTTTTTCATTTATTTTCAACTTCCCATATGCAACGACCTTGGCCACAATATTCTCACAAAATTTCGACAGAATAGGTCTACTTGCATATCAGACAACATCTATGAGTGTTGTAGAAAATGCACTATGTGAAAAATAGGCATTCAACCTTGTTTCTTGTTGGATTGGTTCATCAAATCACTCCAACCACAATAGCAAAAGATGTAGCAACCTAATTTTCCCAAAGTGAGGAAGAGGCCATCCTAAATTCCCAACGCTTTGATCTCATTTATGCACAATCATGCTACTTATACACCATCCTACCTAATGCCCCTTGGCATAAATCTTTTGATCCCTCCCATGTGGGGTCGTCACATTCAACTGATGGGATTATTGGGTCCATTTCCTAGCAGGGAAAACTCCCCCCTCAATGCACTTGTATGACACTCAATATGGAAATGTAGTACCCACCCATCCTTCCCATGTTGGCACCCACTACAACTATACCAAACCTTAGTTTGGATAGCTACAATATGGACCCTATAGTCCTACTTACCCCAATGCAAACCAAGCAGTGTTAGTACTGCAACTACAAATGGCACAAGCAACTCCTACATCCACATCATATGGAGCACAAAGCACATATATCCTACCATAGGGGTATAATCCTTATTACCCATTCCAGTGACCTCTTGGTTCTGCTCCCATAACCCACATGGTGGTCAGTTTAGTACAACCTTCTTTCGCACAACAAGCTCAACAGTTTAAGCAATTGAACACCACTAACTCCCAAAATCCTAAAAATTGGGGGAAGAAGAAAGGTAATAACAAGCAGAACCAATCATCAGGAAAAGGGGGCAACCTCCATCCTCAACATAGTTAGAACTAGGGTAATCGGAATGCAAGGGTTGATAACCAACCCCCCCACCCAAACAAGGAAAAATGCCAACTTGAGTACAAACTATTCCTGCTCGATTTATGGAGAGTATAGTCGCTATACTCACCATTGTTCACTCTTCCCAAACTACCACCAGCTAGTGGAAGCAAAGAAAAATACAACCGCAATTCCTCCTTGGGTGCCTAATGCACCACAACCCCAACAAGTTGTATTACAACAACCCTTTTCCAACCAAGGGGTGGTCACCCAATAACCGACACCTTTCCCCCAAGGCGAGGGATCCTTTCAAAACATCTACATGAACACGACATATCTCAATACTCAAACTCAATCCAAAGGATATGGAAGACTCAAACCCCTATAATGGGAAGAATTAATTGTTATCTCGAGAGGCCCTTTGTAAATATTGTGCCCAAGAGGTGAACAAAACCCAAGGATCTTAAAGGTACCACTGGTTTCACACGTAATAACCCTCACATGAAAGTCACCCACAACTACAATATTGTGGATCAATACCCAACTTCCATGTCCAATTTACAAGTTCTACAGTCATGCCAAACCCAAAGGAAGGTGTTACTTAACTCACTTGGAATTGTCAACCCTTTAGATTCGCGCCTTATGACCTTCAATCTCAACAAAGGTGAATTGTGACTACCCTCATCAGTCACATTCCAAGTTCTAGTTATGGTTAAAAACAATATGATCCATCGATGAATTATCGATGAAGGGACACGCACATGCATAATTCCATCTAATGTCTGGATAAGGTTGGGATCACCTGAGTGAGTCCCCTCATCTATCGCACTTCGTGCATATGATGAGAGACCATCACAAACAAGAGGATTGTACCAAAATGTTCCCATTGAACTAGGGGGAAATATGGTAATGATTGGTGTTAAGGTAGTCCATGCACAACTTGACTACAATATCATTTTGGGTCGTAGTTATATGCACGCCATGAAGGTGGTTTCCTCTTCGGTATTCCACATCATGATGTTTCCCTTTAATGGGAAAATTGTCACATTTGACCAGCTCAATTACTATAACCCTCATGCCAACACCAACCCTGAAAATGTCCTATACATTATAGGAAAAGTAAATCAACCCCATTACGTTGATATATGCCTGGTTTTTTACAAATATATTGAATTACTAGAGGCATACTCACGACCTCCACCTGAAATCCCTACATCAACCGACATCCTTATGTGCACTATTTTCACCTTTGAAAATACATCTCCAACCCTATCGACATCAACATCAACCCCTCCAAAGAGTCATGGAATTGAACAAATATTGAGTCCATTAGTGCCTCCCATCTTTCAGATACTATTCTTATACCCCTCCATGGGAGCACAATGGATGCAATTCATGGGTCAACTAACTCTACTCGGGATTACTTTGGGAATACATGTGTGGTACCTTACCCAAATATGACCTCAAAAGTTGTGGCCCATTATGAATTTGCACCAGTCATACTAGTTACACCATTTGTCCCTCGCACTGAGCCAACAACACTTGTTACTAGAATTCCACTGGTTGTCACTAAACCCAACAATTGGGGCATAAAGCAAGCCAAGTTGAAATCCCCCATCGTGACCAACCCTCTTCCCAAACCACCATTGATAGTCGTTAGGACTAATGCATGGGGCATCAATCAATCTCAGTTGAAGACCCCAATAATGAAAACCACTACTTTTGTAGCAAGGGTCACCCCACTAGGTGTCTCATGCGGGCAATAAGCCCAAGTCACTAACATATGCCCCACCTTGTTGGAGCTTAGGAATCTTCTTAATACCCTTGTTAGTGCAACACATACAACACATACTACAATGAGGGGTACACCTTCAATATTGTCTTCACCCAACACGACACCAATTCCACATCGTTACGAATCAATCACACATGTTCTATTTTCTTTTAGTATTGGTATTACACCCACCATTATCCCTATCTCTATCAATTTTGGGATGGCTTGGCGACCATTTGCCTCACCTGCCCTTTGGTTGAGAGTCCTTCACCTTGACAACAAGAAACATATATCATAAATTCCATCACTACAATGGGGGGCATAGGTCCCTATGTCATAAAGTGATTCCTACCCAAAGGGGCATATATCTTGACATATCCTGAAGGAATAAGCCTCAACAACCCAGTCAATGGGTTGCACATAAAATGGTTCTTTCCAAAATACCCCATGCACACCACAAGTATGCTCTGTTTTTTGTTATCATTTCTGCATTGTCAATACCTTTGTCATGTTCTCTAATATACTTGGGCATATGCGTCATGTGTGCAAGAAAATGACCACGACAATAAAATTCCAACCCTTTTAGAAATGTCGCCAAACTTGCATTACATGTATCATCCTGAAACTGGCATATAGGCAACATTTTCCATCTGTTTACATTGCATTTACAAGTACTCCCACTGATAACCATAGGGTCCTAATTTCAGTTATGATGTGTCATCAACATTGTCACTAAGAATAGCATGTTTCCTCCATGGGTGCACACACCATTGCAATCCTCATCACAATTTGGAACCTATGATGTCGAACTACAACAAGTCCAAGGAATTTGATCTAGTGTGAAAATGTTAATGTAGTTCATCATTTTATAGTTGTGCATTTACTCTCCCACCTTTAGAAGTCGATTCCATCATATTCCTCGACACATGTTACGATTAAGACTCGCAATTAGCCACTCATACTTCCATGAGTAATATACCATCTATAATCTTCCTCATATCATCGTCTCCACAAAGACAACAATGGGGCCCCCACCCTCCAAAGAAACCAATTCTATTTAGTTATCCCCGTAGGCATAATCTGCATCACATGATTCATGGGGAACCTACCTTTACATTTGAAAACAACCTTCATGTCATCATGGTAAAATTTCCCCAACTGACTCAAAACCATGGGAATTCCACCTATGATCAAATCGATTCCATGATTCACTTAAAACCCCAAGAATCCCATCCATCATCAAATTGGTCCCCCAATACACTCAAAATCTTGGATACCCTACCAATTATTCTCTATGTACAAATTGTATCATGATCCACACACAATTTTGGGAACCCTTAATTCTTTTGGCGGAAACCCCTGGTTACTTTTGATAGATGTAGTTGAGTCGTTATATTCCCATAATTATTTGTTTTGTGAGTCACCATTACCCTTAGTATTGTGTTTCCAACAAATTCTATCATTTGTAGTTTGTCTCCCTCCATTGAATCTGTACCTCTATTTTGAGGAATCTTGTGGTCAATTACTTCCCATGTTTACATCAATCAAAAGGAAGTTTTGAACCCCATGCTTATCAACCAATCTTGTGTTAGGTATATCAGTCTTATAGTTGGTTACAAAATGACCTTGGTTATCAGGATAAGACCTTCGTCTTATCGTGTAATTTAGCTCTCATCGACATCAAATCACCATATTCTTACAGTTGTAGCGGTTACAATTGTATCTTGGGGTCCCTTTCAATCAATAAAAGAGATTGCCTCGAACTAAGTAGAGAGAGTCATTAGTGCTCCCTAACTTAATGGACTCCCCTATGCTCAACGTCAAAACATATATCACATCAGGGGAATTCATACAATTTGAAGGTAGCAACACATCTGGTACAGTGAGGTACCCCATTCAGTAACCTTGCCAATATTTCGATCCCCCACCACAATGGAATTCTCATGATGATCAACAGTTCTACTTATTTGACACCAGTAACAACATATCTAGGTTCATGTACTCTTACATGGATATAATATGCCTTCATCCATGTACTAGTGGTATCATGAGGTGACCCTTCAGTCTCCTCTTATTGGAGTCATTTTGACATATTTTCTAGTGGTATGCCAACCTCGTTTGTATAAAACACCATTATTTGTTACAATTTCCCCAGTCATCACTAGAAATATTCCCCCACGGGAGGAACTTTTCATCCACACATGCTTCAAAACTTACAAAAAATAAAAGAGGACAAAGAAATGATGATGCATTATTGGCCCTACAGTACCCTTTGAACCTCATACATTAAGGGGCATATGTTAATGCTTAAATTTCGGACACATGTGACATTTTAGCTAATTTTGTAGTAAAGCGTCATCAACACATAGTATGAAACCCACCAAAGACATCCTCATCATATCCAAAAAGTAGCATGAGTCAAAAAATGCCAAAAAACGATCATAAGAAAAAGTAATGTAGCTAAATATCTGTTTACTCGCGTTGCAACACATGTTATCAATTCTATGCTCATGCCAACCTGGCGTAGGTTTTCCTTTGAAATCCATGCGACTGTTAAACAACGAGATTTCAGCTACTTGCCGCACATTGAAGGCTCATGAAAGCTCCCTCACCAACAAAATTCAAACTTGTCTCTTCATATGACGGGGGAGCATTGAATAGCCCCCTTTATGTACCTTGGAGCTAGTTCATGAGGTGATAGGGTTCACACTTGGAACTAGATGTTTCTTGGTCACCTCTTGCCCTATAAGAGGAAGCCATGGGCATGCATATAAGAACATAAAACCAAAGCAAAGTTACGATGTTGGAATTGTGTTGAGGTGTCCTTATAGCTCACCTCTTCCTCCACCTATTGGCATCCCCCAAGCTCCCTTGCCACCTTCCTCCGAGGGGCAAGTGTTTTCTTTCATTGTTCTTCAAGTTGTTTAGCATTTAGCATGGATTAAAAGGATCTCCCTAAGTGACATTGTTGGCTTCCCTTGATGCCTCCATCTCCTAGGTGACACTATATATAACAAGCTTGACCATTGGGTAATGTAAATTGGTTCTAGTATCTTCTTGGTGTATGGTTTGAACTTTGCATATCTTCACCTTATTTGTTTTTATTTCATGTTATTTGTTTTTATTTTGTTTTGTTTACTAATAAGAACTTGTAAGATCAATTTGGAGTCAAACCTTTTACTTTAGTAACACAATACTAGGCCTTGTTAACAACCTCAAAAGCTTTATTGTCATGGGCCTAGGCTTTTCCAACCATCTCGAGTGCCCCATATCGTTCAAAATCCTAGACACACGCGACACTAGAGTGAGCTTGCTAGCTGGGCTTGGCCATTAACTGCAAGTTTCACCTGGACTACGCCTAACCGAACTCGAGTCAGACACCTTAGAGTAACGCGGATTGTTAAATGCTCATTCACCGTAGGCGATGCAACCTGTTGCAATGCCACCCAACCATAGACCATGCAGTCAGTCGCATGCTCACGCCCAAGCCAACACTTGGACGAACGATGACCCACTTACTCCTTCCCGCATGCTCAGTGAGGATCAATCCTTGAGGATGCCTTGAGGTGTTGTCCTTGCAACCTAGCCAAGTCCAACCACATGCTAACATACTAATGTGTTCCTGTGACATCCATCAACACATATTGTCCTAACCGAGTGTTACATCACAGTTATGTAATGTTCATTGCATCATCCTCCGTCGATTTCACCAAGCAGACACTCGTTGGGATGCAAGTCATTTGACTCAACATCATCCCTTGGTCCTCCTAGTGATCCAACATAGTAGTACACTGCCTTGTCCCTCTCGCCATGAGTCGACCACCAAGGCTACCAAAATATTATGAACACATTGTGTGCTCTTGAATAGGGCGTCCCCACGCATGGGCTCATCATGCGCTTTTGAATAACGCATCCCGACGAGCCCTCTGAAACGCCTTGCCAATGGCGCTTAACTTGGGGTTGTAACATTCTCCCCCACTTAAAGATGTTGTCGTCCTCATCAACGCAGCTCCATCAACAAGTCCAATGAAAGAGGGCTTGGTGGTGAAGAGGCACTTCCGCGTATGCCATAATTGAACGTGGCTCTGATACCATTTGTCACGGGCCTATGATTTTCCAACCATCTCGAGCGTCCCATACCGTTCGAAACGCTAGACATGCGCGACACCGGAGTGAGCTTACTAGCTGGGCTTGGCCATTAACCGCAAGTTTCACCCAGACTACGCCTAACCGAAACCAACCTGACCGAACCCAAGTCAGACACCTTAGAGTTGCGCATATTGTTAAATGTCCGTTCACCGTAGGCGATGCAACCTGTTGCAACACCAACCAACCATTGACCATGCGATCCGTGACACGAACACCCTCGAGGCAACACTTGGACGACCTACGACCCACTTACTCATGCTTGCATTCTCAGCCAGGATCAATCCTTGAGGATGCCTTGAGGTGTTGTCCTTGCAACCTAGCCAAGTCTAACCACATGCTAACATACTGATGTGTTCCTACGACATCCATCAACGCATATTGTCTTAACTGAGTGTTACGTCGTACTTATGTAATGCTTGCTGCATCATCCTCCGTTGAGTCCACCAAGCAGACACTCGTCGAGATGCAAGTCACTTGACTCAACATCATCCCTTGGTCCTCCTAGCAATCCAACACACTAGTACACCGTCGCGTCCATCTCGCCATGAGCCGGCCACCAAGATCTTATGAACGCATCTTTGCTCTTGAATAACACATTCCCACGCATAGGCTCATCGTACACTCTTGAATAACACATCCCAATGCACCCTCCGAAACACCTTGCAAATAGCTCTTAACTTAGAGTCATAACATTTATTCCCTAAAAAGAATTACAAACCATTATGTTATTTTTCCCATAACACTTCCACTCTTCCTTAAGCAATTAGGTTTTAGGTCGATATCATATTTCATTACATCCAAAAATAACACTCTTATACAATTAAAAGTAATTTTGGATCTGACTCCAAAACCAAAACAATGTTTTATCGTCTTTGATTTACTTCCCAACTTCCCATCAAAATATTTGATTTTTCTTTTCAATATATGATCCATGAATTGTCTTTGATTTACTTCCCAACTTCCCATCAAAATATTTGATTTTTCTTTTCAATAAATGATCCATGAAAAACACTGGTTCATTATTTTAAAGTATACGATTTTCTTAAAAATGAACGTGTTCATTTTTTACGCGTCTACATTCCTGAAGAAGACCAGATTTATAGAAGCTATGACGGATTGAAGATATTCAATGTCATGTAAAATTCTCTATCATTTCCATCCAATTCAGCAGTAATGTATGAGCATGAGCAAGCTAGTTGCAAGTCTCTGCAACCAAATTTCCATGATTTACCGATAACCGAACCCAAGGGAGAGGATAGTATGAAACGGCATCTGCTATGGCAATAACACCAATGCTGAAGAGTTACAGGAAGGAGGCGACCTTTTTGGTTGGCCAAAAGGTTCACATGAAGGGCCAAATCACTACAATTAGCGTCCTTACACCTGAAGACAGTACATACATTATCTACCCCGGGGACGCGAAAACGCTTTGTAAACAGGGCCGAGTAAATGAGGCCTTGTGCATTTTACATGATATAAGTCAGCTCTTAAGTTTTTCTACATATGATTTTCTCTTGCAGGGCTGTCTTAACAATAAGGCCCTGATAGAAGGCAAATTAGTACATGCCCACATGATCCAAACAGGATTTCAATGGCAAGACATAGTTTTAGGAAATAAGCTTGTGAGTTTGTACGCTAAGTGTGGCAGTCTGGTGGATGGTTACGCAGTTTTGTATCAAATGCCTACGCGAGATGTTGTTTCATGGACTGCAATGATCGCTGCCTATGCCAGGCTTGGGTTTGCAGAGGAAGCTTTGAGTTTGTTTAAGGAAATGAGACGAACAGGGATTCAAGCTGATCAGTATACATTTGCCAGTGTTCTTCCTGCGTGTATCAATTTGGAAGTTCTGAAGAAGGTCCATGGAGAAATAATGAGATGTGGGTTTCACTCAGATGTATTTGTCGGGAGTGCTCTTGTGGATATGTATGCAAAATGTGGAAGTATAAAGGATTCACGCGACCTGTTTGACAGAATGCCCGAGAAAAATGTGGTCTCATGGAATACCATGATTGCAGGATATGCGCAAAATGGAGACTTGGATGGAGCCCTGATGGTGTTTCTGAGAATGCCTCAGCAAAACTTGGTTTCATGGAATTCAATGATTGCGGGATATTTGCAAAACGGGAAGCTTGAGGAGGCTCTGAAGCTGTTTAAGCAAATGCCTGATCGAAATGTGATCTCGTGGAATTCAATGATGGCAGGATATGCACAGAATGGGTATGTTGATGAGGCACTGAAGCTTTTTAGGACAATGCCTGAAAAAAATGAGGTTTCGTGGACAGCAGTGATTGCAGGCTGTGCTCAGAATGGATGTGCTGAGGAAGCCTTAAGGCTTTTTCGAGAGATGGAACTGGCAGATATGAAACCAAACTCAAAAACCTTTGCTAGTGTTCTCCCAGCATGTGCCGAGTTGGCAGCATTAGAACAGGGGATGGAGATTCATCAAGAAATAATTAGGAGTGGGTTTAAGTCTAATGTCATTGTGGGGAATGCTCTTTTAGATATGTATGCAAAATGTGGGAGCATAGAGAAGGCACGGACTCTGTTTAATGAAATGCCTCAGTGTGATGTCATTTCATGGAATACAATGATCACTGGATATGCCATGCACGGCTGTGATAAGGAAGCTCTCAAACTCTTTGAACAAATGCCAAACTTTGGCTTAAGGCCAGACCATGTCACGTTTGTTGGCATTCTGTCTGCATGTTGCCATTCAGGCCTAGTAGACAAGGGCTGTCAATATTTTGATAGCATGAGTCGGGATTATAACATCACACCTTCAATGGAGCACTATAGCTGCATGGTCGACCTCCTTGGGCGTGCTGGGCTCCTGGGTGAAGCAAAAGACTTTATTGACAAAATGCCAATAAAGCCTGAGGCTGTTGTTTGGCGCTGTTTACTTAGTGCCTGTAGAATCCATAATAATAGGGAGCTAGGAGAGTATGTTGCAGGCAGGATTTTTGAGTTGAATCCTCAATCAGACTCACCTTATGTGTTGCTGTCAAACCTCTATGCCACAGCTAGCAAGTGGGATGACATAGAAAAGTTGCGAAAAATAATGGACAACAGAAGCATAAAAAAGAAACCTGGATGCAGTTGGATTGAGGTTGATAAACAGGTGCATACTTTCTTTGTTGGAGACAGACTGCACCCACAAACACAGGAGATCTATGCAAAGTTGGACATAGACTGTTGGGGATAGATGAGAGCAGAAGAGTACTTAGCCCGACTAAGCTTGTGCTAAATGACGTCGAGTAGCAGAAGGGAATAGATCCTTTGTCACCATCGTTAGAAGATGTAATTGCAGTCGGGCTTATCAATACATCTCTTGGGACAGCTATCTGGACCATGAAGAACCATAGAGTATATGTCGACTGCCATTCTGCCACAAGTTCATAACCATTATTGACCAGAAATTATTGCGAGGAATACCAACATTGTCCACCATTAAGGATGGACAGTGTTGTTGCAGGGTTTATTGGTGATCCAACGTGAAACAAACTATTAATAGGTGCCCGCATAATGCATCATAACCAGCTTTGAGCCTAAATAGGTCACCATAATTAATTAATATCGGTTTCCAGTGAAGCATAGTAACTGAAGCTCCAGTTTATGTTCTGTGCTGACTGGTGGAGCTGTTCTGTGAAAAGATGTTGTGTGGACAGGAGTCAGGATTCATGAAAGATGGATACCTTCCTAAGGCATAGCATAGCACGTGCATGAGAGACAGTGTGGGATGTTAAGATTCAAATATTTAATGATCTCTAACATAAAGCAACTTCTCCAACATGTGAGGTTGTGTACAGTTTTATCATCAACATCTCTCTTGTTCTATTTTGATTTTTGATTGGATTTGACTGCTTCAATAAAGTATACACGATAGATCATCTTGTCAAACTCTGTGATAGTTCTCCATGTTCAGGCACGTTGATCTTTAAAAACAACGGTTGTTGCTTTTGAGGAGTCATATCAATTTCCTTTAACATTAATGCAACTAAATGCACAGAGCTAATATATCATGCTTATTTGTTTCTCTAAAACTCTGCATTGACATGAACCTAATGAATATGCCAATGACGGGGCCAATGGAAATCTAATATATCTAAGAGAGTTTGCTGTTTTTTCTTGAAATTATAATGAAAGGCACATCCTTCCAGTTTTGAGACATCTCAAAACATTGGCATGAGTCTGTAAAACAGGAATATGAATAGACCATATACTGAAAACTGGTTTTCAATAAATGCTTGCCTTTGTCCCTTTGCTTGTTTTGATTGGATTATCAAGCTTGCACAATCATGGTTATTCATAGATATGCAAGCACATAGTTATCCATTAGTGCGCATGACAGCCTCATGACTACTGACACTACTGCACATCTTGGATCTTCAACACTCCTTTTGTGATCATTTTTTGCTATGACCTTCTGCATCGCATGTAATGCTAATGTAATAGGTAATAATATAGACTGCAAGGTTCAAAATGAACAAGGTCTACTATTGACAAAGTATATAAAAGGACAGAAATATGCATAGCAGTAAGTATTGGAAGCAGTGGCAATTGAAAGATTTATTTAAGAGGTATCTCATATGAAGCCTACCACATTACCTTAACATGTTCCAAACTGTTGAGGGCTCTGGTATCATAGTAAGTGAATTATAAATTCTGATAGCACACCCAAAGAATTTTATCTTGAATATGTTGAAACTGGCCTCAAACTTTAAAGTAATAACACCCCTTAAATAATATAAGTAGCTAAGAAATTTCTCCCGTTGCACAATGATTCCTCTATGTTTAACATTTTCACCATGGGATTTGAACCCCCATCAACCTGTTGAGGGACACTACTCTTTAATAGTTTAACTAATCTAGGTGACTGTTTGCCAGGGAACTCTATAAAATTTTTGAATTCATGGAGTGTTACAATCTATAGTCAAAACTAAGGGATTAAATGTTGAATTCAAGAAATCTATATCTGTTCAGCTTTAATTGCAGTGCTTCATTGTAAAAAGTAAAATTAGCTTCTTACATAACAAATTAAGTCAAACAAGGTCGATATATTGTTCATTATTTTGCACAACAGTTTCATTCCCGCATAAAGCTGGGTCAATAATTCATGTCATTTTAGGAGACATTCAATCTGAAGTGCGTTCCTTTTCTTCTCTTTACTATGCTATATATGGAAGTCCTAAGAAAAAACAATCCTCTTGCCATATGCTGCAGCGCTAAATGTTTTATAATATCATATCTTATAAATTCTAGCCCACAAATTAATGATATTAGAAGTCGTTCCATGTAGGGGAAGATAAGCAACAACCCAATGTACAGATGAAAATTGTTATTTTGCCATAGAAGAATGAACCTGCAAGCATCAGACAAATAAACAATAATTAGTTTTTAAGTTTCATTAAAAAAAATTCTTACCTACAGCTGGGAGAATTTAGAGAGTTCTAAATGATTTGGCACTCCATGTCAAAAGCTAAAATTGATGTCTTCCAACAAGATGTAGACTCCTTTCTCCTTGGGGTACAGCCTCATATGAGCCTTTCTGGCTTTCAAAGGAAGATGCTTTCCATGTAATTGCCATATCTATCTGTTGTAACTCTAGTGTTAATTTGAAGTAATATAAGTTGGATCTTCAAATAAATCAATTTTTATTTATATTTTTGTTATAATTGATGTAAGAAAAGTTTACATTGATGTTCTCCAAAAGGACAGTCCTTTGCAAAAGTCGCAGAATTTACAACAATATAGATCCTTTTCCAGCTTCACACTTTGTGTCTAAATTTATGTTCAACTTATGCTTGAAATTAGATTTGACAAATTTGTGATGCCCAGAAACTCTGCATGTACACAATCCACACTCGAGAAATATTTTTCCATGAAAATGAGCGTTGTTTCTCACTCCAAAGTCGAAACCCAATTTTGATACTACCCTTATGCATGTGAAACTGAGCAGTGAGAATATAAAATGTGTTTAAAGAAAAAATCTTAGGATATGTACCATACTAAAATGTATTCATTATGAAGCTAACTAGTTGCACTCCACTTGGTTTTGGGTTTTGTTGCAATGTAACTCACATTGCGTTTGACTCCTATCATAACAGATAAATTCACTCTCTCCCCAATGCCCCGGGATTCGTCGATGAAGGGTATATCCTCTTATAATAGCAAATGATCTGTTCTCAGTGAGGGAATCAGAGAAAGTCAAGACAAACTATTATTAAACTGATTGAAGGTTTTCTCATAAAGTCCCGGAAAGCATCCATTCTAAAATTATGTGATGGAAATTTGCCAAGGCATTGAAGCTCATTTATAAAACAGGGTAACTCCTGTGAAGACTAGCCTTCATTAGCAAGACGAACAATACAAAATGAAGCTGAGACTGTTTACAAAATGATATAAAGAGTATTTATAGCCAGAGGTTCAGGCCTAGGATTCAAAATAACTAAGAGTAAGCTGTACTGCCACTACTACTGCTATTCTGTTTGACATAGGTTTTAACCTCTTACTATTAGAGGTTCATGCCTTGGACTAAATCATCCAAAGTTAGTCCATAGTACATACAATTACTTGGAAACAAAAAATCAGAATTGAACATGACATCCACTGAACTCATCAAAAGCCGAAGATACATTTAGTGTAGACCCCTGCCCCTTTGCTGGACATGGTGGTGAACCGAGTCTCCTAAATTCCTGAAGTTCGTGAGCATTGTTTCATTTGTGCCACCCAGAAGTCTGCCACTGCTATAAGGTATTCGATTTGAAAATTAGCAGATCGCCTGCTTTATATTTGGAGCCAATGTAACATGCTTAATGCTGCTGCCATTTTGTTACACATCTGATTCTATTCTCTTTCAAGGCATATTGACTAGTTTGTCAAACACAACTATATTTTTTGAATAGTATATTGTGTGTGATAATCTTACCAGAAAGAAAAGCCCCTTAAGCTGAATGCCTGCCATGATTTTTATTTTATCTGCCCCTATAGAATCTTATGGAGAACTGTACCAATTTGAGTGCCTCTACCATGTTCCTATCGGAGTCCCTTCACAATTCTAGAAAATATGCCTAACTCTGTCATCATTTGATCCACGATATGTGGGAAGAGAGCATTGCATCCACGTTTAGCCTTTAATTGGCAGTTAAAGGTTTATGTTACCAGACTCTGCTAAGGAAAACTTGGTAAGCCAAAAAACCCAAGAGTTTGACTCGGCTCAGGAATAACTCACAGATCCAAAATTATTATTAAAAAATTCTTTTATATTAGATTGTCTATTGCCATACAATATAGACTAGCAGTTGCTCCTAATGGTGCAAAGGGAGGCTTTATAATTATGCCCTGTCTTAAAAAGTAATTACCTCTAAATTATATTAAGTTATAATAATCTTACTTATTTTATTAATAGTTATCACCTCTAAATTACAGTGTAAATGAAAGTGGCCATTTTTCATAGCTCGGTGGGGCTAGTTCAAGTGGTTGAGTGCTCTAAGTTGTGAGCAAAAGGTCTCAAGGTCAAATCCTCGGGTGGCTATTCATTGCTCTATAAGGGCATCACATGATGTCGCTATCGAGTTAGCTCCGTAATTAAAGCAAATGAGGTGCGGCCTCTTTGGTTTGACTCCCTATGATTTTTTTTCGTGGACAAAAGTGGACATTTCCCATAAGACTTCTCCATGATCTATGGATGGTAAATGCGGTAAACCGTCAGCCCTTCTTACAGAGCCTAACCCTGAGAGTTGAACGCATGACCTCTTCAACTTTGGGTGCAAAGATCTCATATCTAGCTCGTAACCACTTGAGTTAACCATTGAAACTATCTTCTAACATTATCACATAAATTGTAAGACATTATATTTATGGTTTCTAACATTAGCACATAAATTATGAGGAATGTTCATTAAAGAAAACATAAAGCAAAGCTCACAAATAACTTGCTGAAAACATACACTTCTTCTAAATCACATTCCCAATTACAAAATAACATTTCACTTTTTATCCTCACAAATACATTACTTCCCATAAGATTTTTTGATTACATAATGAATTTTCACTTGACATTGCAAAACGACATTGAAATCTAATTATTGTAGAGGCATTATCAACAAATCACAAAAACTTAAATACCCTTGATTTGATTTAAACATCACTAAATTAATAAAGATTGCAAACCCCCTTCTCATCTATCTTGTGTTGTCTCTATTAATTGAGAGTCCAAGCACTCCTCTCCTTTAAATTGTAGCTATGATTACACTATTGTAAGAAGAAGAGAGGTTGGTCATTCTAATGATGATTACACTATATTATAATAAGAAGAGAGGTTGGTCATTTTGACGAAATTTAACGTAGCAAGGACATAAGTCAAGTAAATACTAAGAGAATCTTGATAAAAAAAGAAAAAAGAAAAAGAAAAACATCAATAAATCATTGTTACAAACACATATTAACATAAATTTTGTGCTGTGAATGTCATATATGATAATGTTTTTATGTTGTGAATAACATTTTTAATTTTTCGAGTTGCTTTTAAAGTATTTATAGTATGTTTGGGGTGTTTCATGAGATTCGGGGTATATGGTGTATGTTCAACCCATTGATGGTCTGAGATGGATTGTAATATGAGAAATGGTCCATGATGGATATGCACACTTGAGATAGCTTACTCAATGGATGCTTGATCTCAGTTAATCACTGGTTAAATGTTCTTCCCTTGGGTGTTGGAGATCTCTTTATCGGGTAGTGGATGCACTTTATGATGGCCACGTGGAGGATTCACTTGGTGGGAAATGTCCTATAGGAGATGTGAAGTATTGTGTTTCATAGAGGAAGGATTCAAGTCCTAAATGCGATGTGGTAGCTTGGATTCGTGTTTGGAGGATTATAGATGGCTCAAGGATGTTTGTGTTAAGATTTTAAAAGTCATCACACAAAACAAAAGGATCTATGAAAGAATAACAAGCACAACATAATAAAAGAGAACACAAAGATTTATCCTAGGAAGCCCTCTTGGGGAAGAAAACCCAGCGAAACTTCATCTATATAGACTTCAACCAAGTACACTATAAGATCCAAAGAATAAGACTAGATTGCTTCCTCTCCTCGAGATGTTTCTTCTCTCTCTAGCACAACTGCTTGAGTGTTCTTCTTATCCAAATGAGGGAGGCGCCCTCTCCTATTTATACTAAACAGTTGAGAGGCATAATAACCCAACAGGGCCGACTTCTCCTTACTTCTAGGGCTGACATGCCTTGGGAGACTCAAAAATAAATTTTTATAATACTTTTGTGGGTACTACTGACCCAACTTACAACAAATGTTTTACCTCAAGACTACATGACCAAATACCTCAATGACATCCCTAATTAGAGGAACTACATCTCCAAAAGGGGTAATAACAATAATAATACATAATATAATATCTTCCGCAATTATGTTTCTTTAACACTCTCTCTTAACAAGGAATGTATTCTACAACAAAACATCTGTACAACTGCTTGTTGAAGAAGTTTTCACAACTACATCAACATCATCATCATCCGTTGAACATCATCATCACAGATATCTAGTATCATCTCGAGCATCATCATCTTTGGCATCATCTCTGCCATCATCTCGAGCATCATCATCTCAATCATCATATATGCCATCATCTTGAGCATCATCATCTCTAGCATCATCTCAAGCATCATCTCCGGCATCATCATCTCTGGAATCATCTCGAGCATCACCTGCACTATAAGTATGCAAATACTGAGCTAAATCACCCACAACATAATTAAATGCTGGAACATCATCATCTGCAACCGAATGCAGGAACTCGTCTGCAAGTGATTGCAAGACCACTCTCCATATGAGAATACTATCGTCCACAGGACCATCCTCAGTTGGTAAGTGATAGGACCACTCTCAACAAGAGAGTGTTCTTGTCCATAGGACCATCCTCAAGGAGGATACTGTCATCCACAAATGAATGCAGGGTCTCCTCCACAACTAAATGCAGGACCACTCAACACAACTAAAAGCAGGGCCACTCAACACATAAGAGTACTATTGTCCGCAAGACCATCCTCAGCCGGTAAGTGCTAGGAAGCTGCCGGAGGTTATTATTTCATTTTTATTATATTTTATATTAAAATGAATTTATGAAGACGAAGTTTGATGTAGTGTTTTCACCCAAAATAAAGAAATAAAATTAAATACGCAATTCCATCTTAAAAGTTATTTTACTTTTCATGGTGTGTAATATTATTATTATAATATATTAATAATAATATAATAATATGAAATATTAATATTAGTTAAAAGTTATTAGACTCAACTTTTTATGGTTATTATAAAATATTAATTATAATATAATATTATTATATATTAGCTATAAATATTAGTTAAAAGTGTTTAAACCCAATTTTTAATAATTATTATGAAATATTAGATAATATTAATTACTATTGTTATTATATATTGGTTACATATCACCTAAAAGATGATGTGTATATTAATTATGATGTTAGTTATTATTATAGATTAAAAATACATATTATATATTAGTTAAAAGTTATTAGACCAAGTTTTTTTTTTTTTTTCAATGTGGTCGACCGGCTACATCCACGGANAGCCCACCCGAAGGGGCTCACTCTCGCCCACCCGAAGGGGCCTCACTCTCGGCACACTTCATGCCTAACCCCAAGAGCGCGCCACCTCACTTGCCGGGAGGCCTAACTACGGTCGCTCGACCGCTTGAGCTAACTCTTGAGGCTTATTAGACCAAGTTATTATAAAATATTAATTATAATATAATATAATTTTTTAGTTATAATATTAATTATTATTATTATTATTATATATTATTTATTTGTCACATATTACCTTAAAATATAGATTGAAATTTTGATAGTTATTATAATAATATTAATTATTTATATATTAGTTATAATATTAATTATTATTATATATTTGTCATGTATTATCTAAAATATGAACGGGTATTATCTAAGTTAAAATTATTTGACCCATTAATATTTTTGAACCGAGTAATAATTTTTAACAGAGTTAAAGGTATTGGATCCATTAATATTATTATATATTAGTTCTCATACTAATTATTTTTACTAATATATATTTTATAAATGGATGAAGTATTACCTAAACTCTGTTAACATATTAATTTCATTTTCAATATCCAAAATAATTTTGGGTAGCTTGGGCTATGCATAGACAAATTATATTATTAAAATAATTCACCTATCTCCAAATTTATATTAAAAAATTGTTTAAGACATATACAATATTTCAAATTTAAAGCAATTTGATTGGCAAAGGCATGATGGCAAGGAATTTGAATTAGGGTTGAAAGACCCATTTTGAGTTGAAATTTTCTCTAATGAAACCCAGAGATATGGTGCGAACCACCAAAATCTAAGAGCCATTTTTCATTATATTCAGAAACATTACAAATGGACAAAACCTCATCGATCATACCTGAATCAGAAGACTTAACTGAATTTGCCTATGATTTGGAGTCATCTTTCTTGGATTCTTGTCTTTTCCAAGAGTCCTTCTTGAGATGACCAGTCTTGTTACAGTCCCAACGTTTTAATTACAACCAAAGCTTTTGGCGAAGAGGCTTCACGGCTAGATTTTTTCTTTAATTCCTCAGACAATAATGCTCTAACCACATTGTCAAATGTCAAATTCTAAGGTATTAGTTATACTAAAAATAATGGAAGAAACTACTTGACCCCAAGATTCAGGTAAAGTACATAAGAGATTGACTGTTTTATTTTCATCATACAAGTGTCGCCTCAAGTAATTTTTTACTGACTTTTTTCCAACAATGTTAAACAACACATCATTCGCAAGACATAATTGAATCGTGCTAAGCGCTGTGCATCTAATTCCTCCCATTCATCATTTGTAATGGAAAGTTATCATTTGTAATGGAAAGTTAGAGTTCAATCTTTCTCACTGTCTTAAGGCTTTCTGTAACCTGTTGTACTAATAGATCCCACATTTTTAACTTTCATAGTTCAAAATTATTTTTACCATTCAAACTTTGTGTTAGACATTGTTGTGAATTTTTTTTAAATATATATATATTTTTAACAAAATACTCCCAAACAAACAAGAGCATATTCTCTCTAACAGTAAACTCCAGTCTTGGCTTGAATTTTTTTTTAATATATATTTCTAAACAAAATAGCATAGTTTATTTTTACCTAGGAAGTTTGTTGGCTTTACTTCTATCCAGATGGGCTCTCAGGGTCCTTTAGCATCAACGCAGGCCTCCACGATCAACAACCACTCTCTACGGTGGTTGGAGGCTCAACGACAACCGTCGGTATCCACTCTTCGGCAACAGCAACAATCAGACGTTCTCCTTGGATCCAACACCGACCGAGACTCCTCTTCACCACGCGCGGGTGCTAGCCGAGTGTCCTCTTCATGGTTTCTCTTCATGTCCTTTCCAGCCAGCAAGCCACGACTCTCTTCATGAGCAGTCTCTACTATGCATCATTATGTCAGCAGTCGTCGCGTGGCTGCACAACCTCCAACAACATTCGTCACGTGGCTGCACAATCCTCAGCAGTCGTCGTCACCTCTGCAACCGGTGTTGAAGCTCCAGCAGTCTACTCTCTCCTCCACCCGTTCACCTTGCATGCCCTTCTCTACGCTCAGTTTCTCAATGTGGTCTCTCCCTCCTCTCCGACGACTACAAGCTCGAGCAGCACGCAGGCAGCGACTTCCCTTTTCTTCACTTTGCTACAACGGTCTCTTCTTCACCTCTGCAACCGGTGTTGAAGCTCCAGCAGTCTACTCTCTCCTCCACCCGTTCACCTTGCATGCCCTTCTCTACGCTCAGTTTCTCGATGTGGTCTCTCGCTCCTCTCCGACGACTACAAGCTCGAGCAGCACGCAGGCAGCGACTTCCCTTTTCTTCACTTGCTACAACGGTCTCTTCTTCAAATACAGGGACTCTCCAGCAGCAGCAACGACAACTTCCGGGGATTCCTTTTAACATTGGATATGAAAAAAAAATGACGAACTAATACGACTTGTTAATCGTTTAGATACAAAAACTAAGAATAAAACGCATCTTAGACAGGGATTTTTAATGTGGTAAAACCTCATAAAGAGAAACATCCAGAAACATCCAGGCAGATAAAGTATTATTGAAGCTCATTAATGAAGAACTAGTATTATTGAAGCTCATTAATGAAGAACTAGAAATACCTGCCTCAATCTTTATGACTACATTACTTATCCCAACCATGCACTATATATTTCATGAAATAAGTTACATGATTAAAACGGCTGTCAATTATACCTGTTATGAAAACTTCCAGTAAACACAATAGTTTAGTTATCATTATTAACAAAAACTCAATTGACACACCGGTTATGAAAACTTCCAGTAAATACAATAGTTTAGTTATCATTATTAACAAAACTCACTTGACACACGGTATTATTCCTACATATTATAATAGACTAATACTAAGCACTAATCAAAGATCTAATCTCATTATTAACTCCATGAAATAGGTTACATGAGTAAAACAGCTGCAGATTATACCAGTTAAACACAGTAGTTTAGTTATATTATTAACAAAAATTCCTTTGACATATGGATATTATTCCTACATATTATAGTAGATTAATACTAAGCACTAATCATAGACCTAATCTCCTATTTGAGTATCACAATGCTGCTGAAGTATTTGTGTTGATATGTTTTCTTCAAATTCATATCTAATAACCATCAATTCCTCATCTCCTACATCGACGATTTCATGTTGAGATGTTTCACCAGTCTCTGGCCGAGGTCTCGGTCGCACTGCAAAACCAGAATTGGTATCAGTTTTTCGAACAGAGCAGATTATATAAATAATAGTGACAGAATAAATTTATTGAGCTCAAGTTTTTTTAAATTTATATGCTAATATATACCTGAGACCAATAAGATATCCAGACACTCCTAATTTCATCAGTTACCCTCACGTCATACAGAGCATCGGCGAAGCGCTTGATGAATCTCTCTTGTCTGCTCCAGAAGAGCAGGAGAGAACAATTAGAATCAGGTGGATGGACTTCAATTTTGAAATTGACAAAATTCCATACATAGAAAATCCTTCTGACAAATATGAGAAAATTAGAACAAGTCGTCTTGTCCTGGAGCAAAGGAATCTAAGAATGGTTATTGTTACCTGTCAGGGGGCCATGAACGGAAGCGTTCACCTGGCTGAATGAAGTTATTCTCCTTTGTAATAACTTTCTGCAACGTTAAAGAAAAATGTTAGTTGGGTGATTTCAAAACAGTGCTGGCAAGGATTGAGAATTTAGCAAATTTAGCAAAAGCCTTTCCTTTCTTATATACCAAAAATCAATAGCATGGATTCTGTTTTTCTATTAGCTGATATGATACCAAATATCGATAGCATGGACTGTGTTTTTTTATTAGCGGATAAGGATTGAAAATTTTTATACCAAATATTAAAGTTAAAGTGTATTGAGATGTAGATGGATTGAATTCATGACTGTCTAAAAAAACATGTCTAAAAAAACATGTATTCTTAACTGTTAGACCCATTTAACTGTTAGACCCATTCAAACTGTACAGCTTTGTTGGTTTGATTCATCAAACCCACAAAAATGTAGTCCACACAAGTTATTAAAAATCCTTTGAACAAACAATCCCTTCTAGCAAGCAATCAATTTAGGATTGATTCTAAAATTCCCTTGAGCACACAATCCGTTCTAGCAAGCAATCAATTTAGGATTGATTGAATAATAAAGCAATCGATTTAGGATTGATTAACTAATAGGGGGATTGTATGCCTTAAGGGTTTTAATAAGGCTGGAAAGCTACATTCATCAGGGTTTTCAGGTGCTAGACTCTAGTAGCATCGCAGGCTGATAGAAAACGCAAGTTTCAAAACAGGGCAAAACAGACTGGGCGAATTGACTGTACCCCAAGATTCCCAACTATGCTAAATGCGATTGTGAAGTTTAGGTGTAAATTCCTAGTTAGTTCATGAGCTAGACATCATCTGAGCTATACTGTACACGAATATGTGCGAAAAAGTAAGGTATAACTTTCTACCTAGCTCAGATAATAGATCAGAGCCTTACTAAGGAAGCCATGACCTTATATTTTAGAGACTAATTAATTGACGATAACATTGTAAGGCAAAAATGCCATGGGAATTTTGGAATGTGGCATTGTTTCTGAATTAGTTGACATACCTTTGACCTGGTACCACTGACAATATTTCTCGGAATAGGCAGCATCTCTGAATGTCGAACCAGGTCAAAACGCGAAGGAAAATAATTCACCTACAACCAGTGGTATGATCATAAGATGGAACTCATTAGAGAAATTCTATCCCTCATCAGGACATATTTATAAAATGATCCTCAGCTACCCATTTGAAAAAACAAAACAATTGACAAAAATATGATTTCCATTGAATTTTAGCTCCCTTGGAAATGTGTACTAGTAATTGCCTAGATAGAGCTTTTGTACCAATAGTTGCCTTGATTCATCATCTATATAGAGGGTTTTGGATGGTATATTTTAGCTGCAGTTTATGGTGCTAAAACTCAGATGATATTTAAGTTGCATTAAGGTGTTATGTAAAACCAAACCACATGTGAGAAACACAAAAGAGAGAAGATCAGTGTAAGGAAGTAAATCACACACCTCCTCATCTCTATGCATGAAATTCATAAAACCATCATGATGATTGTTATGATGGGAGCATTTGGGTGCATTGACAGGAAGTAGCAAGTAATTCGGCCCAATCCTATGCCTCTGTGTGTCAGAGTATGAGAAAACTCGAGTCTGCAACATTTTATCATCGGTATAGTAGATGCCGGGCACAATAACAGCAGGGCTGAATGCCAACTGCTCATTCTCATTGAAAAAATTATCAATGTTTCTATTCAAAACCATCCTCCCAACAGGCTGCATAAGAGCAGGATCCAATTTTTCAACCATGGTTTAGAGCAGAAAGTTTGAAACTAAATAGCATAAAATGTTGAATTACTACAGGGACTATATAAATTGAGTGAAGTAAAAGAATTTATATTACAGATCGTATGACTGATAACTTCAGTCATAAGTACTTTACCTGCAAAGGAAATAGATTCTCTGGCCAGATTTTAGTATCATCCAGAGGATCAAAGTCGAACCTATCTTCATCAGCAGGATCCATTGTTTGAATAAGCAGCTTCCATTCAGGATAGTTACCAGAAGCTATGGTATCATATAAATCTTTGGTAGCATGACTGTGATTGGTACCTCCAACAATTACAGCCTCCTCATCAAGCAAAAACTTGAGTCCACAAGTAGGCTTCCAATGAAACTTGCAGTATGTTTCTTTACCTTCTCTGTTAATAAACTGTAGTGAAGATTGCAAAAAAATTAGATTATCTTTAACAGTAAAGACAGGTTTTTCAGGCGTTGTATTTATCATTTACAAAATCCCAAATCAATGTCTCAGGTTGGTCTGACAGCAGGCCATTCAATAATTAAGAAACACAGGTAAATCAGAAATTGAGCAGTTAGCCACCCAATGTGTAATGAGAACAAATTGACAGAAAACAAAGATCAATGAATTCCAACACACTACTAAGAGTTTGCTGGATGAAGTCGGGACTCGAATGCAAGTCGATATTTCTGGGGCCGTGAGGCAATCTTGAAGCCCAGCAAGTGCCAAGGGTGGGTACGAAATCAGAGAGTTCAATAGAAATAAGTGAAGGGTGGGTACGAAATGAAGCCAAAAGGGAAATTTTATGAAATCTTTAGATATGGCTTCAAAAACCAGTCCGAATTCCCCTCGTATCCAATCTAACCATCTCCTTGAGCATATCACATGCCCTTCCTTTCACAGATGATAAACACATAATATTATGTTATAAATTTTTATACATGATAAATCAAAGTATCATATGGCACAAAACCTGAAACAGGTAATGGAAAAAACTGGACTATGTTAGCATTTGTTGAATGTGACCTTGAGACTGATTGATTATGGGGCTAACCCCTACATGCAGCAAGCAATCTCAATGTGTAGAGGAATGAAAAAAAAGTTGAAGGACTATCTTTTACTTATGAAATTGATTTTGAGCTCGTAAAGCTCAAAGATCGAACTCAGCTCAGTGCATGCCTGCAAGATCCACATTAGTCCAAAAGGTCTATCGGCTAATAATTTTACTATTAGCAATCTGGCTTGGTGAGTAACCTGAATTGCAATGATAGCAAGCATTCCTGAGTGCACCTGGGAGGCTTGCACTAGACAACCAATAACATATATTTTAACACACTAACATATTTACCGCAAACTTAAGAAATCCCTACACCCCATTCATGAAAGAATTGTTTTATATTAGCAACTAAAATTGGTGCAGGTGAGTCTAAAACTTTCTAGATAACATAATGAGAGATTGTGCATGACCTTGAAAGTGTGAACTCCAAAACCTTCCATATGCCTAAAGTCAGATGGGATTCCCCAGTCATCAAACAAAAATGTGAACATATGACAGCTCTCTGGTACATGCGAAAAGAAATCCATGATACGCCATGCCTCCTGAATATGGGTTTTTGGGTTGGGCTTCATAGCATGAATGACATCTGGGAACTGCATAACCAGAAACAAAAGACTGAAAATTAACAGAATCAATAAGCTGTGAAAAGTACTCTTATATTTCAGCTTTACAATTACTTCAGTCCAAAACCAGTCCTAAAAATAGGAGGAATGGATTTCAGTGTATGGTCCCAATAAACAAACCTTTATACCATCACGAATAAAAAACACAGGCATGTTGTTGCCAACAAGGTCAAAGTTCCCTTCTCTTGTGTAAAACTTCACTGCAAAACCCCTGGGATCCCTCAACGTCTCTGGGCTTCCACGTTCATGTATAACAGTAGAGAACCGGACTATCACTGGGGTCTGAACTCCAGGTGCCCTCAAGAAGTCAGCGCATGTGATGTGTGAAATATCATGTGTAACTTCAAAAAATCCCTTGGCAACTGCTCCTCTAGCATGGACAACACGTTCAGGGATTCTTTCTCTAGCAAACTGGGCAAGCTTTTCTACCAGGTGATAATCTTCCAACAACACAGGACCTATTGCAAAGAAGTAAGCCCCACTCTGAGAATCAGATCCAGTTGAACATTTGAAGCTCAAAATTTGAAATGCAATTATTCACGTAATCCATCACAGATATTGATATTGAGTGTAGTAATCTAAATCACATATATATTATATCTGTTCATATATCTATTCTATATAATATATCTGTTGAGAATAGATATGTGGATAGGGAGCTGGGAGGTAAGAAAAGTGTTTGCAGGAATGTTATATTATAAAGTTCACATCTTCCAGTTCAAAGTGAAAGTTTATATCTTACTATGTAAGATAAAAATGAAAGATGTGTTCATATCTATTCTCAACTGATATGATGAAAGATGTGTTTATATCTGTTTTGAACAGATATGATGATGTATATCTATTTTGAATAGATATGATGATGTGTTCATATCTGTTCAAAGCAGAGGTTAAAAAAAGTAAAGTAGAGGTAAGAAAAGTGTTTAGAGGAATGCTGTTATACTATAAAGTTTTCCAATTCAAAGTGGTAAGGAAAGTGTTTGAAGAAAGTTGTTATACTATAAAGTTTATAACTTTCAATTGAAAGTAAAAGTTTAAATCTTACAATATAAGATGAAAGATGTGTTCATATCTGTTCTGAACCTGAAACTTTTACGTGTCAGGATGTAGTAGCATAATTTCTGAACAAAAAAGATTACAACAAGGGAGGAACCTGAGACCACGCCATTGGTATACAACTCTTGATGGATGTTAGTGACACCGACAGAGGAGGAGAGGTAAAGCCCATTGAGGAAAGAGGGATACTTCCTAAACTGTTTTAAAAGGGACACATAGCAGTGCTAGATGAACATGATGATTGCACATAAGACAAAGAACTAAGAAAGGTGGACAAATATCAGATAGACGCTGCGCCCTTAATCATGGTGGCTGGAGGAAGTACCTCCTCTATAGGTGTTGGATGGGATTGTCCATGAAGGTCTGCTAGGGTGGTTCTAAACTTGGGGAGCTCAGAACAAGTATGAGAGTAATGAACATAGAAGCCACACAAAGCACATGCATAATTGTTCATATCTGTTCTGAACAGATATGATGTGTTCATATCTGTATGATGTGTTTATATCTGTTCTGAACATATATGTGTTCTGACTAGATATGTAGATAGGGAACTGGAGTAGAGGTAAGAAAAGTGTTTGGAGGAATGTTGCATCACAACTTCTAGTTCAAAGTGGGAGTTTAAATGTCACTATGTAAGATGAAAGATGTGTTCATATATGTTCTGAACAGATATAGTGGGAGTTTAAATGTCACTATGTAAGATGAAAGATTTTTTCATATCTGTTCTGAACAGATATGTAGATAGGGATATGGAACATATGTACGAGAACAGATATGTAGATAGGGAGATGGAGTATATGTAAAAAAGTGTTGAGAGGAATGTTGTTATAGTATAAAGTTCACAATTTCTAACTTCCAGTTCCAAGTAAGAGTTTAAACGTCACTATGGAAGATATGTAGATATATAGAGAACATATATGTAGATAAGAATATATGTAGATAGGAAGATGGAGTATATGTAAAAAAAGTGTTGGAAGGAATATTGCTATACTATAAAGTTCACAACTTCTAACTTCCAATTCAAAGTAAGAGTTTAAATGTCACTATGTAAGATGAAAAATGAGATGACTATGTAAGATGAGATGAGGTGAGGTGTCAATGTTCAAATCTCACGCTCAAATCTTAAATATCTGAGATGCCGGTGTCAAATCAGTGATGCAAGTGTTCCAGTGACACTGAAATATTGATGTAAGTAATCCTTGATTCTTCAAAATACTCACCTCTTTCACCAACTGTAAGAGAGGAGTTATTATTCCAAACAGGGGCACCCTGGTTGCTGGTCCAGAAGGGAGCATCGTGAGCACTAGAAGGCCGGTATCTATATGGATCCATTACACCTGAAGCGCCAAATGCTAAATTATAGAGTCTGCTAATCCTGCCTGCAATGACAAATCAAAATAAGCATAAAAGTTCAGTTCATACAAAACAAACTGTTCAATGTTCTACTTGAGCTATGTCGGATTGGTCTTCGCCAGACTTGGAGTAATAGGAACGCTGTATGTTATCAATTCAGATAAGATGGTCGGACCACCGTTTAAAGATTCACATAGTAAAATATCCTACGAAACCATATCACTGACACAGGAGGTGGCGGAGCAGCTGTCTTTCAGTAGCCGCTCAAGATATGATGACTCGAATGTTGGCTTCAACGTGTCTGCTCATTGAAGGAATGGATTTAAACGTGTCTGTTTCGTAAAAACCTCGATTCGGCCTTATCGCTATGAGTAGAGTGTATCTGGTTTAGTTTGTAATGTGCAGTCACTGGTGCAAATTTACAAGCAAAATTGAATTCAAAGATATTAGAGTTCAGGTTGAATATGGAATGGCTGTGTGTTTTTGTTTTTTTGGGATAAAGAACTCTTTGTAAATTTACAAGCAAAATTCAATTCATAAGAAAATAAAAAGATATTAGAGTTGAGGTTGAATAGGGAATGGCCGTGTGTTTTTGTTTGTTGGATAAAGAACTCCTTTGTGCAGAGCTGAATTTGAATTTATGATTTCTAAGAAAACACTTTTTGGTTTTTAATTGTTAGAACTTGGGCTTATGAGATTGTACTCTTTGAATGAAAAAGATTATTTCAATCAACTAACTTAGTTGATATTGATATAATTAATATTTTGATGTGTAAATGTATTATTTTTTATTTAATGAAAATATTATTTCAATCAACTAAACGGTTAATATTAATATAATGAATATTTTGATGTGTAAAAGTATTATTTTTTATTTAATGATTTAATTTTAATATTGTAATAAAGGTTTAATCTTGTTGATTAATGTTTTTCAATGTTTTGTTATTTGTGTGTTTTTGACAATTTTGATTGTAACATTCAAGGTGTATCAATATAGTTGTTGAAATGGAAAATGACAAATGTATAGGGCTATGAGTTTGGTATTAAAAAAAGGTAATAACTTGGTGCAACCTATAAGGTGGATGTTAAGATCAGTTATTGTCTTTTGTATATAATTGGTTAGCTTAGTTTTTAGTAGACTTTTGTTGTTATATTTGCTCTGTATTGCTTCACTTGGATGTCATTTTTGAAAGTTCCAATTTTTGTTTATTGTGTAGTGACCAAATTGTTGATTTCATATAAATGTATTGAAGTTTGAAATGTGAGTTGTTCTTCATGACTCACTGAGGAAACTATCATGGACATGAGAAGGCTTTGGTTCTCTCATGTAGGTTTTGTATTTTTCTTATTTCTTAGAAGTTTTCAAAAAGTGTTTTTTCAAGGTTACTACCTTCTCAAAATATAGTGTTTAATGTTGTAATTATCTCAAAGCTTCTTTTTCAAGCAACAAAAAACGTACTTTTGTTAATCATTGAATCAAAAGTACATTTCAAAGGATTGTCCATATATGGAAACATAAGACATCCAAAACATCACCCACCACCTTTAAAAGAACATACTAAATGGTGTAAAAAGCCTCCCCAACAGTATCAAAGAAAAACCACTAGTCTAAATCCCCAAAGAAAGATACAAAACAATTATACAATAGGCAGTAATAACATATTCTGTATTAATAGAGGTAAAAAACAAAGCCCACAAATTCTAGAGAACCATCTAAACATTCTTCAACATGAAGATAACCTATCACCCTTCCAGATCCTTCTTGGAAAGAGAATATGCATCAGTATTTAGCTCACCAAAATTATGTTCAATTTCCATATCATGAAAAGAAGTCGTAAGTTTTTCAGCCCTCAAGCACCATTGATAAAGCGAGACAATCTAAAGAGATTTTGCCCAGTTTATTATTATAATGAATCAGCAAAAATCCTCAATGTGTCAATGCCAAGGGAGGAAGCAAAGCTTCACTAGAGTGTGTTGTCATGTGATGTTCTTGCGTCAATTGGATTTTCTTTTATAGGTGACAATTAGACCATGTCACCAACAAGGATAATGGAGTGACCTCCAAAACAAGTGTTTTTATGGTCAGGGAATGCTTTGTGCAAATGCTCATCAATGTGATTTAACAAGTTTGGATTGATGAAGCTCACCTCATAAATGAGAATGTATCAAACATGCTTATACTCTTCTTGGAGAGTTTTATGAGTATGTCATTGTCTAGAGGAGTCATCTCCTTTATAGTTATTCAAAGGTCTACATGTAGCATTGATGCATGTGTGTTAAAAGTTGCGACGTTGGTTTAAGTAAGTAGTAGAAAGAGATTGATTTTTTTATTGAGATAATTCTTTTTAAATGCATATAATTAAGCACAAATTCCATCGGTTGGCAATACCTTGAATTATCATTTTTAGTGGAGGGGTGTTTTACATTTTTGCAAAGTGAGTTAAGACAACGTTGAAAACTATGCCTTGGATGGTGGATATTAAGAAGTTTGAAGTAGGGGAATAGAAGAGTCAATATGTTGAATTCGATGATTTGAGTGATTGAATTCGATGAACTATATGGTTGTCTCTTGCAAGTGTATACGAACAAAAGCAAGGTTCCAATAATAGTTGTTGTCAAAGTTGCAATAATCAAGCATGTTGATATCATTGAGTTGGATGTTGATGCTATGGTGAAGTTGAGATAAGATTTCTTATTCATACAATTCCATGAGATGTTTTTTATGCATTTCATCTTCAAAAGATATATAGAACCATTAATTTTGAGGATGTTTAGGTCTACAATCAACATACCATGCATTGTATTATATTTTATTTGTTTCTGGTTTGCATTAGTTTGAGTTATTTGAGGAACCAATGACATTAGGAACTTTGTGAAAAGGTTTGTAGAAAAGGAATCCAGTTAAATATAATTCAACATGGCAATTGGAATCTAAGGAAGGAAACATACATAGGTTGTGAAATTTTATCTTATGTGTAAATTTTTATTTTTTTAAGCTAGTACTCATAAAGTTTCGAAATTGTGACTTTATGCAAGGAGTGCCTTAACACTACACCCATTCACTGTCTATTCTATGCCCAATGGACATGTATAAAATATTGTTTAGTGTATTCTACTTTATAAAGCAATGTAGATTTATCTTAACTTTGGATTTATGAAGTTTTTAAAAAGATTAAAATAAATAAAATACAATTTTCTTTTAACTATATTGAGTTGATTTATGCTTCATGTAATATTTACATATTTCATATTTCATATTTCACCATACTAAATTATAAAATATCTCATTTCTCCTCGTGTAAAAACAAAATTTGTAAAGAAACTTAGTCCTTCCCTTATCTTGTTGTACGCATAAACATATAAACCATTATATAGCTAGCAATTGCTTGCAAAGACACCTATATAAGTTTAAATTAAATTAAAACAATATTAAGTTACCTATTTATGGGGAAAAGTAGAAGTACAATCATGGTACATTTTGAAGATAGAACCTTAGAGCAAAAGTAGTTCATCATGTATGACTTGATGTATACAGTAGAAAAATACATTTATAACCAAAATTTACACTTTTGAAAGGGGAATAGTTAAGCAAAAGCAAACCCAATGTATACATTACACATTATTACAAAAATTCTATAAATTTTAGGGAAGGACTTTTAACAAGGAGGGATTTTTCTTACCATTTAAATTTCACATTTGAATTACCTTATTTATGCATAGCATTTAAATGAAATGCAAATGAAATGCTCATGAGATGCAAAGGTCATTTAAGAACCTATCATTGTAGGTCAAACCTTCTCAATCAAGTCTTTAAAAGCCCATTTTTTGTTTTCATTTTTGCGTTATGATCTATGCATTATTGAACCCATGTCATTTGAAGGGACACTTGCCTATGATCCTGCTTTTTTTTGTGCTAGGGGAATCGACAACTGGGATTGGGATGGTATTCGCGTGACATGGGGTCTAGGGATCCAATCTCATTGCCACTATAGCCCTAGGTGCACCCACACAGCCAGCACGCATGGGGGCACCGATAAGAAGGGGTGATTTGAACTCGTGACCTCCATTTACAACATGTACTTCATATCAAGTGAATTGTCAATTGAGCTACAGCCCTACGGGCCTACGATCCTGCTTTGTTATAAATGTGATCATTTTTCACATAATTTGGATTACTAACATCCCAATATTGGTCTTGCTTTGTTGGATGTTAATTTCATCTATTGTCATTTTCATTTTGAAAAATGGTTTATATGTTTGTCTTTCTAAAAAGGTCTTGCTTTGTTGGATGTTAATTTCATCTATTGTCATTTTCATAGAAAGACCTTTGCATCTAAATTGTCATCTTATTTCATAGTGAATAATTATCATTGGATTTTCCCTACATTGCTTCATGTGATTGACATCTTTAAAAATTTCAATATTTGCTTATTCCACAATGTGACCAAATTTTTAATTGGATATAAATGTAATGAAGTTTAAAATTTGTGTCTTTCTTCACAATGCAAGAAGGAACCTGCCATGGATTTGAGAATATTTTAGTCATCTAATGTAAGTTTTGTATTTGTTAGAGCATATTTGCCTTCTTCGTGGCATTAATCTCTTGCCTAGGGAATTTGGATCTTGGTCTCATGATCCTAATGGTCCAATTTTGACTGAATTTGACCTCAGTGAAACATAAGAGTGCTTCATCCCTAGAATTAAGGGAGAAATCATTTATTTTTAGCTAGTGAGGACATGTTCCTTGATGCCAGGACCTTTTCCTTGATTTTAGGATCCTAACATGCATGCTACAGTTCATGGAACCTAATTCCATGAATCAAGGAAGGGTGGTGCTCTCCTTTCCTATTTTTAGAAAACTCCTATCATGCATGGATTAGATTCCTAATTTTAGGATTTTTAAACCTCCACTTGTCACCTTGGGTTTTTTATGAGCTAGTTAACTCATTATTGAGAGATTGTGTGACTAACTAGGGCATGTGACCTCTAAGTTAAGCTCAAATAGGTCTTAATGCATTAGTGTACAATTTGAATTACCTCCTTTAGGAATTTTGAATTTTCTATATGTACAAGATGTTAGTAAAATATATAAAAAACTAAAGCAAACAACAATAACAATAGAACACGAAATTTGCGTGGAAACCCTACTATGCATAGGAAAAACCACAGGGAAATGGCTACTTCAATATTTTACTATTTCTTGACAAAAAAATAATAATTCTTTCTTCAATCTCTCTTATGTTACAATGGTGGGGTTCACTCCCCTTATATACAATACATATGAGGGTTCCAAAAGGAACTAAAATATACTAGAAGGGTCCAGAAATTTTCACCTCCAGAGATCTGGCCCCCTTCTACGCCCCCCCCCCCCCTCCCCTGGTTGCGTGCCTCTCATATAAGATCTATGTGTAGTGATAGTCGAGATCTCTACATGAAGGATATTATAAATAAGGATATTGGATCCATCTCCTAACAATCTCCCACTTGAAGTTTTTTATATAAGAAGTTCCATGCCAATGTTTTTCAACTAGAGTGCCATTTCCCAATGATTCCTTCATCACATTTTCAACAAGTTGAGAGAAGTTTTGTACCATTCAAAATATTTATCATGACTAGATTTGTAAGCATATCTATAGTATTCTCATCAATCTCAATTTTCTCCGATAAGATCCCACCTTCTTACACCACTTTCCTTGTGAAACGGTACTTAATATCAATATGCTTTGTGTGATCATTAAATGTTGGATTCTTTACTAAGTGAATAACACTTTGACTATCACAGTGCAAAGTGATCTTCCCTTGCATCATCTTGGATTCATTTATCAGTAGTTCTAGCCATATTGCCTCTTTACTTTCCTCAGATGTTGTCGCATATTTTTCCGTAGAGGTTGATAAAGCCATCGCTAGTAGGAAATTAGATGTCTAGCTTATAACTCCACTAGAAATATTGAAATTATATCTTGTAGTGTACTTTTGTTTATCTTTGTCTCCACCAAAATCAGAATCTGCAAAACCTTTAATTTATAAATTTGTCAATATGTAGCAAATAGTAACATCTAAAGTGCTCCTTAAATATCTAAGTACCCACTTCACAACATTCCACTTCTCCTTACTAGCATTCACCATGAACTGACTAACAACTCCCATTGTTTGAGCAATATATGATTTGGTGCTTACCATGGTGAACATGAAGCTCCCCATTGTTGATGACTATAGTACATAAGACTCTGCTTGTATTTTCTACTTCTATGCTATGACATTGTTCTGAAGACAACTTGAAGTGTGCAGAAAGTGGGTTACTAACTGGTTTTGCTTTATGCATATTGAAGCATTGCATAATATTTTCTATATAGGACTTTTTACTTTATCAGATCTTTCAATCTATTCTATCCTTATTTATCTTCATCGCAAAAATTTGATTTGTTGCTCCCAAATAATTCATTTCAAAATTCCTAGCAAAGTTATCGTTTAGATCAATGATTTTATTCATGCTAGGGCTTGAAACTAGCATATCATCAACATACAACAATAATACAACAAAATTGTCATAATTAAACCTCTTATAATATGCACAATGGAAATATTCACTTCTACTAAAACCTTGGAAACCCTACCACTTCATCTTTTTTTTTCTTGTGATCTCTCACCCTTTGTCATTAATGAAAAAGTATGCTTTCCTTGACAATGAATTCCTTTAGGGGACTTCTTATGATACTCCTTTTTTTACTATATCATCCTCTTTCTACTAGTCCTTTGAGCCAACTTCCCTTGCCTTTATTACTCTGTATTGATCTTATTTTTTCGTTGCTCCCCCTATCTGAAAATTGATTTGCTTTGGTTGTATTTTTTTTTTCCCTTTGGAATCAATGGTAAAATATGATTCTTTCTCTTATGTTTCCTTTATCTTTTGCAACTTACTTTGTGAATATCTTCTATCCAAATTAATTATCAAAGAATTAAAAAAAATGTTAAACTTACCTCCAAAATTTGTTCTCAAACTCAATTTCATTTCAACCAAGTATGTAGTCACTGTCAATTATCTGCATATTTCATGATAATGCCACCTCAAGTTGTCAGAGAAAAATATTATTTGATGTTGCTTGTTTTTTTATTGTAACAACTCTCATTTAAAAAAAAAATCAACTTGTCTATTTACATGTAACTTCCTATACAACCCAATTTCAGTAATTTAAGTTTTCTACTTTATGACTAATATAAGCTTCCTTCATCCTTGAGACCTTCTCTCAAACGTAGCCTCAACCAATCCTTTGATTTCCTTAATTGTGTGCCACAAACTGTTTCTCAATATAATCTTGTCAAGGATACTTCACGAAAGGCATTCAAATATACCCTTTTAAGAGACATTTTACAGATTAGGACAAATATGCAAAAGCTTATTTCAATCTCTCTTCCTTATATTTCATACTAAGTTGTTACATCTATAGTTATAGACCTCTACTGCTCCCTCTTGACTAATCCTTTCTTTGTCTATAGACTATACTCCCCCTCAACATTATCCATGTTACTATGAGTCTCCATGTCAAATGGTTTAGAAAAGTATATGATGCTTCCAAATAGACGGATCAACTTATTTAATACCATCACCTTCCTTTTTATTGTTACTCAACTCTACTGCTCCTATGGGTATGTCTTTTGATATGTCTCCACTCTCCCGATTTTCTTTCTTTTGATTTTCCCTCCAAACTTTTGTAGTTTCTTATCTAGGTTATCTTGTTATGTCACTTGATCTACAATCTTTTAAGAAGTGTCCAATGTTGTGACATTTGAAGCATTCAACAGTGTTTCATCATGCTTCTACAATCTCTTGCAATGTGTCCATAATTATGGTAATTGTAGCATTCACCATTGTAGGGAACCATGTAGGTACTTCTATCTTTTATTTGAGAAATTCTTTCATTAGATTTGCAATCTATATCCTTATGTCCTATTGGTACTGGAGTTGTAAACCTTAGTTTTCTTGTATAACCATAGGAAACTCTAAAGTGTGTCTTGGCAACCCTATTGTATATACATTGATTGTTATATTTTGTTAGATTAAAGGTTAATATGTTGGCTCATAGTTTTATTTTGGAACCATATTTATAATCTTCCATTATATATTACATGATGAATTGATGCTTTTTATTTTTCCAAAGTTCAATGTTATGGCAGCTAGTATTAAATATTTGAAAGTTTGAGCATTGCTAAAATGTTATTAGGCTTTCTATGAATTTTTACAAATCATGGATAAATATTGTGAAATGAAAGTGGTAATACGTGGACAAAGTGTTGTACAAGGTACATGTTTTCATCATGAAAGAAACTGACAGGTGGATACATATCACTATGGTGATAGATTGTGGTTGTACCAAATTGTTTACATTCATTGTATCACGATATTTGGGTATTTTTCAGTTGTATTTTTTTTAGCAGGATTTTGAGGTCTGTAATTTTGATTACTACTGAAATCATGAAAAAAACAAGCGACATACCTCATAGGTTTGAATCGATTGATACACAATGGGTTGTAGAGTATAAAAAATGTGCAGATCTTCTTAGAAACGCAGGTTGGTTTGTGTTTTTTGAGAAAATTGCATGATTTAACATGGAAGTCTCTATAGAATTTGCTAGGAAATTCACAGGCATGAGGGTTGATTTTAGTAGTATCACCTTCGAAATTTATGAACACTCAATTGCAGAAGCCACCGGATTATCCAGAGAAGGAGAAAATGGTTCGATAAGTTACCCTTTCAGGTTGATTTAAGGTTATTCCTTCGACCTGTATATGAAATCTCAGATTGGAGTTAAGGAATTCACAGATATTTCTTAAGAGAAGAGTGGGGGCAAGTTCTGAGTATTATCCAGAGGTATATTACATGCAAAGGTTGATCCACAACCATCTATAGATATTATATGAGGTTTTTGCTTCATGTTGCAGGAGTTTTGAAATTAACTTTACCTTTCTATTTGTTGAAGAGCCTGTCTAAAATGTCGGCTAGGGTTAAAATCCATCCGGACCACACTTCCCATAGTGTTTTCCATCACGGATTGATCAAGTTGTTGATTGACAAGGAGTTGGAGAAAAGGTATGGACTTGGTCCCATTTTTTGTTTTGGCTTGGCTTTAAAACTGATGGAAAGTTGCAAGAGGGTAAACAGGTGAAAATGAAGCTAAGGAGTAGCAATAAGAGGAAAGATGCGACAAAATCACATCAAAAGTATGGATATGCAGGGTTTGATGGGTTTTCAGATGTGCTGACTAAAATGAATGCAAGGGTAGAAGAAATGGAGGTAACTGTCAGTTCTCCAAGTGTTGCAACGGAAGGCATGGGGACATAAAGCTTACAACAGCCATAAACACCAATCATCAAAAAGTCCTATGCCAGTGCTAAAGGTTTTGGAACAACAAGATGGAGGCCTAAGACCAGACCCACAAACAAGCTACATCTTAATATGAAGAAGGTACTAAATCCCAAGCTTCAAAAAGAAAAGTTATTCGAATTCGAAGAATCCTCTAATGAAGAAGAAACCAAATCTAAACAGATTGAAGGTATCATTTCGAAAGTCTTAGCAATCATAGAAGAAAATATCAAGTCTATTCCAAATATTTTAGTCAAAAAATTCATAGATAAAGGCAAAGGGGTCATGTCTGCATTCAGTGAAGAAACAAATAGAAAACAGTCATGTATTGAAGAAACTATGGAAGATGTTCAAGATTTAAATTGCAAAGATATAAATGAAGAAAATATGATTCCATTTCCTAAAATCACAAAGAAGACTGTAAACCAAGAAGTAAATAATTCATATGTAAATATGCAGAGGGAAGAAGAAACATAGGTTTCAAATCTTAAGAAAGCTTTGCATCACTACAAAAATCATAATTCACATATTAACCATTTGAATGATCAAATGGTAAATGAAAATCGTATGATTAGGTAGGACCTCGAGGACATAATGCTAATTATGCTAAGTTGGTTAAAGTTTCTGAATAAGATGTAAAAAGAAGGAAAATGGCCTAGCAAGTAAATTCAAAATTACTTGAATAGAATCATAAATTGCAGGACAGATTGTCGGCTATGGAGGAGGAGTTAGTTCGACTTCGAAAGAGATCTCAAGTGCTAGATGGCTTGACCATTCTAGCAGAAGCTGCTCAAAGACTTTGACAGGTTGGCAAAGCTTGATGATTCATAAGATAGCTAGATGAACAAGATAAAAAAGAATTTGAGTTAGAGTTTGTTCTGATTAGGCGGCAGTATATCTTTTTAAGTTAAAGTTTTTGTTATTGATGTAATTAAACCTTTTCTATTTTTAAGTTTTCTTGATCCTATAATTTTGGGTCCAAGACACAGTTTCAAACTATTTTGGTCCTACATGTGGGGATCCATAAACAGTCTCGAGGAGATGTTATTTTTTGTATAAATATTGGAGTCTAACTTTGTTATTTTAAATATAGACCTAATGCAAAACCTTTTAGGAATAAGCTTAGGAGGATAAATCCTACTTTGCTACCAGTAATTGAAAAAGAGGTCAAAAAATTGTTAGATGCAAAAATCATTACTCCTCTTAGGTACTCTACTTGGGTAGAAAATCTTGTGCTTGTACGGAAGAAGAATGGTGAAATTAGGCTTTGTGTTGATTTTAGGAATCTGAATAGATCTTCTTTAAAAGATAATTATCCATGGCCAAAGATTGATTAGATCCTACAAAAGGTGGTTGGGGCTCAAAGAATGTCAATGATTGATGGGGTTTTAGGGTACAATCAGATTGCATTGCATCCATATGATAGAGAAAAAACAACTTTCACTACTCCTTGGGGAACCTTCATGTATGATAATATTCCTTTTGGTCTTATTAATGGAGAGGCAACTTTTCAGAGGGCTAGGGATATATCCTTTGTTGGAGAAAAAGAGAAATTTGTAGTTATATATCTGGATGATATAATAGTATTTTCCAAATCAGATGAAGATCATCTTAAGTACCTTAAACAAACATTCATTAAATGCAGAAAATTTGGATTATCATTAAACCCTAGAAAATCTCATTTTGCTATGCAGGAAGGAAAGTTGCTTGGTCACATAGTTTTGAGCTCATGGAATTCGGATAGATCTTGAATGTGTTGCAACCATTTTAAAGATCAACATTCCCAGGAATAAAAAGGATATTTAGTCTTTTATTGGCAAGATTAATTTTTTAAGACGATTTATTCTGAATTTCGCAGAAACTATTAAAGAAATTATAGTTATGTTGAAGAAGGATCAAGAGGTTAAATGGACAATTGAAGCTAAATTGTATTTTGAAAAGATAAAATAGGCTCTGACTGAAGCTCTAGTATTGGAAATCCCATATTTTTCAAGGGAATTTTTCACTTTTTCCTTTGCTTCTGAAAATAGTATAGCTAATGTACTTTTACAAAAAAAATGAGAAGGACTTGAACAACCTATCTCTTTTTTCAATAAAACTTTAAGAGATTCAGAACTTAAGTACAATATGATAGAAAAAAGGCATATGATTTAGTAAAAGCGCTTAATTTATTTAGGATCTATTTGTTGCATTCAAAAATTTTTGCCTATGTACCTAATGCAACAATTAAGGACATTCTTACACAGCCTAATAGTGAAGGAAAAAGGGGCGATGGATAGCAAAAATTATGGAGTATGATGTTGAAATCAGGCCTACTAAATTGATTAAAGGGCAGGGTTTAGCTAAACTTCTTGTAGATTCCAGCTGTCAAGCTTTAGGACTTCATTTGGTAGAAGGTCAATCAGTACATGAAGGGTTACCAATAGAACAAAATAATGAACAAATTTATGATGAATATGTTTATTCGTTATGGTAAGGAACATAGTTTATTTTCTGGTATTTATACAATGTCTTCCTAATGTTACCAAAAGTGAATATAGATCATTAAAGTTCAGGGCAATGATATATGTTTTGATTGATAATATCTTATATTGGAAATACCTTGGAGGAATGTTATTGAAATGTTTGGATAGGCCATAGGCTGATGCAGTTACTGCAAAATTTCATGGGGGTGCATGTGGAGGTCACAGGTATTGGAAAGCTACAGCATACAAAATCCTAAGAGCAGGCTATTATTGGCCTACTGGACCACCAAGGAAACGAGGATTAAAAGAGATCAAACTAACATTAGTTTATTTTTTGTTTTTATTTTATTACAACATAGTTTTGTAATAAGGAAGGATGTCCCTCATTATAAAAAGGGGAGACACTTTCTAATAGAAGGAGATTTTGTTTTGTTGAAACCTAATTGTCTCTTCATTCTCATTTTCTTGTTAGTCGCATTTTACTTTGATACATGTTATTTTAGGGTTTTCGGGTTGCTGCAAAATCTTTCCAGCGTGCCTCTCCCCATGGCTGCGATCTGACTCAACATCTCCTGAATTATTTCCTCTATGAGTTGGCATGCCTCACTTGGATGTGCCCTCTCCCAAGTGGCTCTCCCCATGGTTTGCTTCCCACGCTTCTGCTGGGTTTATTCTCTGTCAGGATTCCATTGAAAACTCCCCTCATTGTTTTACTGCACCCATCCAGACCTGCACAAGCATTTCCTGAGATAACACCTCTACTTGGATATCCTCAACGCTATCCTAGCCTCTCTCCTAGGAACTCTTTATTACCAGAACCACACTTTGGGAGTTTTCCATTAATTCGGCTACCCACTACGTTGAAGAGGATTCCAGCTAGTCTCAGGATTGCAACTTGGCTGCGCCCATGTCTCTCTTCTCACTTCAAGCAAATCAGAATGTTATCAGAGCCTCAAGATCTTGAGTATGGAGTCCAACAATTTTTTGTTTTTGGGTTTTTAATAAAATATTCCAGATTTCACCCACCTCAGGGTTTATATGTTAATGCAAGTGGACACACAGATCTCATAGCCCCAAGGGTGCATAGATATCCACTATAATAGAGAGGAGGTTCACAGATATAAAACAATACAGATCTCTCCCTCTAGACCTGCAATTCCTTTGTTCCATTTCATTTTTACCACCTAAGTTGGCATTTCTCTTCATTTGGAATCACACGCATCCTAGAAGAGATCCCTTAGAAGTAGAATCAAATTCCAACACTTTGAATCCAGTCAAAGATCTTGCTTCTGTTCTCAATGAGTTGCTAAGGATGCAACAATAAAACAGTCTAGACCCATTCCGGTTGGACACTAGAATACAACTCCCTAAGTTTGCTGGGAAAACCAATGGAGAAGCGGTTGATTTATGGATTCGTAGCCTCTCCACCTATTTTAACACATGCACAAGCCTCACTGAGGAGAGAAAGCTTCAAATTTCCTCCTTGCAACTTGAAGGGATTGTAAAAACCTGGTGGGATACGCAGCAAGAAAATACCACATTCATGGTGGAACTTGGCAATACTCCAGGAACTTATTCCCCGACAACTATCAACACTTGGGCTCAACTTTATGATGCATTGAGAACCCGCTTCTACCCACTAGGGTATGTACAATGTTTATGGATCACAATGCATCAAATCAGACAACTCCCTTCATAAAGTATTCAAGGCTACATTGACTTCTTCTGCAAATTGCACCTACAACTCCACATTCCAGATCTGGAGGAGGTACTCATTCTTAAATTTATTGCTAGTTTATTAAGTAAGTTCTGTAGAGAGGTAGAGTTGTTCGAAAATCCAACATTAGACAAAGTTTTTCAGAGATATTTGGCTATAGAAAGGAATATTTCTCCTAGGGGTCATACTCCTCAGTCCCACCCCAACCCTCATGATTCTCCCTCTCAAACAACTAGCTCCAACTCTTCAGCTCGTTTCCCACCTACTCGAGCTCAAAATCATGTTAACGATACAAATACAAGAACACCCTGGTGTTCATTCCATAATACTACTTCACACAACTCCTCAGATTATCGAACCCTTCGAAATCTAAAAACCAACAAAGCCTTACTCACCGAGCTCATTACTCCTCCACTAGCAGAGGACGCTACAAAAGTCCCTCTAGAAAATCCCACCTAAGTGGATCCCTCTTTGATCATAATGACCTAAGAAGATCCAAACTCATCAACCCAACCACTTTTCAATCATAATTTCCAAATCAAAAATATTTAGCCTTATTGATTATGGACAATGGCAACCAGAAGAATTTGGTATCTCAAGCCCTAGTAAATTGCCTTAACCTTGTTACTACTCCTCACCCACACCCTTATCATCTCAGATGGGTTCAGAAGGATGGTCCTCCTCTCTTAGTATCTTAGCGGTTCCTTTTCACCTTTTCCATAGGCCAATTCAAAGACACTATTCTCTGTGATGTTTCCCCCTTGGATTGTTCATATTTACTATTAGGAGTACCCTACCAATCACAAAGAAATGTTATCTATATGGCCAAAGCTCGCCAATATCAACTTTCAAAAGATGGCCACACCTATATCTTAACAATAACTAAACCCAACACCCCTTCTACTACAGATAAAACCCCACATGTCCATTTGAATCAGTGTGTCTCTCTGTTTGGTGCACCCTGTACCACCAAACAACAACACTCGTCCTATTCTAGAAGCTATAACTCCCATACTCCAAGAGTTTTTCGATGTGTTTCAACCTCCTATGGGCCTCCCCCCCTCCAGGAACATAGAACATTCAATCCATCTCATACCCGGATCTGCCTTACCTAACACACCCACTTACCGATTGCCCCCCACCAAAATGGAGGAAATCGAAAAACAATTTACAAAACTTATTAACTTCGGTCACATCCAACCCTCTTCTTCTCCTTGTGCTTATGCTGCATTTGTTATTCCCAAACGAGATACCCCAGACATGCACCTTGTCACTGATTACCATACCCTCAACAAAGCTACTGTAAAAAACCATTACCCTCTACCCCGGATTGAGGAGTTATTGGACACCCTCCAAGGAGAAAAATGGTTCACCAAGCTAGATTTGACAACCGGTTACCATCAGGTTCGAATGAACCTAGATGATGTATGGAATACAACGTTTAAGACCAAATTTGGTCTTTATGAATGGAAATTCATGCCCTTCGGCCTCACAAATGCTCCAACAACATTTATGAGGCTCATCAATGACATCTTAAAACCACATTTGGGCCGCATAGTGGTCATATACTTAGATGACATTCACATCTTCAGTCGGGCATGGGATTCCCACATGCAACATGTACGACAAATTTTTGAAATCCTCCCAGACAACAAGTTGTAGTTTAAAGAAAATAAGTCATATTTCGGTTAGAGGTCAGTTCCCTATCTAGGATTTGTGATCAATTCAGAAGGTATTCAACCGGATCCAACCTGTATCCAAGCATTGAGCAATGGTCACTACCTTCTTCGGGAAATGAGATCAAAAGTTTTTTGGGTGGTATAAATTTCTATTGTAAGTTCATTCTGCACTTTTCTCAGATTGCTTGTCCTTTACAACAACTTTCTAATACTTCTTCATCATTTGTTTGGACTAATGAAGCCACAGGCATTTTTCTCACCTCAAGGAAGCCCTATGCTCATCTCCATTTTTACATCTGCTTGACCTCTCTCAACCTTTTGAGATTGAGTCTGATGCCTCATAATATGATATTGGGTTCGTGCTTAAACAGGGAGGCCACCCCATTGCTTATCACTCCGAAACTCTATTTGAGGCCAAGATGAACTACATCACCTATGATAAAGAATTTTACAGCCTGGTTCAAGTGATCAAGCAATGGAGACATTATTTTCTAGGTAAAGAAACTAGCTTGCATACAGATCACCATCCTTTGATTTTCATCAATTCTCAGTCAAATATTAGGAACAAAGGCACCTTAAATGGGCCTCCTACATTCAATAGTTTCACTTGGTCATCATATATACGAAAGAAACTTCTAATAAGATGGTTGATTTGCTCAGTCGGCCACCTACTACAACTCTCCACATTCTAGAAGTGAGTTGTGTCAACTATGACACATGGAAGGATCAATATGCGACGGACACGAACTTTCAAAATATTTGGGTATCCTTGCACAGACCTACATAGATCAATCAAACCCCCTTCCTGGACTACACTATCCAGGATGGTTGTATTTATAAATTCAATTTGCTATGTGTTCCACACTCAGAGGACCGCCTCTTGCTCATTAAGGAGGTCCATGCTTTAGCCTATGGTGGCTACTTTAGTACCAAAAATACCATCCAAAATATGCAATGTCATTTCCATTGGCCTTCCATGAAACCTCAAGTTGAGAAATTTATTCGAGCTTGTGCATTATGCTCCTAATCCAATCCATCCAACCAGAAGCATGGCTTATACTAGCCCCTTCCTCTTCCTTCTCGGACTTGGGAGTTAATCTCCATGGACTTCCTCAGTGGAATCCCAACCACCCAAAAAGAAACATGATGCAATCTGGGTAGTGGTATGTCACTTCAGCAAAATGGCATTTTTTATTCCTTGCACAAAGACTACTATAGCATCCCAAACAACGGAGTTATATTTTCGACATGTCTGGCCACATTTTGGCCTACCAAGCACTATCATATCATACAAAGATTCCTGCTTCCTAAGCACATTTTGGAAGACAATCTGGATGCTACTGGGGTTCCAACATAGGTGGTTAACAAGATCTTGGTCCATTCTCTCAGAACACACTTTGGGTGCAACAAATAATGGGACAATTACTCGCACATCCTCCAACATAGCTACAACAAGGCCACACATTCTTCTACTAGGTTTTCCCCTTTTAAGGCCTGCTTGGGCTTCCAATCAACATCTCCAACAGAGATCCCACTCAAGTTAGCTCCTCAATGTACTGTGCATCAACAACATGAACAAATCTCCACCCAAAGGTTTCTACAACAAATTTCACAATGCCACAATGCAGTCACAACAACATTCAAAGCAGCTCAAGATCATGCCAAACAATGCCATGACAAACAAAGGTTCTTCTTGTCCTTTCAATCGATAGATAAAGTCTGGTTACACTTGGATAAAAAGTGCTTCAAAGGCCATCATCACAAGCTTTTGCCAATAAGATATGGCCCTTATACCATCCTTGACAAAATTGGAGAAAATGCTTATAGATTGGATCTTCCACCACAACTGGGAATCCACAATGTCATTAATGTAAATCATCTGAAGTTGTTTGAGCCTCCCCTATTGGAGGAACCAATCACCATTACTCATCCAATCGACAAAATTCCAGACTTCCAACTCCCCTTGTCCAAAGACACTCTGCTTGACACAAGAAATTGTTCTACAAGGCATCGAACCTACACCTCCTATCTTGTGGCATGACAAGGAAAAACACCGGCTCAAGCAAAATGGCTGACCACTGAAGTGGTGCACCGTCTCTTTCCTCAGTTTTTCATGGAAGCTGGGACGCTTCCAGAACTAACCAAGGAGGAATTGGGCCACCAAGGAAACGGGGATTAAAAGCAATTAGACTAACATTAGTTTATTTTTTGTTTTTATTTTATTACAACATAGTTTTGTAATAAAGAAGGATGTCCCTCATTATAAAAAGGGGAGAAGCTCTCTAATAGAAGGAGATTTTGTTTTTCCGAAACCTAATTGCATCTTCGTTCTCATTTTCCTGATAGTCACATTTTACTTTGATATATGTTATTTTAGGGTTTTTGGGTTACTACAATGTCTTGCCAGCGTGCCTCTCCCCATGGCTGCGATCTGGCTCAACATCTCCTGACTTCCTGCCTTTGCGATTTGGCCTGCCTCTCTTGGTTGCGCCCTCTACCAGGTGGCTCTCCCCATGGTTTGCTTCCCACGCTTCTACTGGGTTTATTCTTTGTCAGGATTCCATTGAAAATGCCCCTCATTGTTTTACTGCGCCCATACAGACATGTGCGAGCATTTCTTGAGATAACACCTCTACTTGGCTATCCTCAGCGCTATCCCAACCACTCTCCCAGGAACTCTTTATTACCAGAACCACACTTTGGCCATTTTCCAATAATTCGACTACCCACTGCGTTGAAGAGACTGCCAGCTAGTGTCAGGATTGCAACTTGGCTGCGCCCACGTCTCTCTTCTCACTTCAAGCATATCACCTACCCTTTTCAATTATGTCTATTTTCAAGTGAAATCTTGTGTTGAATGCCAAAATTTTGCAAGAAAGTATAAATTACAATCTCTACCTTTAAAAATTATTTCTAGTAATTTTCCTTTTCAAAAATGGGGTTTAGATTTTATTGGAGAGATTCATCCTGTTTCAAGTGGTCAAAATAAATGGATCTTAATAGCTACTGAATTCTTTACTAAATGGGTGGAAGGAATTCGTACCGGAAGAGATGAAGTCATCATAATTTTTTTGCAGGAAAATATATTAAGTATATTTGGATGCCCAAGGGAATTGGTGACTGATAATGCTCTAGCATTCAAATCTAAGTCCATGGTTTTTTTTTGAAAGGAATGACATCATACCTAGGAATTCTACACCCTATTATCCCTACAGTAATGGTTTACCAGAGTCCACAAATAAAAACATTATCAGCAGTATTAAAAAGATGTTATCTTAGAAAAAGAAGGCTTGGGATAAAATGCTAAAATATGCTCTTTGGGTTGATCGAGTCACGACCAAAAATTCCATTGGTACGTCTCATTTTCAGTTAGTATATGGTGTAGATGCAATTTTTCCTGTTCGGTTAAGTTTTCCAATCATAAAATTGCTGCAGGACATAAAAGAAGAACCAAATGACGTGAACAGAAGGATGTTTCAGATTGTTCAATTGCAACACGAAAGAGAGGATTTGATAAAAATGGCTGAGATTTTTAAAAGGAAAGTCAAAGAAAGATTTGATAAAAGGGGTAAAGAAGAAAACTTTTTGGTTTCAATGATATGGTGCTTAGATGGGATGCACGTAGAGATGAAAAGGAAAAACATGGTAAGTTTGATAACTTATGGTTTGGTCCTTTTAAGATTTCTAAAATTTTGGGAAACATTACATTTGTACTACAAAAGTTGGAAGGTGAGGAAATTTCAGGCCCTGTGAATGGGTGGATTTTAATACAATTCTACATAGGTTGAAGTCAAGGAAAAATTCACCTCATTGTATATATCAGTATAGTTTTATGATTTGAATAAAGACTCCTTCCCACTGGATGTACATAGAATGCAATTTGATTGGAGTACAATAATTTTCAATTTCAGTTAAAGGCATATGATCTGGAAGTTCTTGAATTTTTACAGAGAAAACTTCATCCCCAAATGGAGCTAGGTGTTGGTATTGGAGTTGTAAATCTTAGTTTTCTTGTATATCCCTAGGAAACTCTAAAGTGTGTCTTGACAACCCTATTGTATATACATTGATTGTTATATTTTGTTAGATTATAGGTTAATAAGTTGGCTCATAGTTTTATTTTGAATCCATATTTATAAGATTTCACTATATATTACATGATGAATTGGTGCTTTTTATTTTTCCAAAGTTCGATGTTCTGGCAGCTATTATTAAATCTTTGAAAGTTTGAGTGCTACTAAAATGTTATTAGGATTTTTAAGCAATTTTACAAATCATGAATAAATATTGTGAAATGGAAGTGGAAATACATGGATCAAGTGTTGTACAAGGCACATGTTTTCATCATGAAAAAAACTAACATGTGGATACAAATCATTATGGTGATAGATTGTTGTTGTAACAAATTGAGTTACATTCATTGTATCACGATATTTGGGTATTTTCAGTTGTATTTTGTTTTAGTAGGGTTTCAAGGTCTGTAATTTTGATTACCATTGAAATCATGAAAGAAACAAGCGACAGACCTCATAGGTTTGAATCAATTGATACACAATGGGATGTAGAGTATCCAAAATGTGTAGATCTGCTTAGAAACGTAGGTTGGTTTGTGTTTTTTGAGAAAATGGCAGGATTTAACGTGGAAGTCTCTATAGAATTCGCTAGAAAATTCATAGGCATGAGGGTTGGTTTTAGCTGTATCATCTTCAAAATTTCTGAACAATTAATTGTAGAGGCCACCAGATTATCCACAAAAGGAGAAAATTAGTTCAAGAAGTTACCCTTTCAGGTTGATTTAAGGTTATTCCTCCGGCCTGGATATGAAACCTCAGATTGGATTCAAGGCATTCAAAGAGATTTATTAAGAGAAGAGTGGCGGCAAGTTCTAAGTTTCATCTAGAGGTATATTACTTGCGAAGGTCGATTCACAACCATCTATAGATATCATATGAGGTTTTTGATTCATGTTGCAGGAGTTTCAAAATTAAATTTACCTTCCTATTTGTTGAAGAGCCTGTCTAAAATGTCGGCCAGGGTTAAAATCCATCCAAACCACACTTCCCATAGTGTTTTCCATCATAGCTTGATCAAGTTGTTGATTGACAAAGAGTTGGAGAAAAAGGTATGGACTTGGTCCCATTTTTTTTTTGGTATGGCTTTAAAACTGATGGAAAGTCGCAAGAGGGTAAACAGGTGAAAGTGAAGATAAGGAGTAGCAATAAGAGGAAAGATGCGACAAAATCACAACAAAAGTTCAAAGATGTAGGGTTTGAAGGGTTTTTGGATGTACATACTAAAATGAATGCAAGGGTAGAAGAAATGGACTCTAACTGTCAGTTCTCCAATTGTTGCAGAGGAAGGCATGGGAACAAAAAGTTTACAGTAGCCAAAAACACCAGTCATCAAAAGGATCTATTCCTGTGCTAAAGGTTTTGGAATAGAAATATGGAGGCCTAAGAACAGACCCACGAACAAGCTACATCTGAATATGAAGAAGGTACTAAATCCCAAGCTTTAGAAAGAAAAGTTAATCGAAATCAAAGAATCCTCTAGTGAAGAAGAAACCCATCTAAACAGATTGAATGTATGATTTCGAAAGACTTAGAAAGCATAGAAGAAAATATCAAGTCTATTCCAGAAATTTCAGTTAAAAAAGTCATAGATAAAGGCAAAGCGGTCATGTCTGCATTTAGTGAAGAAACAAATAGAAAACATTCATGTATTGAAGAAACTTTGGAAGATGTTCAAGATTTAAATTGTAAAGATCTAGATGAATAAAATATGGTTCCATTTCCTAAAATCACAAAGATGACTGTAAACCAAGAAGTAAATAATTCAGATGTAAATATATAGAGGGAAGAAGAAATAGAGGTTTCAAATCTTAAGAAAGCCTTGCATCACTACAGAACTCATAATTCACATCTTAACCATCTGAATGGTCAATTGGTAAATGAAAATCGTATGATTAGGAAGAACATTGAGGAGATAAATGCTAATTATGTTGAGTTGGTTAAAGTTTATGAAGAAGTAGTAAAAAGAAGGAAAATGACCCAACAAGTAAATTCAGAATTACTTGAACATAATCAGAAATTGCAGGACAGATTGTCAGTTATGTAGGAGGAGTTAGTTTGACTTCGAAAGAAATCTCAAGCGCTAGATGGCTTGACCATACTAGCAGAAGCTGCTCAAAGGATTTGACAGGTTGGAAAAGCTTGATGATTCATAAGACAACTAGATGAACAAGATCAAAAAGAATTTGAGTTAGAGTTTGTTCTGATTAGGTGGCAGTATATATTTTTAAGTTAAAGTTTTTGTTGTTGATGTAATTAAACTTTTTCTATTTTTAAGTTTTCTCGATCCTATAATTTTGGATCCAAGAAATAGTTTCAAACTATTTTGGTCCTACATGTGGGGATCCATAAACAGTCTCGAGGAGATGTTATTTTTTGTATAAATATAGGAGTCTAAAGTAGGAAAAGTGTGTGAGAGATAGCAGTGGAATCATATAGTTCTTTTTGGATACATTTTTTAATCTGAAACTTTGTTAAATACTGTAAGTATATTCTGAAAGTTATATGAAGGATAAAAGATATTAGATGAGCCAATTTTTTGCTTCTATTCATGCAAATGGTGTTCATGTATATGATCGTCTGTAATAACTCTTATGAAATATATTGTTTCTATCCTAGTTTGTTATTACAGATACCAATATTTGTAATTCTTTTTGCAGAATGTTTTTCTGTCTAAAGAATATTTATCAGTTTATATAATCAATTGTTTGTGATTATATGACTTATTGTTAAACTGGTTCATACATTGCTACTATTTGTAGACACATGTTTTTCATAATATCCTTGTTGTATTTTATCATACACTTATGGGTCTGTACTTTTAGATATAAATCCTTGTCTCTATACCTTGTATGTTGCCATGCTATTATACACCAGCAAACTTGAAACTCCTAAACCTAAATCCTTTATCATACCTTACTGAGATGCCTGGGATTTGTGCATTGTAGTCTAGTACAAACTCCAGTACCAACATGTCCATAATTGTCGAAACAATAACAATAACCAAGAAAAATATTTCATGCTTGGGAAGAAAAGATCTTCTATGTTGCATAGTCTTTCTAAATCCATGCCTTTTTTAATTGTTATCTTCTTTTTTTTTGTTTCCATCACCATGATTGGATCCTCTCAAAATATTAGCATAGCTTCTACGCTTCTCTTCTTCTTTCTTCTCTCGATTCTTTGAATTTTCTCTTTATTGATTTATGCCATAGTCAATACTAGTCTTGTCAAGTGGAGACCTTTAAGAATTGAGGATTATTTTCTAAAATTGTTGACCTCTTTTTAAACATTAGACTATTATTTACTTAAGATGTGAGGTTATCAATTTCCTTTCTTAGAGTAGCATTTTCCTCTTCAATTATTTCATAATCCTTTTCTTTGTTGAATAGTTGGCTTAATATAATCTCTTCAGTTTTATTTTGTTCTTCTAACTAATATTTTTTCATATCTGAGAGCCTTGTAAGAATTGTTCTTCCAAAGTTTTTTTCTTCCAAATAATTGTACTTGGTAGACAGAGGTTAAAATACAACCAACAAAGTGATTATGTCATTTAACATGTCAATTAATCACCATTATCCTGAATATTATGTAGGACCTTTGCTATCGTTGTACTGTAAGTGTTCCATTCGTAGAACGATGAATTATCACCATTAGACCAGTGCTACATTTGACAGACGATCCCATTATTTTCCTTCAAACGACACATTTCCATCGGTTTACCATCCCAAGTTTAATATATGATACAACTTTCCACGGTTTGGCCATGTTAGGAAAATCCATAGCATGTTTGTTTGAGTTTTTTCTTGGATTGTATTACTACCTTCCATGGTTGAAGTTACATATGAAGAACCTTTTAGAAGATATGGAATACAATCCTCATTTTTTATTATTGTCATACGAATTTTTAATTTTTGGCATCTAATCTTTACTTCGTTGACATGATTTTCTTCTTTCTTGGGAAGATTGCAAGAAGGTGAAATGCCTTTGTTGAGCAAAAACACCAAAAACATCATCCATTTCCATCCTACCACTATACCCTTAGGTGCACCCACATCTCCTGCACACATGGGACACGAGTAAGAAAGGGTGATTTGAACTCGTGACCTCCATTTACAACATGTACTTCATATCAAGCGAATCGTCAATTGAGCTACACCCTTGCGGGCCTACGATCCTACTTTGTTATAAATGTGATCACTTGTCACATAATTTGGATTGTTAACATCCCAATTATACCAATATAGTTGTTTCCCTGGATAACAAAAAATGAAAAAAATTCTAGGGGTTTTGAGTTTGCTCTACAAAATATGGTAATAACTTGACCAAGAGCTCCATTGACAAGGCTAGCCTCAGCCCATATGTTGGATGTTAATTTCATCTATTGTCATATTCATATAAATACCTTTGCATCTAAATTTTCATCTTATTTCTTAGTGAATAATCGTCATTTTCTTTTCTCTACATTACTTCATGTGATTGGCATCTTTAAAAATTTCAATATTTGCTTATTCCACAATGTGACCAAATTTTTAATTGGATATAAATGTATTGAAGTTTAAAATTTGTGTCTTTCTTCACGAGTAAAGAAGGAATCTTCCATGGACTTGAGAAGATTTTAGTCCTCTAATGTAGGCTTTGTATTTGTTAGAGAATATTTACCTTCTCCTTGGGATTAATCTCTCACTTAGGGAATTTAGATCATGGTCTCATGATCCTAATGGTCCAATTTTGATTGAATTTGACCTAAGTGAACCATGAGAGTGCTTCATCCCTACAATTAAGGGATAAATCATTTATTTTTAGATAGTGAGGACATGTTCCTTGATTTTAGGACCTTTTCCCTTATTTTAGGATCCTAACATGCATGCTAGAGTTCCTAGAACCTAATTCCATGAATCAAGGAAGGGTGGTTCTCTCCTTTCCTATTTTTAGAAAACTCCTATCATGCATGATTTATGCATGGATTAGATTCCTAATTTTAGGAATGTTTAACCCTCCACTTGTCATCTTGGGTTTTTTATGAGATATTTAACTCATTTTTTAGAGATTGCATGGCTAACTAGGGCATGTGACCTCTAAGTTAAGCCCAAATAGGTCTTAAAGCGTTAGTGTACAATTAAAATTACCTCGTTTATGAATATAAATTTCATATATGTACAAGATTCTAGTAAAATATATGAAAAACTAAAGCAAACAACAATAACAATAGAACATGATATTTGTGTGAAACCCTACTATACATTAAAAAAAACACAGGGAAATGGTTAGTACTTCAATATTTTATTATTTCTTGACAAAAAAATAATAATTCTTTCTTCAATATCTCTTATGTTACAATGGTGGGGTTCACTCACCTTATATACAATACATATGAGGGTTCGAAAAGGAACTGAAATATACTAGAAGGGTCTAGAAATTTTCACCTCCAGAGTTCTAGCCCCCTTCTACACCGTCACCCTCCCCCAGTTGTGTGCCTGTCATATAAAAATAATGTGTAGCTCCAGTTGGGATTTCTACAGGAAGGATATTATAGATCTAGATATTGGCTCCATCTTCTAACACTCTCCCACTTGAAGTTTTTTATACAAGAATTTCCATCCCAATGGTTTTCAACTAGAGTGACATTGGCCAATGCTTCCTTTATCACATCTTCAACAAGTTGAGAGAAGTTTTTCACCATTCAAAATATTTATCATGACCAACTTTGTAAGCATATATGTAGTATTATCATCAATCTCAATTTTCTCCAACAAGATCCCACCTTCTTACACCACTTTCCTTGTGAAATGGTACTTAATATCAATACGCTTTGTGTGATCATGAAATGTTGGATTCTTTACTAAGTGAATAACACGTTGACTATCACAGTGCAAAGTGATCTTCCCTTGCATCATCTTGGTTTCATTTATCAGTAGATCTATCCATATTGCCTCTTTACTTTCCTCAGATGTTGTCGCATATTTTTCCTAGTGGTTGATAAAGCCACCACTAATAGGAACTTACATGTCCATATTACAGCTCCACTATAAATAATGAAAGTATAACCTGTAGTGTAATTTCTTCTATCTCTGTCTCCACCAAACTCAAAATCTGCAAAACCTTTAATTTATAAATTTTTCAATATGTAGCAAATAGTAACATCTGAAGTGCTCCTTAAATATCTAAGTATCCACTTCACAACATTCCACTTCTCCTTACTAGGAATCACCATGAATTGACTAACAACTCCCATTGTTTGAGCAATATCTGATTTGGTGCTTACCATGGTGAACATGAGGCTCCCTATTGTTGATGACTATAGCACATGAGACATGCTTGTCTTTTCTACTTCTATTCTAGGACATTGTTCGGAAGAAAACTTGAAGTGTGCAGAAAGTGGGTTACTAACTGGTTTTGCTTTACGCATATTGAAGCGTTGCATAATATTTTCTATGTATGACTTTTTACTTAACTAGATCTTTCGATCTATTATGTCACTATTTATCGTCATCCCTAAAATTTGATTTGTTGCTCCTAAATACTCCATTTCAAAATTCCTAGCAAATTTATCCTTTAGATCAATAATTTTCTTCATGCTAGGGCTTGAAAATAACATATCATTAGCATATAACAACAAGATAACAAAATTGCCATCATTAAACCTCTTAGAATATGCACAATGGACATATTCACTTCTACTAAAACCTTGGTTCTTCACGAAGGTGTGAAATTTATGTACCACATCCTTGGCGCTTATTTCAATCTTTGGTCATGAATTCAGGGGTATATGACCAAACAAAAAATTATTGTAGGCACCCCATAATCATCTTGCGGGCATCTTGTCAATATTGACATTGATGGAACAGTAATGGTTTGATATCAATGTCAACTTTGCAACAATCTTCCCCTTTGCCATTGATGGAAACCCTACCACTTTTTTTTCTTGTGATCTTTCACCCTTTGACATTAATGACAAAGTGATGCTTTCCTTAACTGTGAATTCATTTAGGGAACTTCAGATAATACTCCCTTTTTTACTATATTGTCCTCTTTCTACTAGTCCTTTGATTCGACTCTCCCTGCCTTCATTACTCTGTATTGATATTGTTTTTTGTTTCTCCCCCTATCTGAATATTGATTTGCTTTGGTTGTGTTTTATTCTTTTTCTTTCCCTTTGGAAACAATGGTAAAATATGATTCTTCATCTCATGTTTCCTCTATCTTTTTCAACTCCCTCTGTTAATATCTTCTATCCAAATTGATTCTCAAAGAGTTAAAAAAAAATGTCAATCTTACCTTCAAAATTTGTTCTCAAACTCAACTTCATTTCAGCCAATCCTGTACTCATTGTCAATTATCTGCATATTTCATGATAATTCCACCTCAAACTGTCAGAGAAAAATATTATTTTATATGCTTGTTTGTTGATTGTAACAACTCTCATTTTAAAAACAATTCAGCTTGTCTATTTACATGTAACTTCCTATACAAATCAATTTCAGTAACTTAAGTTTTCTAATTTATGACTAATTTAAGCTTCCTTCATCATTGATACCTGCTCTCAAACATAGCCTCAACCAATCCTCTAATTTCCTTGATTGTGTGCCACAAACTTTTTCTCAATATAATCTTGTCAAGGATCCTTCACGAAAGGCCTTCAGATATACCCTTTTAAGAGACATTTTATAGATCGGATCAAAATATGCAAAAGTTTATTTCAATCTCTCTTCCTTATATTTCGTACGAAGTTGTTACATCTATATTTTTAGACCTCTATTGCTCCCTCTTGACTAAGCCTTTCTTTGTCTATAGCCTAGACTCCCCCTCAACATTATCCATGTTACTAGGAGTCTCCATGTCAAATGGTTTAGAAAAGTATATGATGTTTCTCTATAGCAGGATCAACTTCTTTAATACCATCACCTTCCTTTTTATTGTTACTCAACTCTACTACTCCTATGGGCATGTCTTCTGATATTTCTCCACTCTCCTGATCTTTTTACTTTTTATCTTCCCTCCAAACTTTTGTAGTTTCTTATCTAGGGTATCTTGTTATGTCACTTGATCTACAATATTTTAAGAAGTGTCCAATGTTGTGACATTTGAAGCATTCAACATTGTGTTTCATCATGTTTCTACAATCTCTTGCCATGTATCCATAATTATGGTAATTGTAACATTCACCATTGTAGGGAACCATGTAGGTACTTCTATCTTTTACTTGAGCGATTCTTTCATTAGATTTACAATTTGTAGCCTTACGTCTATAATTGTCGCAACAATAAGAATAACCAAGAAAATTTATTTCATACTTGGGAAGAAAAGGTCTTCTCTGTTGCATAGTCTTTCTAAAATCATGCCTTTGTTGATTATTGTCTTCTTCTTTTTTGTTTCCATCACCATTATTGTATCCTCTCAAAATATTAGCATAGCTTCTAGGATTCTCTTCTTCTTTCCTCTCTTGATGCTTTAAATTTTCTCTTTCTTGATGCCATAGTCAATACTAGCCTTATCAAGTGGTGACCTTTGAGAATTTAGGATATTTTCTAAAATTGTTGACCTCTTTTTAAACATAAGACTATTATTTATTTACTTGAATTGGGAGGTTATCAATTTCCTTTCTTAGAGTAGCATTTTCCTCTTCAATTATTTCATTATCCTTTTCTTTGTTCAATAGTTGGCTTAATATCATTTCATCAATTTTCTTTTGTTCTTCTAACTAATTTTTCAGATCCGAGAGCCTTGTAAGAATTGTTCTTCCAAAGATTTTTTCTTCCAAAGTAAGAATTGCACTTGGTAGACAGAGGTTAAAATGCAACCAACAAAGCGATTATGTCATTTAACCACCATTATCCTGTCTATTGTGTAGGACCTTTGCTATCATTGTACTTCCAGTGGTCCATTCGTAGAACAATGACATATCATCCTTGGACCAGTGCTACATTTGACAGACATTCCCATTATTGTCCTTCAACCAACACATTTCCATCGGTTTACCATCCCAAGTTTAATATATGATACAAACTTTCGACGATTTGGTCATGTTAGGAAAATACATACCATGTTTGAGGCTTTTCTTGGATTGCATTACTACCTTCCATGGTTGGAGTTACATACGAAGGCCCTTTTAGAAGAGATGGAATACAATCCTCCTTTTTTATTGTCATACAAATTTTTTATTTTTGGCATCTAATCTTTACTTCGTTGACATGATTTTCTTCTTTCTTGGGAATATTGCAAGAAGGTGAAATTCCTTTGTTGAGGGAAACCACCAAGAACATCATCCATTTCCAGCCTGCATATCCCATTGTTGAATGCATGAGACTTGTTTTGATGGGAATATGATACACCAGGTAGCTCTGTAAAGTTATTTTAGGAAGGGGAAGAGAAATTGCTTGAAATTAAAGAAACGACATTTGAATCTCGAGATGGATTCCCCATTCATTGTCTACAAGGGAAACTAAACATGAGACACATGTTCTTTTTATAGAGATAACGATTAGCCCGAGATTCTAAATAAATGCAAACAAACAATGGTCCTTTACCATCCAAAACAATGGAAGTTGAATTGGGATCGATTTCTCAAATATTGACTATGAATATGATGATGAATTTCATCTACATATTGAAAACCTTGCACCCCCTCTTCCTCTCCCTCTCTCCCACATGAACCTTTTGTATGGGTCTACTTGGTTACAAATACTTCCATATCATCCAACAAATGGAAATAATGCTAATGATCCGAGAAAACACCAATCAAACTAGAGTCTCAATATATTGAAAGAAATGGGGAGAAAACAATATGTTCATTAACATACACTTGTTATCACATATATAGTAGCCGGGCTACCATATTCTATTTTTCAGATACAGTACATTTTTCAGCCAGATCCCTTACATATGAGATGCTGAGATGAGCAGTTTTGACGGATCATTATTTTATTTGTGGACTATTGTACTCTCCATTGTCAAGACTGAGTCTCAGGACACTTAGATTTTAGGACTGATGTAGCCATTTAGTCATTTACAGAGCAGTTATTGATGCCCAGTTTTTTCTCATTGGATAGATGATGGTTCAGATGGATTATATGCATGATTATGACTCAGCCTATATTATATTGTGTTATGGTTATCATTTCTTTTATATTCATCTTTGTGACATGTATTAACATGCAGTGTCATGAGGCTAGCAGTCATAATTATATGGACTTGGATGTATTTGTATTATGTATTGATGTCCCTACTTAGACTTGGAAGTTCCTGATCTATACTCATTGGTTTTACCCTCCTTAGGGAGAATAGAGGTAGTCATTCCCACCATTTTTTTGGCTTGCTAGTATTGGCTTCATATCTCACTGTCTCCACCCATCCGTTACCTTCCAGTTTTGTTTCTAACCTGACTTACTACTTGACTTGTGGCATGGAGGACCTTTCCCCACTAGAACCTTTGTTGGAAAATCCTCCCCGTTTATATTGTGTCTCAGCTCTGAGTTGGTGACAAAACTTGCCTTTGGTGAGTTGGATTGTATGCCTAAATCATTATGGTTGATTGTCTCGATGTTTGGCACTGTGCAGAACTCCCCCTGGTCACTTGAGATGTTGTTGGCTAAAACTGAAAGCTCATGTACTACTTGTGTTGGAAAATGTTATGTATGCACCCATGGAAAATAAAAAATGATAAACTGTGTTTCTTAACATATGTAAAAAAGGGCAAGAGCAATGAAATGCTAAAATACCCCTTGAAGTGTATAAGAAAAAGGTCCAAAAAAGCAATGCCATAACTATATGCTATATACAAATATTGCTGACCTTATAAAGTTGAATATGTCCTGGATGAAAGCTGCGATTAGCTGTGCTTTTAAGCACTGGTGAAGTCCCAAAGGATCATATAGGCCAAAAAGGCCATGGAGATCAAATTGATGGTCCTAATGAAACTAGATCAAACTTGATGTAGACATGATGCCTAAGTTGAATAAGCACTCTCTAAACAACTCAACCATTTGTGAGACACTACCATTCCCTGTGTTGTTGTTTGTCCGCCATTGGTTAAAGTGAGCATTTCCCTGCCATATCCAAAGTGTCATGATGTTAAGTAGGAAGACATCCTTTTCCCTAGCCTTTTCAATTTCATCCTTCACCCTTCACTAGCAAATTGACTACAACTATGAAGTGAGTATAGTCCTGAAAATAAGGTCTGAGTAATAATAAATAAAACCCTATATATGTATTTGGTTGATGTACCGCCAATGAAATTACTGCTAATTGTTGTGATTGTTGCTTAAATGATTTGTAGAGCATGTCTTATCCTTATAACACTTGCAGAGATGGTCAGGCTCATTTTACTCTTTTGATGCAGTTTTGCTTCACAGGATGATATGTCTGAGCAAGGAGATGTTTTTTTATTGGATCTCCTAGGGTGTTGTATGGGCATAGGGGGTGCAACCACTTGATTGTACCATAGTACCCTCATTCCAGAGAGCCCGATGGGCTCAGTTTGACACCGCAGGGACCCTAGGAGGCTATTTTGGCAGGTTCACATTTCCTAAGGCAAATTAAAAAATGATTAAATGGATATTGAAGAAATTGATTTGGGCTACTGAGGAAAGGAAATGACATGGGATGAGTCATGATGATGAGATTTATGTCCTCCGCACCTTCTCCAGCAGTTGCATCACCTGATTGGGCCCACACATATTTTTTGGGCATTTTTATATTATTTTCTGGAGCTTTTGGGAGGCTCACAATTTCCTCAAGGAGGCACAAAGTCAAAGAATTAAAATATTATTTTATTTTATTGTGCCATGGGGCACCCATAGGGATTTAGTTAACACTCCATGGACCCACCATGTGCTTCATTTATTTATTATTGAGTCGGGTACCCTCTTTATGGGTGATTTAGTCCACTTTGGTACTTTATGGTTATATTGATCCATATACTGTATGTTGAGCTCATCTCAACCATTGATTAGAATATTTATATTTTAATATTAGCCACTCGTTTTGAAAGTGGTTAGGATTTTGGTTGTCTTATTTCTATTTAAAGGAGAGAGCTTCTCATTTGTAAGGGGTCTTTGGCTCTTGGATCTGATTAATATAAAGATTTTTTTGTGGATATTTTCTGGATCTGCTTTGCATCTGATGTTCTTAGATGGTGATTGGAAATTATTTTTCTTCCTATCATTCGGGAAATTGTTATGAGATCTATATTTTTTGGGCGGGATCATTGTCTTGTCTACATGAGGACGACTTCAGCTTGAGTGTTTTTGCAGGGGGACGTCAACTCGCCTGGATTATCTTCGTTTTTTATCAGGGAGTTTTCATTAGTGTTGCGGTGACCTATGGTTTCTTCTTGCTATTTTTTTGCAGCATATAAATTCTTTCTCATGTCACAATGAATCTGATATGGTTGACGTTTGTTGTGCAGGAAAGAGGGCACATTGAATTCCTCGGGAAAACACTGGACATAGAGCTCGCTTCAATCTTCTCAAATTGATCGGGATGGCGGGGATCATCATCATCAAGGCATATACAAGAATTTCCAGATAATATCTAATAGGTAAGTTTCTTCTCTTTAGATCTCAATCCATTGTACTTGCTTTTCTTCAATTTTTCTGACAAAACTCCTAAATAATAAAAATCCAAAAAAATATTTAATCTGGGAACCACTTGATCTTTGACCAAACCATTTCTGGGTTTTGTATATCAGCCCTCTTCCTCATTGAATCATCCTCAATGCTTCCCTAATTGTGACTAGTTTTCCCTAGATCTGACTTTTTGACTGCTCAAACCCCATCTCCCCATTGAAATTTTGACTTTTTCCAGTAAATAATTACATGGGTTTGTAGATTAGGTCTTCCTCATCCTAGAACACCCCCAACACTGAGCTAGTTCTTGCCAGGTAGCCCTAGATTTGAAAAACTAACTTTTAGCCTTCTAGTCTGCCTCATCAGATTTTGACTTTTCCAAATCTGATTTTTCCTGAAATTTTCTAACTTGGGTTTGTAGATTGGGCCATCCTGATCTCATTTCCACTACAACGCTGAGCCGATAGTCTCTTGGTGGCTCTAGATCTGTAGATATACCTCTCAAAACCCTAGCGCTAGCCCTCCTTCTTCTGATTTCCCTGTAACCTGAATCTTCCGAGCCAAATCCTTTTCTAGGTCCATAGATCATGGCATATCCCGGGTGGGTTCACTTAAACGTTGTGCTGATACTGACTCCATTACCCAAGGCTGAACATGCACTGATCTCCAAGCATAGCACTAGCCCCTTGTTGACTTCTTTCCCCCCAAAATTTCACCACTCCTTGATAACTCAGGTAACCTGGCATTTTCATATCTCTCACTGAGTCTATCTCTTTGGTACTAGACAGTCCGAACTCTATCCTTACTCACCCTATTTTAGTTAAATTTCCCAAGACATTGGTTATCTTCATCAATTGCTAGTACCTTAACCCTAGATCTAGTATTACCCCTATAGGTCACTTTGGATCAACCCTCGTATGACTGAATCCCTCATCCAAAGCCCAAGTCCACTTACTACTATCATCCATATATATAGATTTTCTAATTACCTTACACCTTACGTACCTCAAGCCATAATTGATCTGATCTGGTGTCTAGGTCTGATCTCTCCTGTCGGGAGTAGATCTGGGTCTCCCCCGTTTTTGCTTTGGACTTAGATAACATAAAGTGAAGACTGCCTTGATTGGCATGACAACCATCCATTTGGGAGTCCAGGCAGTCTTGGTTCCACCTCCTTAGTTGCTTGCCCCTCTACCATCCATCCTGGATCCACCTCACACAGGCAACTACAAGGTTGGTGATAACAACACTGTGGAAGAATAAATCCCAAATTAAAATCGAAAGTTCTCAAGAGATATCATTGAACATGCACATCATTGGCTCTGATAATAAATCTATGGCATTAGTCTATCTTTTATGCTTCTCCACTTGGAACTATGGCATTCTCATATACTCGGCCTTTCATATGCTTCATAAGCCTTGATATTCAATAAGCTCATTTCCTAGCCATTTCATAAATATATTTATCTGAGAAACACAGTTAGCAATAACCAAATCATATAGACTTGTACTAAAACCATCTAAGGATAAAAATTCAATAAAAAAGTGTTCAACTGAATTCAAGCACTTAACTGCAATGGATCCTCCAAAAAAGCAATGCTCTAAGCAAGCACTTAACTCTACATGTTAAGATGTGTTAACTTGAATAATTTAAGGGATCCCTTCTAGGATATATTGTTTGGTTATCCCATTCTCATCTAACTTCTTAAAATTGCAAGGCCCTCCATCATTGAGTTTTTTGGCATAATTATTTTTTAGACCATTGTCATACAATAGAGCAAGTTAACCCTCTATGAACTCATGCTTCTTCAATTTGTTGTCATGAAGTCTTTTCATTCATCCCTTTTCAATAATATGTTGAAATTATGACCATATTCTATCCCTTGTCTACTTTCTCAAGTTCTTATAGTCTATTTTACTTTGACTTGTTTATTCCCCATCTTTCCTCGATTGCCAATCCTAGTGAAAGTACCCAATATTCCATTGTCATTATTGCTTCCTTACCAAACACTATTCTGAATGGTGTATGTCCTAATCCCTTCTTCCATACCATTTTGTATCCCAAAGTGACACATGTAATTTATTTTCCCAATATGATACTCATATGGCACATACCTTGGTTAGCGTTAATCATAGTTTCTTATTTGTGTTTTTCGCTTGTTCATTTTCTCTAGGGTAACATAGTGTTTTTTATTGTGTATTATTTGGAATGTATTCATCAATTGTTAATAATATTTTTAGTAAAATGTGTTCCCCAGTCTGATGTAATTTGAATTGGACATACAAATCTACAAAGTATCTCTTCAAATAGAAACTTGGTTGTTACCTTTATTATGGATATTCTTTAAGAGCTCGTTTCTTACAAAAATTTGAATAGATAAGTAGATGCGATGATATACTTGTGTTATGCTCATTTTATTAATTGAAAGGGTCTAGTGAAGCTTATCACTTAATGGTTGAATGATTGCATTGGTAGCGTTTATGTCACAATGGTCTTTGTTCTAGGGTTTTGTACTTAGCTTTTAACATTGCCCATGTCCTATCACATTTTTAAACAATCCTTAAATAATGTAGGCCACCAAAGTCCCACACAACATTTTTTGAGTTGTTCTAGTCTATAAAAATGTCCCTTTGTTGTTCCATATTGAGCTTCAGTTATCAATTGATCCATTATTGATGACTAGACAAATTTTCTTATGATTTCATCCATGTCAATTTTGACAAATTTTCTTATGATTTCATCCCTAATAGGATTTTCGCAAACCAAGCATGATAAGCTTGTAATGTTTGTATATATAATGATAAGGAAAGAGTTTCCAATACAATAAGCACTATGATTTTTGTTACTTCAACTTTATCAAGCTCATATGGGATTGTAAGCTACGTATAAGTTCCAAGTTAGAGATATAGACCCATATTGATTAAAGCTAAGGTAATGATGCAACTATGATATCACTCGGCATTTCCTATCACAATTAAAAGAACAAGGATAACCACTTATAACTGTTTTTTATTAGTAAGCAGAGTACCCTTATATTACTTGAAAGCTAATGAAGTACAAAAATGGTGGTACAATCAGTCGCGGAAAGCTAGAGAGTCCAAGCATGGCCGAATTGTTATCATATAAGTGCCCATATACTTCCAGTTTCTGGCCTAACAACCTACCCACTTTTGAAAAAGGATCCCACAAAAGACTGGCCTGTCGGCCCCCGACCCCGAGTCTATGCAGAGACTGAAAATTCATAAGACTTAAAACATTAACAATAGAATCAAACATGATAACATTAACATATCGGGATTAGAAAAACAAGGTTGCACGGAAGACCGGAGCAGAGTAAAAACCCCTCTTAGCAAAAAGACAAAACAGTCAAGCACGAAACCCATCACTAAGCAGGGGGTTCACGAGGAGGAGAATCCTGATCCTCCCTAGGAAGCTCCCTGGAATGATCAATATATTCCACTGTAATCATCTCAAGAAGATGGAATCCCGCTGCACTATCTTGCTTCCCATTTCTTATCAGTTGGAGTGCCTCTCTAATACCTTGAGCCAATTGCATCCTCACTTGAATGTCCCATGCTAGTAGAATACGCACAACCCAGAAAGGATTGGAAGCTAGGGGTATTCCTTGATGAGCTTTGTATTCCTGAAGTAGGGAAATTTCCTTATTCACAATTTGTGCTTCGACAGGAGCTAGGGTTTCAGCCATATATTGCGCCCCCATTTGAAATCTAAGGGAACAGTAGCCTCCTGGGCATTCGGCTCTTGCTGAGAGGAACAAGCAGTCGGTCGACCCTCACCTTCAATCCTCACATTTGCACCGTGGAGACCCCGAACTCTCCACGGTAGTGCCATTAAACCCCAGAACAGTCCCCCAAAGAACTAATGCACACAGATTGTGACCTCCTGTTCACAAGGATATTAATAGAAGGCATGGAAATTCCTTCCCCATTGTGGGTATTTAAGCAATTTTTAGGCGTATGAAGGAGGTATGTTATGTACATAGAACCTGAGTGGACTCCCCCCTTCATGCAATCCATTTTCTTAGCATTAACATATCTATACTGTGTGATTAGATTCAGATCTTTGTAGCCTTCCTTCTCACGTGTGTGATCTTGGACAAGGTTGTCCATTTTATTCGTCAACATACGACCTTCCTCCCTACATTCCGCATGATGGCGAGTTCTCAAGATAAGGCCAACGGTTTTCCTAAAATGGCCAGTACCTCTGCATGCTCCATATTGGACTGAGCTGATTGAGGTAAGCTCATTTAAAGAAGGCAAGATTTGGGACCGTCCCCGACGAATCCATGCACTATGTCAAATACTATGGTTTCCCTCTGCTTACCCATGCCACTTGTCTTGACATTATGAGGATAAGTGTTTTTAGGCATGGAAATGATGTGTGGGCTTGCCAGCTCCTTCTGGAGCCGATCATCTTTAGTTTCCACTGCACCTTCCTTGGGATTCGGTGAGAGAAAGCCATCTGTCTCGGTCACGTGCCATCCATGCGGCTTCGAGGATATAGAGTGGTGGGTGCGCATGTGGGGAATTATTTCCTCATGGGAATTTATTACCTATCCTTGGTTACGCCTGTTTTCACCGTGACGTGGAGGTCCACCCTGTTTATCCTCTGGATCACTTGGTAGGTTTCTAATATCATTTTATGCCAAATCCCTACATATTCTTCAGAGAATGCAATCGCCTGAATCTGCCCTATGTTTTGCATTTAAAGAAGATCATTTTTCAACCCCTTCATTTGCTAATGCATCCATAACCTTATTTTCATTCTGGCTAACATGGGAAAATTGTAAGGCCGACATGTCGACTAATAGCCGCTTGATCTTTGAAAGTCGGCATACCCATTTCCATTTCCTTGAAACCTTGGCTATGGAAGAACCTTGTTGTATTCTTCGTGCGATGGATATAATAATGAAGGAGTCCCCCTCCATATTCAAAGGCGTTCATCATTTTTGTATAGCCAATTTTATTCCACTTACCAGTCCTTCCAATTCCACCATATTGTTGGTATTTATTCCTATGCCTCCCCAGAAAAAAAGATGATAATTTTTCCGTCTGAATTCCTAATTACACTGCCAAAACCTACTTGTCCCGGGCTTCCTTTGGCTGCTTTGTCAAAATTCATTTTAAAGGATCCTGCCATTGGACGTTGCCAGGAATCGAATTTGCGAGGAGATGCATTTGAGGCCCGTAGGCAGTCGTTGTTTCTAGGTACATTGTAAATACCCCAGTCATATAAAATTTGTCATTCTGCTATGTATGCTTCATTGGATTTCTGATTCCATCAATTTAGGGTTAAATTTTCCTTAATATGAATTTCAATTAGATCCCATACCTCCTCTGTATGGTGAAGCTTGTCTTCAAAGATTTTTCTGTTTCAATTTTTCCATATTTCCCAAACAACAAAATCTGGAAATAGTTACCAAGCCCTAGTCAAAATCTCATTTTAAAGACCTGATGAGGCCAATTGGCTATTGTTAAGTCTGGATGTCCCTTGTGTATGGAATATTTCCTGAATTTTGTTGCTCCTTTCTCCCAAAGGGTGGAAGCCATAGGGCATTCATCGAGAAGATGATTGATTTGTTCTGCAGCATCTTCACATAGGCTACATCTCGAAGCTCCCATCATTCCTCGGCTCTGTAGATTCTCGAATGTATGGATATGTCTTCTAAGAAGTATCCATCTAAAGGCCGCCACCTTGGGCCACCATCTCCCACCCCAAATTTTCCACCACTTCCTTTCCTAATCCATTATATGAGTTTCCATCAACATTCCTATCACCTCTTTGATTTTGAAGTTGCCTGACTTGGAATATCCCCATTTGTTCTTGTCTGAACCGTCCTCCTTTGGGATCTTTATTTTGCACAATTTCTCATAGAATTATTCAGTGTTATCCTCAGGGGTGCACGCTTTCCACCACTCCGTTTGTTTCTAGGTCCTGAAATGTGTATCTATTGAAACGGGGTCCCAAAAGTATTGCACTCATTCCAATGGGCTATTCTGAATATAGTGGAATAATTCTAGGATATCATCTCGGTTGGATAAATAGGGAGCTTGTTTCCAAGAATCCCTAGAGAACGATGCCGAATTCCAGTCTCTAACCCGCCGAAAGTTGTGGCGTTGGATGAGACCTATATTTTCTTGGGAATCCTTCCATATGCTTGAACCTGGGAGATCTTCCCTGAATCTGATAAGTTGTTGTTTCGGCCATTGTGGTGCATATTTCTGATGCCACAAATTCTCATGTGGTTCCTCTAAGTGGGAAATCCATTTCCACTAAAATGTTTCCCCCGGGACTCTTTTTATACCGACCGGGTCCCTAAGTCCTAGCCCCCGACTTCCTTTGGTTTACTTAGAGTTTTCCAATTGACTAGATCCCACTTCCTGTGTCCTTTAGTTCCCCCCAACAGAAAGGTTCTTTGGATATTTCAAATTTTTTTAGCACTGATTTGGGAGTGGCCAGGACAAAGAAGAGGTAAAGAGGCATGGATTGAAGTACTAACTTGACCAAAATTAATATGCTTGGGAGATTAAGAGCCCTAAAGGTCTATTGGTCGAGATTTTTCTTGAGTTTATCCAATTAATCCTTCCAGGAGATTTGTTTTATAGTGGAATCTACTAAAGGAGCACCCAAATATTTGAATGGCAACACACCTTTCGAGAATTCCAGGATTATGAGGATGTTTCTCTTTGTGACTTTCGGGGTGTTGAAAAAGTACACCTAGATTTCTCCTTGTTTATTTCCAACCCACTTGCCTCCAAAATGGTTTCAAGAACCCTCTTTAAGCCATGGGCCTCCTAAACAGTAGAAGGTCCCATCAACATTGTATCATCAAAAAATTGTTGATGGGTTTGTGGTTCCAACTCTTCGCTAAGGTTGAGCCCTCGAATTTGGTCCTTGCTTTGCAGGTCCTTGAGCATTCGTCCTAGTCCTTCTGCAATTATTATGAATAGGAAAGGAGATAAAGGTTCTCCTTGACGTATCCCTCGCAAACCACGAAAGGGATATGTGGTAGTCCCGTTAACCAGAATTGAGAAAAAAGCTAAGACTAGATTCATCACCCACTCTGTCCATTGGTTCGAAATGCCAAAAGTATGGAGGATTCTTGCCAAGAACTTCCAGTTTTATTTGTCATAATATTTTGATAGGTCAAGTTTCAACAACATAACTGGGATTTTTCCTGTTTTTAGGGAATTAATGGTTTCATGCACCAGAATGATGTCGTCCAATATTTACGGCCCTTCAACAAACCAACTTATTATGGGGATATGATGAGCGGGAGCAGGGATCTAAGCCTATTGGCTATGACCTTGGAAATAATATTATATATGACATTACACAGAGTGATTGGACTAGGTTTTCCAAGATCTTCCATGCCATTTTCTTTAGGAATGAGCATGAGGAAGTTGATGTTGAGGGATTTCAAAATGCTACCTACCTTTCTTGAGTCCTCGATAAGATCCCACACTTCCTCCTTCATCCATTCCTAGTAGGAATGAAATAAGTTCATCATGAACCCATCGGGTCTTGGGGATTTATCATTAGTCATTTGTTTGACCACTACTTCTACTTCTTCCACCTCAATCGGCTTCATGAGCATGAAGTTGTGTTCATCAGTGATGACCCTTGGTATATGTCGCGGTACCTTGGATTGGGCCTCATTCCTATCATAGTCAGGATCCTCCATGAGGTCAGCAAAGAAGTTATTCAGGGTAAGTTCCAGTCCCTCTTGGGTTTCTGCAAGTGTTTCGTCCTCCATTTTCAGTGTCACCATATAGTTACCATGTCGATGTTGGATGGTTGCTTTGTGGAAGGACCTGGTGTTTCATTCTCCCTCTTGAAGCCACCTGATTCTGGATTTTTGTTTCCATAGGAGTTCCTCTTGTTGCTCTCTTAAACTAAATTCTTGGAGCAGGGTTTTCTCCTGAGTTCTCACCTCCTCAGTAAATCCCTGTTGCATGCATTTCTGCTGAACCTCTTGAATCTTCTTGTCCAGGTTCTTTTTCTCTTGGAATATGTTCCCAAAGGATTCTATATTCCATCTTTTGATTTTTCCATTTAGAAGCTTGAGTTTTTGTTGGAACTGGTACATGAGCATACCCTTAATGGGAGAAAGGTCTTCCCACCATTGCTTGAATTTCTCCAGGAATTCGAGGTGAAGGAGCAAAAATTGTTCAAAACAAAATGGTCTTCAAAGGTTCACCCCTATTCTCGCCCAATCCAGACTTATTGGCCAGTGATCCGACCTAGTCGAGGGAAGTACCACGGCTGTCAATTCTCCCCCTATGATCATAATAGACTCTAATACTAGAAAACGGTCTAATAGGGAAGTGATGCTTCTGTCCCTTTCTCTCTTGTTATTCCAGGTGTAGATATCGTTATACGTTCTGACATCCACCAGATCAAGATTTGCAATGACTTCATTAAAATGGTCGTTGATAGGGTTTAACCTCTGTATTCCTATTTTTTCTTGTCTAGGATTCTGACTAGGTTAAATTCCCCTTCTAGAATCGAAGGACACTCCCCAACCTTTGTCCTTAGAGTACGCAGGGAATTCAAAAAATTATACTTTTGATCATCCCGGGATGGGCCATAAATATTGGAAATGATTACCTGCGGGAATGTACCCAATACCTGGAAGGATTCCGAAAGGGAAAATTGCAAGGCAATAAAGTCTGTAAGGACCACCTCCATCGGATTCCATATTATTCCTATCCCTCCAGCTGCTCCTCTTACATCTACGACAATTACTTCACTGGCTCGCCAGACTTTGTTTCCTATAGCTTTGAGTTCTGCTTCCAAGCATTTGGTTTCTTGAAGAAAGAGTATAACCGGATTTTCACTTTCTATTCTTCTTTTTAGAAGACGTATCTTCAGGGGGTTGTTATAGCCTCTTATGTTCCAGGATGTGATCTGCATATTAAAAAAACTTGGCTGCAAAGGTGCGGACTGCATCTATGGTTGGATAATTCCCCGAGGCTACTAGATTTTCCCCTATTAGTTGGATTTGCTGTACATTGTTGTGTCTTCCTCACTTCTCTCTTCTACCTTTCTTTTTCCCATCTGGGTCCTTGAGAGATTCCATCTCTATTCCTAGGTACTGAAATGTTTTTGTCTTTATGATGGCTTTCTACAGAAGGGAGACCGGTTGTGGAGGAATATGGTTCGGGAGTTTAGCTGAACACACCGCCTCCAATCTTTCTAAATCTAGTTCCCATATCTCCATCTCTTCCCCTTTGTGGTCTGGAGGTGGGTTCTATTCCCTAGTTGTTTCCTTATTGCCTTCTTAGATCTAGACTTTTGAATATGGCGGTGGCTTTGGATCTTGGTTTTCTAGGACCTGCCCTTTTTTCTGGGTTTCAACCACCTTTATTGTTTGAATGGATTCGAACCGGTTGTGAGTCTATACTTTCTAGTGGATCTTTGGAATGAATACTTTCTTGGTCGATATTTTCTTGGTTGCTACTTTGGTGAAACCTTCTTCATCTTTTCTTTCTTGATCATTGTTTCCTTTGGGTTTTTTTGTTTTGAGGACAATCATGGAAAATATTCCCATGCTCATGATAGCGCCTGCATCAGAAAGGGGTCTGTTCATAGTCTATCACTTGGAACCATCTCTCTTCATCTAGGGATAACTCTATCCCATCGGGTAGATCCTTAGATATGTCTAGGTAAAGGCATATCCTGGCATAAGAAGTGTATCACATCTGTTTGGTTTGTACTGATACATTTACAAATATTCCCAGTGTATTGGGGTCTAGGGTTACCAACTTACTATTAAGCTTGCAGACAATCAGCTTTTATAGAAACTGGAATGAGAATAGAAATATATCTTGGCTTACTAGACTTATGACGGTTGATCCAAGCTTGGTCTTCTCTCGCTCCAATCCTCTCCAAAGATTCTAGGGATGCTTCCCTTCACCTGCAAAGAGCCAATTCTTCAAGCAATATCTCATATATATATATAAATCAGAGGTTAGATGAAAAGCATATTAATAACATCATTGAACATATTCATTAAACCAATATACATGAGATAAGCACAATAGAAGATTGGAAGAAGAATTCTCTTTATTAACAAACGGTGAATAGGTAAGAATACAACTCAGCTTCTAACACAAGGAATCCTCTGCAACCGAGGATTCTAAGTTTTGTTGCTCCAAGACTCTGAAGCTATACCATGAGCATAACTTTGCTCTCCAAAAATTCATTGATTAGCCCCATCCCAAGGCCTCTATTTATACTTTGGGAAATAGAGAGGTTTTGAAGGTTAGGATGGTTGAGACAGTTGGGATAGTTATGGATTAGGGCCCAACTAATCTCCTCTAATCATGATTTATATTTTTCAAGGTCGAATTAACGTATACGCGAGTATTAATATAGGAAAGGCGCATATGATACGCAGGTTTCTCAAAGGGAACTCGCGTATGCAAGGTATACATGGGTTGCAATTCACATACTCACATATGACATGCAAGTGGCAATGCACATAGTCACGTATGCAACCCAAAACTCAAAATAAAAATATATAAGGCTGGTCTAAAGATAATGCATCAAAGGTCATGCACATCTATAGTGTTTTGGCCACTTCAATCCAAATTGTCCTTTTGTGTACCAACATAATGAATGTCAGCGCTCGGACGGAGAAGTGCCATTTTGGCTGATAACATATGCCCCCTAATGTATGAGGTTAGAGGGAAGCGATGTCTGAAATACATTACAATATTAGTCTTGGAGAACTCAGAAGTCCAAGGAGGCGGAGGAAGTACCTGAAACAAATACATATCAATGTCATATACAAAATCATATCTGAGGATGCCATGTTCAATATACTGGAATACTAGCTCCTTTACAATATTTGATTACATCATATGATATGGGTACAACGCCACGTATATTACAAAGGTGTGGATCGAAGCCACATTATACAATGATGAGTCTTCAAAATCTAGAAGCTGTGTGGATGAACACAACACAATCTTGCGCAACTTAGGTTATAGATGTGAACCTAAGGTCTTCATCAAAATCCAAAGGAACCAATACAATCCAAGCCATGTGAATATATGTGTTGAAGTCGAACATGGAAAGGATTCAACAAATTGTCAATCAATAGGTGAAAACTGACAACTGAAGCAAAGGATTTCACTAATGATGATAGTGAATCCTAAGGTAACATTGTAACGTCCCCATCCCTCCGACCGGCGAAGAGGACGCTACCATGGCGTTAACCATCTAGGCTAAGAGCCCCATGAACATGTGCATGCATAAAATAACTGAAACAAAATGCTGAAATAAAATGATTTGAACTAGAACATGCACAGATGCAATTGTTTATCATGCACAACGGAAGCAACATTCATTCATACAAGCATTCATTCAACATGTTCATCACATCCATTAACAGAAAATATGACTGCGGAAGTAAAATGGACAAGATCACTTATCTTATGAAGAACTCATCCGCAACTAGCTACATCGCTGCAACGTTCCACCCAACCATAGGCCAGCGTGCTCCTTAATCTCTCAGCAACGCTGCCACCCCCGAGCTGGGCATGATTTTCCAAGGAATAAGGAACAAGCAAGCTTACACATAGCCAAGGATACACAAACACAGCCAAGCCAACACCGTTGGGTTTATCAGGCCATCCAGGAGTTGGGAAAGGCTAAATGCTAAGCTGGTGGGCTCATTACAGAGCCAAGAACACCTACACCAGAACTAGCCTGGCTTCTAAGACATCCACACACACCCAACACAAGGAATCAGTCCCTTCTCTAATACACAGTCCCTCAGGCCCTGCATTCCCTTTCAGTGCTATTCAAGGGTTGTGGAGAAGAAAGCCAGCCCTCTAGCTCTGTCTATGTGGTTTCCAGCCACCATGTTTATCAAGCAAACCAAGCCCCCATCCCTGCTCCCAACACAGTTTGAATACCAACCATTGCACGCAGGCAATCAATCAGCTGTTACAGCTCAATAGGGAAAATGACTCTTGAGTCGTTCTTGGCCCTATCGTGGCCAAAATGACTCCAAACAATCTACAGCAACCCCAAAGCGCAATAGCAAACACAGCTCACGACATGGGGAAGCAACAGTCCCAAATGCAACAGCAAACGCAATCACAACATGAGGAAAAAACAGCAGTCCGCCCTAGACAACTAAGCAAGCGGAAAATAATTACACAGACCACAACACAGTCCCTAAGCGTAAATGGCTATCCACAGGAAAATCGTGGGTGATAGTGACTCAACGGCTCCCAGCTTGCTGCGTGAGTAACAACAATGCAGAACCCACAACTCATCCTGTGAGGAAAGGATACAGCCACACCATCCGCAAATCTATAGAGGAAAAACTACGCGGGTAAAACTAGGAAAGCTCTTGTGCGTGAGAACGAACAGCCAAGGCAAGGATGGCATCCCTGCGTGAGGATGAACAACTCCGCTTATGTGTGTGGATGAACAGACAACCGAAAGTGCGTGAATATCTCAGCACTGTCATGAAAAAAGAGAGTGGAATGATGGAGTGCTCCCTTCCTTTTTCCCAACGTGAGGTTCATTGCTGGTGGAGTGTGCAGGTGGGCAAGGACTGACAACCCTACCACACTCCACTCCCAAAACAATAACTGCCTCAACTAATAGTAGCATTTATTAATTGTGGTGGTTGGATAAAACAAGGAAATATGACACATGGGTTTTCTCATGGCTCAAGGTTTGACAATTTCCCCACCCTTATCCTTATGAAAACCATGCCCCTTCTCAATTTAGTTGCCGCGATCGTAGCTGGTCGGGTTCATTTTAATTAAATATGCATACTTACATGATGACAAAACTCAATATGTATGCCGCATGCCCCGATATACCATCGGTGACAAATTTAAATCCAAAACATAGCATAACCAATCAATGGTGGGGCCTTGGCCTTTAGCTCCGCACCATGATCATTACAATATATACATCATGTACATTTAATGCAAGGGGGTCAAAACCGAGGTGTTACAAACATCGTCAAAACTCTATGTCTTCTTCTGTAGGAAGTGCTGGTGAGAAACCATGATGTGATAAGGAAGGCAATAGCTACTCCAACGGATCACAAGAGTGACTAAAAACTGGATAAGGTAAGGTAGACACAAGTAATATTCAAATAGGATAAGGATGGAATCAAGATAATAATAAGATGCAGGGATAAATCCTTGAACAGTGAGCTCAACACAGAGGTGACCCAAGGCATCTTTTAACTTTGCAGATAGGACAACTAGACTTATCTGTCATGTAGGAGACATGATCAGATTCCCCATGTATAAAGGACAAGTGGAGGAGTAAAAAAACTTGAAGTGAGAACTGAATATGAAAGTGTACATTGAGACATGAGTATCGGAAAGTTCAGAAAGTGCTATGTTCAAGGAGGACATGTTGCCACCGTTTGTAAACCAAAAAGAAAACTTCTTCCTTATCTTTCCTGTTAAATTTTAACGAGTCCAGGAAAGTCAACTCAGGCCTCTCTTCATTTTTGACAAGCTTGAAGAGGGGAGAGAATAATGCTTGATATGTCTCTGATTCGTGGATTTTATGAGTCCGAACTAGTACATGCTCGTTGGTGTTTTCATGTTTAGAGAGTCTGAAAAATACGAAGAAGACTCCAGGGGGTTCCTTTTTCGTCCAATTTAGTCTCCTGAGGCCAAAAAAGTATAAAAAAATACCAAAGAAGAACTCTCTTAAATTCTGAAGAAGAAAAGGCGCACCTTTTTCGTACTTATTCAGGGAGGTCCGAAAAAGGTTAAATTACCACCTACCCAACGCTCCTTCAAGAGCATCTTATAGCTTGATTTTTACGAGTGTGAAGGAAAGCAAGATCACTCGAAAAGATCCATTTGGTTATGAGGAAATGGGCTTACAACAGTAAACTCTATGCTTTGTTCTTAGTGTTTAACGAGCATGACAAATACATAAAGTACACTCAGAATCTTTTTCATGTTTAGGTCCAGAGCATGAAAAAGAGAAAACTAAGCTCATACCGGGCGCTCCTCTTCCGTAAGTTTAGTCCCTCAAGTCCGGAAAAGTGATAAACCTATGCCTAATAATACTCTTCTCAATCCCATAGAAAAGAGAGCAATCCTTTCTCATGTTATTCCACATGGTCCGAGAAAATGATAACCTACCACCAATGTGGATGCCCATTCACATATTCTTAACAAGCCTAAATGGACAAGTTTACTCGGCAGTCAAGTATATTTTGAGGAGTTAGACCTGGGCCTAAAGAAACTCCATAAGGGCGGGGAGCCTTATAAAGGGTATATCTTGTAAAAAGAGACCAAAATGAGGATCAATTTGGCGTGAAAAATAGCTAAGAAGGCTCCCCTAAACCTACGACAAATGCGGCATGAGTACCAAAAGACAATAATGTGTTCTAAACTAGGTTACTCATGGAAGGAAAGCCCTATCCATGGAAGAACAATGGTATAGACAAGGTAATAATAGTTAAACACCATATTCTATGGTTAAAGTAGTGATCCTAGGGGTCCAGGATTAGGTTTCTTGACACTATGTGTTGGCCTCGGTGCATCAGGGATAATTTCATATAGAATCCCAAACTAAAAGTATATCAAATCTAACTACGGGGTCTTGAGGATAGTCTCTTCCTCTTTAGTTACTCCCGAAGTTGATACATCCTTAGATATATACGGCAATAAGAACTTGAGGAACCATCCTAACAAAAACTTGGGAGGGATAGTGGCCTTAATGATCCTTTTCCACCTTTGCCACTCTTGGATGTGATGTGAAATGTGAGTGGCTTTGTCCTACTGAAAGGTGGACAATAAGTCTATGCCAATATCATACCGGACATGAAGTTGGAAATGGTTAAGGAACACATTATCTAAGTCCCAAAAACTATCAAACACGGTAGAGCATAGTTTAATGTACCACTTTGCAGCCTCACGAGTCAGATTTATTTGGAACAATCTCAACCGAACGGTGTCATCATTCAATGAGTTGGAAGAGCACCACAAGTGAAAGGTGGTGATATGAGTCCCTGGGTCTTCACCAACTTTTCCTTCGAATTTTGGAATATCTGAGGGTAATTTGGTAGGGACAGCTGGCCAGGTGGCATCATGTTTCACCGGGTCATTCATTAACTTGGAAAAGTCTAGCAAGTTCAAAGTTGCTAGGAAAGGAAGTTTGGGCCTAACCGGAGCCTGAAAAGTATGAGCTTGGGAAGTAGAAGGAATTTCCCCCTGGTTCCCAAATGTAAAGGCAAGGTTTCCCCCAACTACCAATTGCAAAGTAGTCAGATTACTTTGGAAAGGATTCCACCCATAAGCCAGTGGATTATTCATATGTGGTGTAGTGTATGCGGTTTGAGCTGCTCCAGTTGAAACTGGAGTTTGGAAAACAGGAGCAGGTATCCCTCCACTAAAAAGTGAGAAAGGAGAGATCATGAAAAGAGTCGAAACTGATGTTTGAAAACCTTGACCATAAGGGTTAGTGTTTCCAAACTACACCCCTACATATGTAGGTGTGGGGCCTACATATGGAGTGGATGGAGGAATGTGCCCCCCATTCCAAGGAAAACCCTGGAAAAATGAAGAGGATCCAACAGGACCACTCTGAGTAGTGTGTGCAAAAGAAGGTGAAGCAGAGGGTACACTAGGAATCCTAGTGACCACCCCACTAGAAGTGCCTGCCACATTTGTGGAAGTCGGTGGTTGAACCACCTAATTAGCTGGATTTAAGGGAGTAGCAGGTATACTTGTTCTAGGAGTACCAACCGGGGGAGGTGGTACTCCTTCAGCCAGAACAAATGGGATGGGGGTAGATGGACTTTCTCCTGCACTAGCCATAAGTCTACTCATAGGAACACCAATCACAGGTGAATTGAAAGGACGAACCTGGACGATCACAAGATCGTTTAGGTCAATAAGAGGTGAATTCAATTTTCACACAAACTTGTCATCTTGCAAGTCTTCTATCTCTACTGTGGTTGTATCAACTTGGTTTGTCCTAAGTTCTGGTTCACTCAGAACTTCACTAATTCTTATCGGTTCAAAGGAACCGTCTGTGTCTAATCTCTACCTTTGAGGGGGTGGTGGAGGCTCCACTGTAGTAAATGGAGGAAAGTTTTGCAACCTTCTTGACCTTCTAAGAGGTTGGTCCTCCACGATTGAAAACTTGAATCTTCACTCCATAAGGTCGGCTAAACACAAACAAACCACACAGAAATCAGTACAAAATTTCCTAAAGCCACAACAGACACAAGGAGTATAAGATATGCTTTCCAGAAGAAAGCTGAGAGACAGTTCCTTGGTGTCCTTGTAGATGTTCTTAGGCACAAGCAGAGGAATCACCCATCGCCCTCCCACACCTTCTACTAGGGTTACCTTCCAAGCCCGTCCAAGGTCAACCAGAAATAGCCTTCCGATGTACCCGTGTATGAACCCTAGATGTCAAAGAGATTAAAGTCTACCGCAATTATATTGACAGTCTAGGGGATAGTTACAATCATGGTTCATATGCATGGGCAGGGTAGAAAAGACTGAAACCCTGTCAAAAGACAGAAGTCCCCAAATGCCCAAAAACCTTGGTCTACGCTTTGACAAGGAATTAGAGGGTTATCTCCTCAATCCAAGCCTCCACACGGCCTCATGTTTAACTCCCATTTGATAGGAGCTTCCTAGATACAATCAACATAGAATAGAGTTTACCTATCGATTGGCCAACTACGTCTGAAGTTAAACACTTGTGGAGAGTTTAAACTCCCTATTCCACAAGTCTAGCCTAAGCTAGTTGGTGTATGAGCCTATAAAATAAAACTTACTAATAATTTTTAAATTATATCATTCATTTTAAGGGATGTTATTAGTCAGAAGGTAAATGGCATGAAGGACTGTGATGTTATAGACTCGATAAGAAAAAGTAAAATGATGTATAAATCAAATTCCAAAGAAAATTGCAACTACTTAAACCAAATTTCTTTTCTTTTTTGCAAATATAAGCTAATGAAATTGAAAACTAAGTGCGAGAAACTAAGACTTCTTTTTATAATTTTTGAAATTTTACTTGAAAAATACTGAAAAGAAAACGACTAAATGCAACTAAATGCAAAAGTATAAAATGTTTTTTCTTCACTTTTTCAAATTCTTCAAAAACTACAATGCAACTAAATGCAAATTTTTTGAGCAAGTTTGAATAATCAGAGCATATAATAAGTAAAATGAAGTATAAAGGACCCAAAATAACCAACTTCAACGAATCAAGAAGAAGACTCGAAAAAAACTTGACTTGGAGAAACTATTGAACCCAAAATTCCACTAGATTCACAAAAGAACAAGTGACAAACTGGCACTACAAAATGTAGCACAGAGTATAAAGTATCCAAAGCCCTAATCATTGACCTAGACACAAAGCACTAAACTTATCAACCAAGCAGGAGGACCAACTTCAAATCACTAGATGAAAGAAAATTCAAACAAAGAAGGCTCAAAAGGATTGAAAACAAGCAAAAGGTGTGACATGCAAGACTTTAGACTCACAGAGTCATGCCAACAACAGAAGACCCCCAAGCAAGCAAAAAATCAAACAAGACATGAACAAGCAAACCCTACCCAAATTTTATGCTTCTACAGGATATACGTGACTGTGTATGTAGGAAACTTGCGTACCATACGCGACTGTCTTATAGAGCAACCCGCATATACAATGTGCTATACGCGACTGTGTATAACAGCAACCAGTGTATACAACTAAAAAAAAATTCAAAAAAGAAAAAAAAATAGTAAAGGCTTTTGGGCACACTACACTGTAAATAAAAAGCAAGATAAAAATACCACACTCAGAATCAAAACAAAGACTGGTAAAGAACCTACAGGATAAACCCACACCAGGCTGGACTCCCCAACGGAGTCGCCAGTTCTGTTGTACAGGACATTTCACCCTTGTAACCTAAGGTCTGGGGTTACCAACTTACTATTAGACTTGCAAACAATCAACTTTTATAGAAACTGGAATGAGAATAGGAAGATATCTTGGCTTACCCGGTTTATGATGGCTGATCCAAGCTTGGTCTTCTCTCGCTCCAATCCTCTCCAAAGCTTCTAGGGATGCTTCCCTTCACCTGCAAAGAGCCAATTCTTCAAGCAATATATGATATATATATAAATAAGAGGTTAGATGAAAATCATATTAATAACATCATTGAACATATTCATTAAACAAATATACATGAGATAAGCACAATACAAGATTGGAAGAAGAATTCTCTTTATTAACAAACAGTGAATAGGTAAGAATTCTCTTTATTAACAAGGACTCCTCTACAACTGAGGATTCTGAGTTCTGCTGCTCCAAGACTCTGAAGGTATACCACTAGCATAACTTTTCTCTCCAAAAATTCATTGATTAGCCCCATCCCAAGGCCTCTATTTATACTTTGGGAAATAGAGAGGTTTTGAAGGTTAGGATGGTTGAGATAGTTGGGTAGTTATGGATTAGGGCCCAACTAATCTCCTCTAATATTGATTTATATTTTTTAAGGTCAAATTAAGATATACATGAGTATTAATATAGGCAAGGGGCGTATGATACGCGGGTTGCTCAAAGGGAATTCACGTATGCAAGGTATACACGGGTTGGAATTCACATACTCACGTATGACACGTGAGTTGCAATGCACATAGTCGCGTATGCAACCCAAAACTCGGAATAATTCATCAAAGGTCATGCGCATCTACAGTGTTTTGGCCACTTCAATCCAAATTATGCTTTTGTGTACCGACATAATGAATGTCAGCACTCAGACGGAGAAGTACCATTTTGACTGATAACACAAGGTCTTCTCTGCCAGCCAAATTCCAACAAATTTACCGATGAGGGCATGCTCTTTCATGTACTGAATATCCTCCTAAACGCAGTCCGAGTGGATCTGTAGCTTCGGAACCATTTTTTTTTTAAATTTTGGCACATAGTGACTCGGTTTCCTGGAATCCTCGGTTGAGATTTCCTCTTTGATAATCCCACTTGTCCCTCCTCCTCCCTTCCCCGAGTGGAGATATGGGCCTTGTACTACCGCTTTACCTTTCTCCATATCCATTTTCAAGCCTAGAGGAGGGGGTGACTTCCCCCCGTCCGTGTTCTCACTCATATCGATACCCCCTTAACCTAATGCAAAGGTACTGGGTCCAAACTCTGACAAAACCTGTGAAATAAGCATGGGGGCTTCACTTGTTGACCAATATCCTATCACGTTAGTTCCTATTGTGGTTTTTAAAATTGTCAAAAATTGAACCAAAATACTGCAGGTATTGAGGGGGATGAGGGGTTTAAGTTGGCGGGATAGGGTGGTTTATAAGGATTGGGGTATAAAAAGGGGTGGGGGGAAGGTTTTAAGTATTGGGAGGGGGTTTCAACAAAAAGAGTATTAGTCAATATCTATTGAAATTAAGGGTATTCTTTAATATCCCATGATTGCACATGCTATGTGAGAGGTTCACTAAGTGAAGTCCCCATGGAAATAAGACCAAAACTTGCAGCCCTAATTCACCATGAAACCTTCCGCCTCCATCGACTATAACCACTTATAACCTATTAGGTAAAATAAATAAGCATTTATATCCATAATATAACAGTATTTATATTGTAATAAATCTAATTATGTTAGTAACATATGAGCTATATTCCCTTCCATATGTGTGTCCTCCCTCATTTCCATGTCCATATCATATGTGAAATACGGGGTCCAATATAAGAAAGTAAGCAATTAATGAAGCTAAGTAGTATTGTAATCACCTAATCAATCATAACCTATAACCTTATGCTTAGACCTTGTTAGCTCTATATCATATGTCATATTATATATAGCTATATTGTGAATTGTTCCAATAACTCATGCCACTATATTAGGGTAATTCATGTTACCGGTTGTAAATAGCTTATACTTCCTTATTATGGGAATACTAGCAATACAACTTACCTTGTTATGGATTATATACATTATTTCAATTATATCTAGTAATAAATAGAGCTTGTAATGTAAGGATGATTAGTTATACATGAACACTCTACAATGGATTTTACACTGTGATTTGTAGGATGGGTAGAACCAATACCATTGACTACTACTAATGTGATATCAACTACATCGGGTCCACATGTTCCACATAATTAATATGAATAAGCTGACCAAGTGCTTATATTACCAAACGCATGGTCACAATTGATTATGTATTACCGTGCATGTATTTACAACACACATTGAATAGATAGCATACTTGTGTTGAATCACAAGATATCTTAGTAATATGAGCTTATTAATATATGGTAACAGTACTCATTAGGTACAAGTAATCAATATTCATTACTACTTACTAGCCATTATACTATCCTAATAAAACTAATAAGGTATAATGTAACACATACCACATAAGTACAAGCTCGGTACTCATTAAGCTACATATTCCTATAATAAAAAAACGGCAATCAAACCATGCTCTGGAATAGAGTCATTACATTAAACCAAACACGTTATCTGTGTAATCTATATATTATGTGATATTAAGCTTATGGTAATAAATCCTATTCTATAAACATAGGTAATCACTTACATAAGGATAAACAAGAGTTGTAATACTTATAGTAATAACATGAGCTTTACACTTATACTATAATCTCTCTAAGCTCTTATCTCATTACATAAGTGTGACGTAGTATCCCTGATTATCATCTTGGAGATATATACCATATCTATTACTCTGCTTTATAGTATGGTTAGTGATCACTACTTATGCAGATTCTATATCATGGTATTTACTCTTACATTACCTATGTTTCCATCTTATTACTCAAATAAACACTATCTGTTGTAGAGATCGATCAACCTAATGAACACACCACTTCATATGCACTTAACATCGATAGCTGAGTCCATATCATGTTGCTTACTCTATCTATTTCCTTTGAGGGTTACCATCTATAGATTTTCCATTTTATCACATATTTCATATGTTCTATGATTAATCTAAATATGGAATCGATCAAACTTGGCATAGAGATGGTTATAGTACAACCATTCGAGTTTGATCTCTATTAGTTATAGCCTTATTAGTTTACATAACAATTTCATTACAATTGTATTAAGCTTATAATTTGTAATGGCATGTCAACATGAGTGTTTACATATGATATAGATGATACTAAAAACAAATAACCATTACTAATATGATATCATCACCTAGTATTGAACCAACATGCTAAGCTTCAAGTGTTTAACCTATGATAGCTATAATACCAAGTGTTAAAGTAATAATATGAGTAGACCTTTGTACTAGTAATCTATGTGATTGATTACCATTCAAGTTGTGATATAAGGGTTTCTTATTAGGTTACATCTTGACAGTGTTTCCATAAACCAGGTTTAAGTGATTGATTAGGATAAGTATGTATATCATTACAATAGTGGTTATAGTATGCGTACCTTCACAAGTAAACATAATTAGTAGGTTGTTGATTTGACTTCACAAGTAGCTTGACCCTTAGATAAAAGCTTATACATGATACTTATGGATGTTCATTATGTAAATATAGGTGATAGAATATAATGGTGCTTACATGACCTAAGGGACATAGTGTGTTAGTTATTGTAATCAATTACATTATCTCCATAACATATGGGTCACTAGTAACCGTATCTCAAATCAATCTTAGAAAATATTAGTAAAAAATGAATACAACTATCCATAGGGCTATATGTACTAGTTGTCTAGAAGTCATCACCCTTCCATGGTGTTACCCCTCATTTTTCATGTGTTTCCACTTGTGATTTCCATCACATTTTTAGAAGGGGTGACATGCTCATGCCTTAAATGATCATAATGTTTGTTGGTTCATGCTTCTTGCTATGATGATTCCCTAGAAATTGATGATACTCTTGGACATTATTTTTGGTTGAAGGATCTTCACACATCCATGGTTGACTTGGCATATTAAGGGTGTTGTTCATGTGGGTTACTACCATGGTATGCTTGAGCTATCTGTTGCAAATATGAATTAGGCAAGAAAGAAAACCCTATGTAAATAACCCATAACTTGTTTTGAAACAAGGTTGGATTTAAGTATTAAGTTCATTGTTTCTTACAACAATCTAAGGGATGAAGTTTTGGCTCTAGTGAAATATAGGATCAAATATGTGTTTGAATATCCTTGTTGATGTATGACTAAAGTTTGGGGTAATATTAGGGATTGAGTTGTTGGTCTAAGGACAAAAATTAACTTGTGCATTGTTCATACCTCATAAACAACCCTAAAACTTTCAATCCTGGGCAAATTTGGGTACATTCATACCTCAAATCAGCACCAACAAGTATCATTCTCATAATCTGGGAAGTCTTGAGGCAATAAATAGCAGCAATGAGATTCCTAATCAGAGTGAGAGGAAAATTTCTTTTGGAAAGAACTGGCTAAAAAAAGTGTGTGGAGACTAATCTCTGAGGAAATCATGTGGAAGCAGGTCCTTCTTAAAAAGTATATAAAACCAGTAACTATTGTTAACTTGGTAAAGAAGCCAAACCATTCATTTAACAATGCTTCAATAGTATAGAAGGAATTGGTTCTAGCCTTTCTTCTTCTAGGTATCTAACTAGAATGGAAGATTGGCAACAGGGACAAATGATATTGGGGATTGATCCATAGGTTGGATGTGGAATAGTCAAAATTACCATTCTACCATGTCTTTGGGTTGATCTGTACAGTCGGGTTGTTAATATTTTCATCCAGCAGAGAGTTATTGTGATTTTTCTCAATTCTAAGTGTTGTACTGATATAAAATAGACTATGGAATTCATTCAAGGAAATCGATTTGGCCAGTGAAGTTGAAGAAATGGATTGAAAATAGTTTTTGATGATGTATTATGACTCTCCAGATCAATTTGCACTAGTTTCAGTCATTTTGACGCTCCATATTATTTTATTGGATTTCATTGAGAGGGCATCCCCCATGGGGTGCTCTTCACCTTGGAATATGATGTACTACATGGCTATATATTATGTTATATTGTGAAGGTGGCTCCTAGGGTGAATTGAGCCCCTAGGTGACCCCTATCATGTATTATCTTGTTATTATCTTGGCACTTTGATGTAAATTCCTCAATAATACATCCTTGGGAAGAAAGTGTGCCCCCATTTGACTTAGTCTTTGATCCATGTAAAAAGATTAAAATTAGATCTCCATCATTGATGATGTTTTAATATTAATCATTGGATAGATATTTTTTATTATGTTGACACACTCTCGATCTATTTAAGAGTTGTTATCCCCCCGATTGTATCTCATCAGGATTTTGGCTCTTGTACTAAACATCATAGAGGATATTTTTGGAAACCCCTGGAATTCTCTAGGGAGTTTATGAATCTTGTGTTTATTAGTCTCTTTGGGTATTGAAAGTTTGTTTTCCATATTTCGACATATCTTTGTGTGATTTTACGTGCAGGAGGGGCTATTTAGTGGAGGGCGACTCTGCAGAGGTCTCTCTCTCTCTCTCTCTCTCTCTCTCTCTCTCTCTCTCTCTCTCTNATTTTGTGTATATTGTGTAGCATTTTATTACTATAGCTCCTTGTTTCCCTTGCATGTATCTTTTATATATATATGGATTCATTTTCAATCACAATTTTAGCTTGCTTATTGTGGTTTTTTTCTTCTACATGAGGGGTGCACAAGGAAAATCGTTAGCACTTCACTGGGTGTAGAATTAAGCTTTCAAGTTGACAATGTTGAGTGAAGGGAAACATCTCATAACATCTATCAATTATGTGTAAGTTCCATTTAAATTCTTTGGCTATTTTCTTTGCATTCCTTCTTGGAAAAAAAATAATAAAATTAAAACCCTTAAATTTTAGATCCATAGGTTCTAGTTTGCCGCGAGAAATAATATTTAAAACCCACTTTAGAAAAAATTCAAAACCACTGGATATAAATTTTCATGACCATCGGACTCCATTTTCCCATTCTACGCATTGGCTTATCCTTAGGGGGAAACCACCCCCCTTGAGAGAAGTGGGTATCTCTCAATCTGTGAATTGGGTATTGCTAGAATCACCTTCATTTGTATCATCTTTTATCTATCAATTAATTCTTGGTCCAATTTTACTTAATATCACCTAATTACCCTTAGATCTAATTTTCATGATAAAACCATAGGGTAATTTAGGGATTTTCACATGGGCACGTATTTCCTCTTAGTAACTATTTAAATATTTAATTAACTATCATAGTAAGAGTTCCAATCAAGATACCCTAGGTAATTTACTTGATTTCCTTATTTTTAGGCTTATCTTGGTCATAGGGACGTCTCCTAGGCTTGGTTATTCACCTAGTCTAAAGTGCCAGTACCTTTGGTCGATGTGACAACTCACTATTTCATAGGCCTTAGCTTCCATAGGTCATGAATTCAGTTGTCTTTCCCTTATTCCATCCTAGATAAGATCACTCTATGGGGAAACTACAAGAATTGTGAAAACAATGTATTCCGAAAAGTTCCATATGGTTGAATCTGATTAAAGAGTTGCATAGTGGGGGTTTAGGAGGACACTTTGGGTTTGATAAGACCACAACATTAGTAAAGAAGATTCCTTATGGGCCAACATTAACAAATATGTTTGATAGTTTGTTGAAGGTTGTAGGATCTGCCAACTAGCCAAAGGTAGAAGTCAGAACGCGTGATTCTATAGTCCATTTTCAGTTACACCTGAATGACCATGGGAAGACATAAGTATGGAATTTTTATTAGGATTTACTATGCCATAGAGAAAGCATGATTCCACAATGGTATTTGTGGATAGGTTTTCTAAAATGGAACACTTCATAGCAGACAAGAAGACTAGTGATGCTAGTGAAGTAGCTGCATTTCTTTTCAAAGAAGTGGTCAGATTGTATGGATTATTGTGAAGCCTTACTTCTTATCATGATACAATATTTCTTGGGAATTTTTAGAGGACATTCTAGAAGAAATTAGGAACATATTTCTTATACAGTTCATCATATCATCTTCATGCGGGCGTACAGAACGAAGTAGTGAATAGGAGTCTACTGAATTTGTTGACGAGTTTGAGTGGAAAGAATCCTAGTCAATGGGAATTGGTTTTGGCCCAAGATGAGTTTGCATAGAATGATTCGGTGAATAGATCCACAAGAAAGAGTCCCTTTCATATTTTTTATGGAATATCTCCAAAAGGTGTAGCATATTTGGTTGCATTTCCATATTTGGACAACCAAAAGAGTGTTGATGCAAGTGATTTTGTGGAAAACATCCATGAGTGGTAGGAGCAAGTAAAGAAGAAATTACACATTAGCAATGATAGCTACAAACAAAGAGAATATTAGAGTAGGATACAAAAGGTATTCCAATAGGTTAATATGTTCATGGCTCACTTAAAAAATGAGTTGTTTCTGAGAGGCACATATAACAAGTTGAAGTACAAGAAGATTGGCCCATGCTGAATTCTGAAGAAAATTTATGATAACTCTTATCGCTTAGAGCTTCTGGAAAAGTTTGACATATCACGTACATTTAATGTGGATGAAATTTAAGAGTTTCATGAAGGGGAAAAAAGTGTAGATGCAATTACTCATAGTGACTGTGAGCAACAGTTACCAATTAGATCAGTTGAACAAATAGAAGAAATTATTGCTACAAGAATTGGTATGAAGACTCATTGGAAAGAGTACAAGGAGTATTTAATCGGGTGGAAGAATCAAGTGGTAGAGAATTCATCATGGGTGACTGAAGATCAATTAGCATGCTTGTATAACTCTTCACCTTCAACAATAGTTTTCGCATGAGTTGCAGCTCATGTTTTCTTACCAGGGGTGTCTAATGCAGAAGCATCCTTGGGTTCGAGAAATCTGCATCACGCAAAAATATTTTCATTTCGCACTGTGGATAGTGAATTGAATAAGGACCATTTTTTCTTGTAATTAGTCCATTTTTTTATCAATTTGCTCACCTTGTGTTTATTTATCCCATGTTATTACTCGTAGCTATGTTATGGCATGTTGTTACTCATGTTATAACTTCTACGTATGATGGAATTGAACATTGTGACCGCACACCTCTTGTTTGGTCACGCTGGAACTCACTCATGTTGAGTCACAACCATTGTTAATTCAAATATTTCACATATGAAATATTAATCGTTATACCGAACAACAAATAAAGGGGGTGAACAATAGTTGAGGAAATGTGAACGTTTTTGGAAACTGTTCTCTCTTGGAAGAGGAAGCGAAATCGATTCAGGAGAAGACCATAGAGTTTAAAATAAGGATGGAAATGATAAGAATGGTTTTTTTGTTGGTTCAACACAGAAGGAGAGGTCGTGAAGGATGCATTGGAGAAAAATATCTAGTTAATAAGCAACATGAAGGAAAGGTTGAAACAAAGTATTATAGTATTGATTCAGAAACTCTATCCTCCTCAATATTTCACTGTTGTAACAATAGTGTAGACCATCCATCTGGTTGTAGGTTGTCACTCATCCATTTGTTGAATTTTTTTACTCATGCCAGCACTTGTTGTAATGTGACTCTGTTATTTTACCTTAAATCAATAAAATCATGTGTGTGTTTCACTGTATCCAACAATTAAATTTTAGTGTTATTTCTCATTGAGTTTGATGATAGTATGATGGTTTTCCACTGTATATTCTAAGAGCAGGGTGAGGTTCTATAACTGATTGTTTGTTGTAGTACCCAACCTCTATGTCATATCACCCTCTTAAATGGTGCATACCTCATGAAATTATATGTGATCATCCGATAAAGTGCAAATATGCATTTAATCCCTTGGTGTCACCAATTCCATATCAAAAAAAACAAAAACAAAAAATTAAACTGCTAATGAATTCTTTATCCTGCTAATGATCTGTTTAAAAACAAAAGTTGATATCTAACTATCTTTTATGTGCATTCTAAATAGTGTTCTTAATTTATTTCTTATCTTCTAGTTGGACCTACATCTACAATCTATGACACAATAACTGCACAAAATCAGACTTAGAGACATGACATCCAGTCAACATTGTATTTTTTAACTGGCACTAAGCTAAAATCACATTGACCAAGGAGCCAAAAATAAATGTGAATTGTCTCAAACAACTTCATTGAGATGATGGCCTTCAAAATTAATTTTAAGAATTGTTAGGAACAAAAATTTTCAATGGTATTCAACAATTGGAGGAAATGCATATACAAGGTGGAATGCTTGATATTGTCATCCATTTCTTATTATTTAAAAAGAATTGAAGCATTGTTCACCACAATCCCTTACATACATATCTATAGAGGATTGAACACCACAACAGATATCCAAAGAAGGTCTGAAGGTTGCACATCGGTTCTAAGAGCATTCCAGAATCTAAATACATATATGTCACCTCCTTGGCTGCAACAAAATTTTTGTTTTATTTTTATTTGATGAATGATGGACAGTTGATCAAGAATTTTTAGCTTTTTCTAAACTTTAAGTAGTGAAGACACTACCACATAGTGACTTGATAATAATTATTCAAACATTCATATGTACAATACTGTACTTTTCTTGATATGAAAGGTTTAGTAGGATAGGTCTCTTGAAGACCAACCATTAAGAAGCTTAAATGTTTATTCCCAAATGTTATATGCATTTACAATATGTAATTTTCTTTCTTGGATATAAATTACCTTTTTTCGAAGGGCAAAAAATGCTAATGACTCATTACAGTTAAGAGGTATTTAGGGAAGGCCACAACCATTGACAAACATATATGATAAACAATAAATATAGCTCAATTTTTTTGTTCCTCAATCCACACAAGTAATGATTGACACCAATTTGTAGGGATACTACAAGAATATGTAGAATGTGGTCTCACATAACATTAAAATCCTTAGGATCATCATTAGTGCATATGATTGTTAGTACCAATTTGAGGTTATACAAAACTTATGTCATATGATTCCATAACCCAAGGATCATGATTTCAGTAAAAATAGAGGCACTATAATTCATACTAATGTCAAAGAATTTCAAAGGGGGCATTAAAAGGTCGACCCAGGTAGCCAAGCAACATAAAAAAAAGTAAGGAAATATGACCTTGCATCAAGTAGGTGTATAAGAGGGAGATCCTATAGGATATATATGGTTTATATGATGAATGCGAGCAGTGGTTCAATGTTTGTCTATGGGATATTTTTATAGATTATTTCAATTGTTTGCATGTAACTACACTTATTGGTGAAAATGTGCTTTGTATGCAGGGTGACCTTTATCTTAATTTGCATAGCTTGAATTAGATTATACACATTGCAAGGCATACCATTCATCCATATAAATTATAAAGAGGGATCAAATTTTCAATCGAGGTAATCTTATTCTAGTCCAAAAACTATGAAATAGTATCAAATGTACAATGAATCAAGGATATTGAGTACCATCAACTAGCAACATATCATATATGAGAGATAGTTATGATTAATTGTATTTTGGCTTCTTACTTCTTTTTACATATGTCATAAGTGTGTTGTCCATTTAAACCCTCGCTCCCCACTTATTGAGCCTTGGTTTGTTCTTGATTGGATTTGCGCCCTCCCACGTAGTGAACACATGCGATGGGAATCGTGGCATGGAGGTTGTTGTGAGGCCATGCGATCATCTAAATTTACGCAAATAATTAAATTAATGAGGTCACTTATTAATCATTGAAAAAGTTCATTAATTAAAAAAACATATGCAAAGTTATTTACCTAGTTCACTGGTTAATACTTTTGGAATGATTGGCACGTTCTCCTCTACTCATGTAGGGACATCAGTTGCATGCACTACCATTGAAACAATGCAAAAATTCATAAGAAATGTACAAGTATACAAAAATTCAAAAGAACAATAATAAAAAGTAAAAAATTAGTAAGTCATATACAATTTTATAGCTACAATGTTATTTACCAGGTGCACTAGTAGAGACCATTGGAATGGTTGGCACGTGCTCCTCTACACGCAGAGGTACTTTAGTTGCACGCACTGCCATTGAAACAATGCTAAAATTTGTACAATCATAAATGTATATGTATACAAAAGTTCAAAACTAAAATAATTAAAAGTACAAAATCAATAAGCCATATATGATTTTATAGCTATAATGTTATTTACTTGGTGCACTAGTAGAGACTATGGAATGGTTGGCATGTGCTCCTCTACTCACAGATCTATGCCTAGATTTGAAATACAATCTTTGTTGCGAATTCTCTCTCTCTCTCTCTCTCTCTCTCTCTCTCTCTCTCTCTCTCTCTCTCTCTCTCTCTCTNAATACACAGTAAACACCACTATAGCAACGTATTGATGTTGTTATAGCGACACAACGATGTCTCTATAGTGACGCATCAGTGCTTAGTTGCTTCTAAGTTGAGTGATGACTTGACGTCTCTATAATGACGATATACTGTCACTATAGCGATGGAAAAGGACTTAGGTGTTTCTTAGTTTCAACATACTTCCGTGCCTATAGTGATGCATTGGCATTTCTATTTCAAAAAATGCACCTCTCTATAGCAACAACTATAAGTTGCTTCCGCAACGTAATATGACTTAGTCGCTTGATTTTTCCACAATATTTCGTCGCTATAGCGATGCCAAAACCTTGCTCCAATGACGCAATATGACTTAGTCACTTGATTTTTCCACAATGTTTTGTCATTATAGTGATGCCAAATCATCGCTCTAGTGACGCAATATAACTTAATCGCATGATTTTTCCACAATCTTCTGTCATCATCGCGACGCCACGGTGTTGTTATAGCGACACATAAGCATCTCTATATCAACGACTATTGGTTTTTTAAGCAAATTCCACAATCACTATGTGTCATCTATGTTCTGTCGCTATAGCGATGGAATATTCAAAGTGTGGCTAATGGGACGATAATTTTTCCATGAAAATTTGGGCTTCTATTTATCTCTATAGCGACACAAAAGTATTTCTTGGTGACGATTTTCCGTGGGAAAAATGTTCAAATGTAATAGTGGTAGATACCAATTCAGTAGAAGGAATAGGTCACATAGATACTTTATGTTGGAGTAGTAGATGCATGAGGCTCATCCTCACAATTCGTCCCTAAAAGAGAACAAATTAAAGCAAGTTGGCCCTAGTAAAATTTGGCCAAGAAAAGGGTCAAATCAAGTCAAGTCAATCCAGAAAAGGGACCAATCAAGGTAAGTGCGCCCCAATTAAAAACTAAATTTTTCCTGCAAAATATGTATAAATGAAGGGCTCCTATCCTCATTCTAGACACACTATGACTTAGGGACTGTAGGGCAATTTTACCCTCAGCTAGAGAAATTCGCTACTACTTCTAGCAGACTGTTTTTCTGTGGTTTCTCCATTTTGGAAAGGTTTTCTCTTATTTTTTAGGGTTATGCTACTACAATATGTAAGTACTCTATATCTGAATGATCATTCTCGCTTGGAAGGAAGATATTGGGATGACATTTTTTTGTCTATGGTTGGGAGATGATATTTGTGATCATTGTGGCGAAACGAGATCCACACATTGTTTTCGTGCTTTATCTTTCTTCTAATGATATTGGTTTTGCAGCTGTCAAATTCTAACATGGTATTAGATCAGTTCTAGAAGAACTCATTGTCAAAATCCAGGGCTCCACGTTTTGGAGTGTTTCCCACCTTGGATCACCCTGGAAGGATAATAGAGAAACTCGCCCTCCTAGGGAACATCTTTCTATGGATGCCAAATCATGGTTGGAGAAGTTTCAATTTTTTACCTAATACTACCAGGGTCAAGAACTATGGCTTCACTTTATTGTTGTTCTGACCACATATTTGGACCATCTTCACCTTGCTCCAACTAGCCTTAGTAGGGTGCATTCATCTGTGGATCCAGTTTTTCAAGTCTCCATACTTCATTTGTGACCTAGCTCCTTCTAGGGTTTCTAGTGTAGTGTTGAAGTCAAGATGATTAGGATGAAGGTTGAAGATAGGCTTGATGGGACTTCCAATTTAAGCTCATGGAATTCTAGTGTTCTTCTTATCATAGAAGAAAATGATCTCTTGAATTTCATGAATGAAGATATTCTAGGACCAGAAGAGGAAGCATGAAGCCTCAACTACATATGATGAAAATGAAACCTCTCAGAAGAAGCCAAAGAATGAGGATTGTACGAAGTTCTTCTTTTATAAATTCCTATGTTGATGTGATGAGATGAAGATCCATGTAGTGGTGGACTCCCAGCATATGAATATCAGTGGACTATGTTAGAAGGAAGTGGGAGCTCACCCACAAAACAATAAAATATAAGTATATGATTTTACATGCTCTAGTAGATTGGGTCTGTTGTTTTTGGATATGCTTTTATGCGTATTTGTTTTCCTAAATTTAGGAACTTGTTGAGCATGTTATTTTATTGGTATTATCAACATGTATTATTTGTGATGTTATATCTCGTAATCCTGCACAAAATTTCATGGACCCCTCTTGGATGACATATCCCTCTAACAAGCTTAGAGTAGTGCACACTCTTGATGTTATGTTATCATGGAGAACACAAGCATCCAATTAATAGCCACAGTTATGTTGCGTTGAAGCATTGGATAAAATATGCCTACGCACCTGGATGAACTATCGTTATTGCATTTGATTTTATTATGAAATGTCATTAACCATCTGACGGGATTATGATATCGTTCTTTCTGCTATAGATGTTCGTCTCTTGGATGATTATGCAAAGAAGTTACTTTCCAGTCAAAGTCATGGTAGATGGATTCTATAGGGTGAGAGTTACTCAACCGATTTATGAGTAGACAAAGGAAGTTATCCCTCAAGATGATGATCCTGGCCTATCGCATATGATGGTGTGAAACTTGATGAAGTCTTCCTAAGTTAAGGAAGAGCATAGTTGAGATCTTGAGCAGATCGAGCATGATGACTATGGCTACACTGATGGCATTGTTGTCTTGATCCATACAAGATAGTTAAAGGATCCTTGGTGTACCTGGTCGTCACCAAGACGGATACCTACATTGTTTCTATGGACTTCCCAAAGAGGGAGAAGGATTGTGAGATTCAGAGGGAGCAGAATGCTCCAGCATAGAGGGAGGATTCCTAGACACCCTAATATGGGGTGGGAAAATTATCCTATTAATACTCTCTCTCAGGTACATGATTTCAATGATATGATTTATTATGTATTTGAATTTCATATCTAGAATAGGGAGGGACATAAATGTCTTCCTCTGTATATTTGATGTCTCTACTAGCTTAAATTTTTGCAGGTTAAGTATGGCAGCGTAACTCCGTGAAGGAATGGGGATATCAGCATTATGTTAAATCCTTCGTTGATATTTCAGTATTTCAGTATTTTCTCTCGATCACTCCAAGAAGGAGTGAGGAGATTGGTCCCATGATTGACTCCCTCGGTTAGAGGGAATGTTGATTTTAATCCCTAACACTCTTTGATGGAATGGGGATATTGGTTCTATATACCTCGCTAAGAGGGTAGGATGATTATACCATGCATTCTCCCAATCACTCCGAGAAGGAATGAGGAGATCTTGGGAATTCTAATATGAGATGGAGATGCCAACGCATTCTCCACACCCATTCGAAATAAGTGAGGAGATATCTCGTACATCCTGAGATGGGATGGAGAGGCCAACGCATGCTTCATGCATTCTCTTGTGACATGTATTAGCATTTAGTGTCATGATATGGCAATCATATAAATATGTGGACTTGGATATATTGATATTATGTATTGATGTCCCTACTCAGACCCGAAAGTTCTAGATCTATACTCATTGGTTTTACCCTCCTTAGGGAGAATAGAGGTAATCATTCCCACCATACTTTGGCTTGCTAGTGTTGGTTTCATTATTCACTATCTCCGCCCATCCATTACGTTCCAGATATGTTTCTGACCCGACCTACTATTTGACTTGTGGCATGGAGGACCTTTCCCCGCTAGAGAATCTTTGATTGGAAAAGCTTCCCTGTTTAGTTATGTCTTGGCTCTGAGTTTCTTAGGTTGTGTTGGCTAAACCTGAAACAAGTAGCGCTGCCATCAATACAATGTATTTGGAAATGAATATCTTATGAAAAATTCCATTCATGAACAGTAGTGCTTTTAAACATACATGAATGCAAGGAAAGCCTAATGAAATTGGCTTTAAATTACATTGAAATAAATATCTTAAAACATTCATGAAAAATAGTGTTTTCAACATACATGAATGCATAAATCCTAAAATAATAAAAAATCCGTGTAATAAATACATGGACCAAGGCTATGGAAAATCAAAGGCCCAAAAAAGAAATGGTTCCTAAAGTTATATCTAAGGATTGATGGCCTCACTTGTATTGATTTGGATAGTGAGCATTTGTCAAGGTGAATAAACATTTCTGAAAGTAACTTACCCATTTGTGAGACACTGCCATCCCCCATGTTGTTGCTTGTCTGTCATATGCTAGAGTGAGTATTCCCTTTCCATATCCGAAGTGTCACAGAGTCAAGTTGGTGTTCACCCTTTGCCCTAGCGTTCTGAATTTTAGCCTTCGCCCTTCACTAGCAAAATGATTACAACTATGAAGTGAGTATGGTCTTGAAAATCTGGACTGAGTTATAGTTAATAAATGTAAATCCTATAGATTTGGTTGATAGGTCTCCCGTGAAATGATTGCTACTTGTTATGATCATTACTTGAATGATTTTTAGAGCATGTCTTAACCTTTGAACACTTGCAACGGATAGATGCCAGCCTGGGTTATATTATATGATCATTTACAGATTATTTTTTTGTCTATCTGCATATATTGGATATTGTAGATGATCATGCAAATACATATAGGGTGTATGAGTATGCACCTTATATGGATTTGGACTCTCTAAGTCCAGTGAGATAGCTTACTCTCAGTTACGGGCAATTGCAAGGATGATTTGGCTCGGTGTACCTTTCTGGTGCAATTTTGCCATATTGGATGGCCTATCTGAGTAGGGAGATTATTTTCTTAGATCTCCTAGGGTGTTGTATGAGGAAGGGGTTGTCCAACAACTTGATTGTACCATATTACCCCCCTCCCAAAGAGCCTGGTGGGCTCAGTTAGATAACGCAAGCACCCTAGGAGGAATTTTTTGGCATATCATGTTTCTCGAGGCAGATAAAAAATAATTAAAATGGCTACTAAAGAATTCAATTTGGGATACTGAGGCAGGGAATTGGAAATGGATGAGTTCTAATTATGAGTGTGATGTATTCCACTACTTCTCCAGCAGTTGTAGCACCTGGATGGACCCATATCTATTTTTTCAGGCATATTTTATTATTTTCTAGAGCTTTTTGGAGGCTTGCGATTTCCTCAAGGAGGCACAATTTCACAGTTAAAAAATTATATTATTTTTATTGTGCCATGGGGACACCCAAAGGGAGTTAGTTAACACTCCCTGGACCCACCATGTTCTTCATTTATTTTTTGTTGAGTGGGATCCCCTCCCCTGGGGTGATTTAGTCCACTTTTATATTATATTATGGTATTGATCCATGTATTGTATGTTGAGCTCATCTCAACCATTGATTAGAACATTTGTATCTTTTAATCTTAGCCACCCATTTGAAAAGTGGTTAGGATTTTGGTTCTCTCATTCCTATTTAAAGGGGAGAACTTCTCATTTGTAAGAGGTCTTTGGCTCTTGGATTTGGATAATAGAAAAACTTTCCTTGTGGAAACTCTTGGATCTCCTTTGCATCTAGTGTTCTTAGATGATGATTGGAAAATATTTTGCTTCCTAGCATTTGGGTATTTGTTGTGAGATATACATCTTTTTTCGGGAAACATTGTCTGGTCTACATGAGGGTGACTACAACTTGGGGGTTTTTGCAGGGTTTCCTCAACTTGTTTGGCTTGGATGCATTTTATATCAGGAGGTTTTCATTAGCATCAATGCGATCTATAATTTCATCTTGCTATTTTTCTGTAGCATTTGCTTTTTTTCTCATGATGCAGCAAATCTAATATGGTTGACATTTGTTGTGTAGGAGAGAGGGTGCATTGGCTTCTTGGGGCAAAATGTTGGGCATAGAGCCCACTCAAATATTCTCAAATTGATCGGGATAGCAGGGATCATCATCATCAAGGAATATACAAGGTTTTCTAGGTAATATCTACAAGTTAGTGCTTCTCTTCCAAATCTCAATCCATTGGCATCTGCATTTCCATTTTTACCTTAAAAAACCCTAAATAATAAAAAACCAAAAAATATTATGGCTCAATCCACTTGAGTTCCCGGCAAACCATTTCTGGGTTTTGTAGATCAGGTCATGCCCTAAGTGTGTCTTCCCCAATGCTGATCTAGAATTGACTTTGTTTCCCTAGATCTGAAAAACCAATTCTCAAACCCTAGCACTATCCTCCATGCTGCCATTTTTTCCTGTGATTTGAATTTTCTGGAAAAACCACTTTTTTGGGTTTGAATATCAGGTCTATACCTAGGTGGGTCTCCTTCAAAGCTGGGCAGAAAGTGACTCCATTACCCTAAATCTGAAATGCATTGATCTCCAACCCTAGCGCTACCCCCTCTTTTTCCTCTTTCTCTTGTGTTTTGACCTTTTCCTGGTGGCTCGGGTGCTTTGACATTGTCATATCTTCCTATGAGTCTATCCATCAGTACTAGATATCCCTAGTCCTATTCTTTCCCTCCCTGCATTGGTTACGTTTCCCAAGGAAGTGGATAACTTCACCTCCTGCTAGTACCTTAACCCCAGATCTATTATTTACCTCATTGGTCAGTTGTGTCCCAAATTAGATAAATTATCATATCTCCTAAACCCTGATCCAAAGCCTTGGTTCACCTAGCGACGTCATCCATAGAGCTAGGGTTTCCATCACCTTACACCTTACATACCTCAAGTCCATTTGATTTGATCTGGTGTCTAGGTATGATCTCTCCTGTCATGAGTAGATCTGGGTCTCCCTTGTTTTCTTGGGCTAAGATAACATAAAGTGAAGACTTCCTTCATTGGTGTGAAAACCATCCATTTTGGAGTTGAGGCAATCTTGGTTCCACCTCCTTAGTTGCTTGTCCCTCTACCGCCCATCCCGGATCCATATCACATAGGCAACTATAAGGTTGGTGATAACACTTTGGCGTCGTTGTCGAGGAAGGCAAATGCCTACCTTTGTTCGACAATTATCCTTAGGCTCTACTCATGTTCTCTTTTCCAACATTTTGCCGCCGTTGCTGGGGAGCTAGAGGCCTACCTTGGTTCGACATACCTCAACTCTCCTACGACATTATTTGTTGGTGAACACGACAATTTATGCACCTGGCGACTCCACTGAGAAGTGAACCAATCACATAAATCATAATGAATTCAGATATATCATTGAGACGCATGAATAAATTAACCGAAAACATAAATGAACTTGGAAGGAAAATAAATGAAAGGGATAAATGGAGGTCAAATTGTTGGTATGAGGATGATATTGACCATGAGTATGGGTATGATTCTAGTTTTCGCGATCCTTATGACACACACCAATTCCCTTACCTGCACTATAAAGAATGCCTAACCATCTCTAGTTAGCCAATGAGCAAATATCAAACCCAACCAAAGCCGAGAGTGATTGATCCTGGTAAACCTATTAGGTACCCAACTCAAAGAACCAGAGCTGTTAGGGAAAAGGCTAAACAGTCTCCTTTTGACTTTTTTGAAATATCAGGGGCACCTCATCCTCTGCCAAGCGGTTACACTAGGAGGTTGCCCCAGTTTAATGGAAATAAGGATATACCTATTGAAAGTCATTTGGATATTCTTTGGGATTACATGGAAATTAAAGGTGCGGACAATGAAGATGTTTATATGCGAGCCTTAGATGAATCCTTGTGAGGGGATGTTCAACTATGGTTTGATCATTTAGCACCACAATCCATCACTAGGAATGACATGTTCACAGATCTGTTAATAGATAAGTGGGGTAGGAACACGGATAACTCTTTAGAGTGTAATCAGTATATTGACAATTTGCTTTCTCAATTGGATCATTCCCCTTCTGAAATGTTCCAAATTATGAGCGTGCCTGCAATCCATAAGAATGTTACAGAGTACTTTGAGAATAATTTTTCAAAACCCCATGTTGAAACTAAGAGGGATATCAATAAAATCATACGAGATACTCTGTTATTATTACCTGAAGCAATAACAGAGGAAGTATTGGATTTAATCTTTGGAAGGGAACCTAAAAATCACCATTAAGAAAAATTTGTAGTTGAGCCTTCCATTTGTGAGTCCATTATAGAACCTTTAGAAGAGCAACTCCATAGTCATTTCCTAATTGATGATAATTCAGGCTATCTGAATGTGGATTCACACTTTGATTATGTCTCCACAGAAGAAGAAAAGGTTGAAATTAATCAAATTTCTGTTAAGGAGAAATCATGTGGTCATATTGTGGTTGAAGACCACGTTTGTGAGGATGATAAGGAAGTTAGAAATGAACATTTTCATATTTTTCCTTATCAAATGAATGATGGTGATAATTTATCCTCAGTTGAATGTAACGAACAATCTAAAGAAGAACAACCACATGATGATAATATACTAGTGAGCAAACTTGACCTAGAGCGTTCTTTGTCACATATTTCAAGATGGAATCTATATCCAAATAGTCATCAAGAGCCTCCAAGAATGATTCTTGTACTGTTGTTGCTATTCCCCATCATATGTTTGGTCAAGGTGATTTGGTTGAGGAGATTAATCATAGTGAGTCTAGTTGTTGGGAGTTTAGTATTAATTTTTCTAATTTCTCTAACAAATGTCCCATATCACATACAATAATGGTGTTAGCACTTGTAGGTGATGCAAACCAAGTTCTAATTTTTCAATCCACCCTCCCATCCCAGCTTTTGAAGTCTTCTTGTATGGTGTCATGCGAAATTTTCGGTATAGAGTCTCAAAAGTGCCAAGTGGTCAATGGTAAAACATTTCATCTCCTTTCATCCTTGATGATAATTCTTTCAATGTTGCTAATTTCTTTGATTTGGTCATTGAAAAGCTCTATAAAGACCAATTCCATATTTTCTCATTTTTTAAACAACAAATGGGATTAATCTCAATTTCTGGTTTAATGATCTCTAATTTGTCCCTATTTTGTTTCACCATTGATCATAATGTGAGTATGATTGAGTGTTCTAATCAGAAATATGGTTGAAACTATGATGGCCTAGGAGGGATTAATCATGTATCATATTCTTTTCTTTCATCAAATTTAAACTTGCATAAATTTTATGATCCTGTCGATCTATGGATGGAAGAAGTTTGCAACAATAAATATCATCCCTGGCATGATTTCATTTCTCGTTATCCTTCTTTAATTTTCAAACAACAAGTTATAATGGCTTCAATTTACATTCATAGTACTTACAAGCCATATTTGACTTGTTGTATCATTAACTGTAAAGAAAGCTCAATAGATTCGTTCAACAAGTGGTTGCATTGGATTTATGATTTTACTCAACACTTGTCTAAATCGGTCAGAGTAGGTAGGACCTGAATAAGCCTCTTTTGGGTAGTATTTTAGCTTATTAGTCTAACACCGCTTGTCTTTGCCTGAAACTTGTTTTTCAAATCTCTTAGTGTAGTCTTCAGTTTTGGCCATTTTCTTGCACAATAAAATCAAACTTTTCTTAAAAGTTATGGTTATAGATTATATTTACTTTCTACTTTTCAGTTTCATGCATTTCAGTTTGAGTATTTTATTTTATCCATAAAGTGTTCTGGTGATTGGTCTTTGAGTTTGGTATAGCTCTGGACATTTTTGTAGGTAGTTGGTGACATTTTGGCACAGTTGCAAAGCTAGAAGGATGGATCGAGGATGTGAGTAGCAGCGTACAAGGACCAAAGATTCTGAGGTTCTCAAGTTCTCTATTCAGCAGAGCACATGTCGCAGCTGGAGTCGGATGTTATCACATATATAGTAGTCGGGGTACCATATTCTATTTTTCAGATTTCAGTACACTTTTTAGCCAGTTCCCCTATAGATGAGATGTTGAGATGAGCATCTATGATGGATCATGATTTGATTGGTGGACTAGAGTAATCTCCCATGCCATGAATGAGTCTCCGGACACTCAGATTTGAGGACTAATGTAGTCATTTTAGCCATTTGCAGCGCAGTTATTAGTGCCCAGAGTTGTATCAGTGTTTTCTCATTGGTCAGATGTTGGTTCAGATGGATTATTTACATGTTTATGACTCGGCTTATATTATCTTGTGTTATGGTTATCATTGCTCTTATACTCATTCTTATGACATGTATTAACATTCAGTGTCATGATCTGGCGATCATATAAATATGTGGACTTGGATGTATTGATGTCCCTACTCATACCTGGAAGTTCTTGATCTATACTCATTGATTTTACCCTCCTTACGGAGAATAAAGGTAATCATTCCCACCATACTTTGCCTTGCTAGTATTAGTTTCATTATTCACTATCTCTGCCCATCCATTACGTTCCAGTTAAGTTTCTGACCCAACCTACTATTTTACTTGTGGCAGGGAGGACCTTTCCCCACTAGAGCATCTTTGATTGGAAAATCTTCCATGTTTATTTATGTCTCGGATCTGTGTTTCCTAGGTTGTGTTGGCTAAACCTGAAACAAGTAGCGCTGCCATCAATACAATGTATTTGGAAATGAATATCTTATGAAAAAACCCATTCATGAAAAGTAGTGTTTTTAAACATACATGAATGCAAGGAAAGCCTAATGAAAGTGGCTTTGAATTACATTGAAATAAATATCTTAAAACATTCATGAAAAGTAGTGTTTTTCAACATACATGAATGCATAAAGCCTAAAATAATAAAAAATCCGTGTAATAAATACATGGACCAAGGCTATGGAAAATCAAAGGCCCAAAAAAGAAATGGTTCCCAAAGTTATATCTAAGGATTTCTAGCCTCACTTGTATTGATTTGGATTGGGAGAATTTGTCAAGGTGAATAAACATTTCTAAAAGAAACTTACTCATTTGCGAGACACTTCCATCCCCCGTGTCGTTGCTTGTCCATCATATGCTAGAGCGAGTATTCTCTTTCCATATCCAAAGTGTCACAATGTTGAGTTGGTGGTCACCCTTTTCCCTAGCCTTCTGAATTTTATCCTTCACCCTTCACTAGCAAATTGATTACAACTATGAAGTGAGTATGGTCTTGAAAGTCTGGACTAAGTTATAGTTAATAAATGTAAACCCTATACATTTGGTTGATAGGTCGCCAGTGAAATGATTGATACTTGTTATGATTATTACTTCAATGATTTGTATAGCATGTCTTAACCTTTGAACACTTGCAACGGATAGATGTCAACCTGGGTTATATTATATGATCATTACAGATTATTTTTTTGTCTATCTATGTATATTGGATATTGTAGATGATCATGCAGAGACATATAGGGTGTATGAGTATGCACCTTAAACGTATTTGGACTCTCTGAGTCCAATGAGACAGCTTACTCTCAGTTATGGGTAGTTGGAGGGATGATTTGGCTCGATGTACCTTTCTTTTGCTGTTTTGCCATACTGGATGGCCTATCTGAGCAAGGAGATGATTTTATTGGATCTCCTAGGGCGTTGTATGAAGAAGGGGGTGTCCAGAAACTTGTTTGTACCATATTACCCCCCTCCCAGAGATCCTAGTGGGCTTAGTTGGATATCGCAAGCACCCTAGGAGGCCGTTTTTGGCATATCATGTTTCCCAAGGCAGATAAAAAATAATTAAAATGGCTACTAAAGAATTTGATTTGGGCTACTAAGGCATGGAATTGGCATTGGATGAGTTTAGATGATGAGTGTGATTTCTTCCGCTACTTCTCCAGCAGTTGCAGCACCTGGATGGGCCCACATCTATTTTTTTTGAGCATATTTTCTTATTTTTTGATGCTTTTTGGAAGCTCATGATTTCCTCAAGGAGGCACAATTTCATAGTTAAAAAATTATATTATTTTTATTGTGCCATGGGGACACCCAAAGGGAGTTAGTTAACACTCCTTGGACCCACCANCGAGGTGATTTAGCCCACTTTTATATTATATTATGGTATTGATACATGTATTGTATGTTGATCTCATCTCAACTGTTGATTAGAACATTTGTATCTTTTAATCTTAGCCACCCATTTGAAAAGTTGTTAGGATTTTGGTTCTCTCATTCCTCTTTAAAGGAGAGAGCTTCTCATTTGTAAGAGGTCTTTGGCTCTTGGATCTGGATAATAGAAAAAATTTCCTTGTGGAAACTCTTGGATCTCCTTTGCATCTAGTGTTCTTAGATGGTGATTGGAAAATCTTTTGCTTCCTAGCATTTGGGTATTTGTTGTGAGATCTACATATTTTTTCGGGAAACATTGTCTTGTCTACATGAGGGAGACTTCAACTTGGGTGTTTTTGCAGGGTTTCCTCAACTTGTTTGGCTTGGATGCGTTTTATATCAGGGGATTTTCATTAGCATCAATGCGATCTTTGATTTCATCTTACTATTTTTCTATAGCATTTGATTTTTTTCTCATGATGCAGCAAATTTGATATGGTTGATGTTTGTTGTGCAGGAGAGAGGGCGCATTGGCTTCTTGGGGAAAAATGTTTGGCATAGAACTCACTCAAATCTTCTCAAATTGATCGGGATAGTAGGGATCATCATCATCAAGGCATCTACAAGTTTTTCCAGGTAAGATCTACAGGTTAGTGCTTCTCTTCCATATCTCAATCCATTAGCATCTGCATTTCCATTTTTACCTTAAGAAACCCTAAATAATAAAAAACCAAAAAAATATTATGGCTCAATCCGCTTGAGTTCCCGATAAAACATTTCTAGGTTTTGAATATCAGGTCATGCCCCAAGTGGGTCTTCCCCAACACTAATCTAGAAGTGACTCAGTACCCTAGATTTGAAAAACTAATTCTCAAACCCTAGTGCTATCCTCCATGCTACCATTTTTCCTTGTGATTTGACTTTTCCGGCAAAACCACTTTTTTGGGTTTGTAGATCAGGTTTATACCCAGGTGGGTATCCTTCAACATTGGGCAAAAAGTGACTCGATTACCCTAGATCTAAAAGGCATTGATCTCCAACGCTAGTGCTACCCCCTCTTTTGCTTCTTTCTCTTGTGTTTTGACCTTTTCTTGTTGGCTTGGGTGCTTTGACATTGTCATATCTTTCTAGGAGTCTATCCATCGGTACTAGATAGCCCCAGTCTTGTTCTTTCCCTCCCTGCATTGGTTACATTTCCCAAGGCAGTGGATATCTTCACCTCCTGCTAGTGCCTTAACCCCAGATCTAGTATTTACCTCATAGGTCAATTGTGTCCCAACTTGGATCGAATCTCATATCTCCTAAACCCTAATCCAAAACCTTGGTTCACCTAGTGACGTCATCCATATATCTAGGGTTTCCATCACCTTACACCTTACCTACCTCAAGTCCATTTGATCTGATTTGGTGTCTAGGTTTGATCTCTCCTGTCGAGAGTAGATCCGGGTCTCCCCCATTGTTGTCTTGGGCTAAGATAACATAAAGTGAAGACTGCCTTAATTGGTGTGACAACCATCCATTTGGGAGTCGAGGTAATCTTAGTTCCACCTCCTTAGTTGATTGTCCCTCTACCATCCATCCTGGATCAATCTCACATAGGCAACTACAAGGTTGGTGATAACAGTCAATTACCAAGAGGTTGACTTTGATCAACCTTCATCCTGGGGATGAAGTACCTGGTCTGGGACTAGGAAGTCCTAGAGTGGATATAGGCATCGTGTTCATACCCAACATGAAATAGGGTTGGTTATTCTGGAATACATATATGTGCTCTTTGAAATACTAGTGGTATTCATATCCAGTGTGAAAAAAGGACTGGCTTTATAAGATCTTGCCTCAAGTATGTAAAAATACTTGTACTACTGAGAGCTACATCCATTGTGAAAAAGGATTGGATCTGTAGTGGTACACCCAACATGAAACAGGGTTGTTGTTGTACAAATTTAGCAACCTATATGGTTGGGAGATTTATGGGTTGTACCCCATATAGATATGATAAAAGTATCACATAAAGTTATGGCCTTTATAATCCCTCATATGATTATAGTCCTTATAGATGTTATGAGGAGGTTGTATCCCATGATGCATGAAAACTCACTAGCATTGATAGTCCGAGTGATATATTTGGGTTGTGTTGAAATACGCTGATTGCATGCATGCTTCTATGACTAACTGGGTTGAGCAGATGCATGATTTGTGGACTTGGTGCATGCTTCCCCGATGAACTGGGTTTAGCAGATGCACAAGTTGTGGAGTTGGTGCATGCTTCTCCCACAAGATAGGTTGAGAAGATGCACAAATTGTGGAGCTAGTGCATGTTCTCCGATGAACTGGATTGAACTGATGCAGTTAGTTTTATAGACACTTCTCAATGAATTGAGATTTTGTTTGTAGCCCTTCCATGTGTATAAAGATGGTAGAGATAGTCGTTGTGTACTAATGATATCCTTATACATTCCAGTTGATGTTGACGATTTATCCCTAGCTAAGAGGGAGCGTTAGAGTAGTAGTTGCGTGGGGCTCATCCTCATAAGTCGACCCTAAAAGAGAACAAATCAAGGAAAGTCGACCCCAGTAAAAGTTGTCCCCAAAAAGGGTCAAATCAAATCAAGTCAGTCCAACAAGGTAAGTGGACGCCAGTAAAATTGTTAAGTTGGCCCCAATTAAAAAATTAGATTTATCTAGCAAAATATGTATAAATGGAGGACGCCTATCCTCAATTTGGACACACTGTAACTTAGGGACTACATGACAAGTTCTCCCTCAGCTAGATAAGTTTGATACTGCAGCTAGGAGACTATTTTTATGGGGTTTCTCCACTGTGGATAGGTTTTCTCTTAATTTTTAGGGTTATGATACTATGATCTAGAAGTACTATATCTCTTAATGATTATTCTCTCTTGGAAGGTCAAGCTCGAGGGTGACATTGTTTTTTCTATGGTTGGGATATGATGTTTTTTATCATCATGGTGAAACGAGCTCCACACATTGTTTTTTTGCTTTTCCTTTCTTTTAGTGGTCTTGGTTTTGTGATTGTCAAATTCTAACACTCGACAAGCAAGAAGTCGAGAGGACAAGGAGTCGGAAGAAGAAATAATATTTTGTTAGAATTTTAAAAATTTTATGCCAAAAAAAGGATCACTGAAAGAATGACAAGCACAGTAGCACAAAGAGAACACAAATATTTATCATGGGAAACCCTCATGGGGGAGAAAAACCAACAAAACTTCCTCAATATAGAATTCAACCAAGTACAATGTAAGACCCAGGAATAAGACAAGTTTATTCCTCCTTCTCATATGGAGTCCTTCTCTCTCTAGTGCACTTGCTTGAGTATTGAGTGTGTCCAAATGAGGGAGGTGCCTCACCTATTTATACTCATCGATTGAGTGACTTAATTACCTAACTAGGTTTTCCTAGTTATCTAATTAAGGCCCACCTACCTAGGAAGACTCAAAAAAACATTTATAAAATACTTTTATGGGTGGTATTGAATTGACTTACAATGGTTATTTTACCTCACGAATTTTACATGACCAATTACATCACCTGAAGGAGGAATAATAATAATATAATAAAAGTACAATAGAATATCTTCTGAAGTTACATTTCTTTAACACTCCCTCCTAATGAGGAAGGTATTCTACAACAAAAACAACAACTATACAATTGGTTGGTGACTCTATATGTCATAGGAATTTTTGGAATAATAAAAACATCATGTGTCTGGAACATCTACATCAGTATAGAGCATCATCAGCATCATCATGGAGTATCATCATCATAATCAACATGGAACATCATCATGGAACATAATCATCATTATCGGCATGGAACATCATCATCATCATCTGGAATATCATCAGTATGTTAATGTTGGAACATCATCATCATGGAACATCATCCTCATGGAACATCGTCATCATGGAACATCATCCTCATGGAACATCGTCATCATCATCATCGTCACCTTGAATATCATCAACATGTCAATGCTGGAACATCACCATCATCATCAACTATAATACCATCAACATGTAAATGTTCGAACATCATCATCATCATGTAAATGTTGGAACATCATCTGCATGTAGATGTTGGAACATCATCTACATCTGAAGGTTGGAACACCATCAACAAGTGAAGGTTGGAACACCATCATCATGTGAATGTTCCAAAATCATCATCAACATCATGTGAATGTTGAAACACCATCAACATGTGAATGCTAGAACATCAGCAACAATAGCATGTGAATCTTGGAACACCATCAACATGTGAATGTTGGAACATTGGTGGACATCTGGATCATCTCTATGGTGGTCACTTTGGTAGACCCAGCTGGCCTTGTTTGTCTTACTAATCCTTTTGAAACAAATAAGACTAGCCAAACATAGCCAGACATATTGGTCTACCCAAGTCTCAAATCATTGTTTGACTTGCTAATCCTTTCAAACCAAACAATCCCACTTAGAAATGTTGATGCCCATAGGATCAAACAGGCCTTGTTAGCATAGGCTGACATACCAATCCTATACTGAGATTCCACACTACTGCTACAGGAAACCACATCATCATGATCATCACTCCCTCTTACGAGGGAGATCCTTTTAGACTACACCAATCTTGTATCGAAAGTACGAAAACTTTATTCAAGACATAGGCTTACGGTTTGAAGTTAGTTAACACATCAGCAGCTTGTTCCTCCGTACGAACATACTGTAACTTTACAGCTCCCATATGTAGTGATACTTGATTTCTATATGCTTTTATTTGTCATGGAACATTGATTTTTCTGACAGCTTGAAACAACTATGTTTATCGCAGTAGATATCAGTCGCATCCATCTCGATATCAAATAATCATGTCAACAAATTCCGAACCCACACTACTTCGCTACAAGCTGAACATGCTGCAATATATTCAGCCTTTATCATACTGAGAGAAACACTAATCTGCTTCTTACTAAGCCACAGAATCACACCTAGTCTCAAAATGAAACAACATCTTGAAGTGTTCTTTTTGTCTTTAGCACTGCCTGCCCCAATCTAGATCAGTATAAATGTGTAATATGATCTCACTATCAAATCTATATCTAAGGTCACAATCCAATGTACCCTTTAGGTACCTCATCACATGTTTTGTTGTAACCAATTGAACATGTCGAGGATTCACCATATACTGACTCAAGGTGTTCACAGCAAAACATATATCCGGTCTTGTATTTGTCAAATACATCAGTGAGCCAATAATATGTCGCTATAGTGTAACATCTATTGTCTCTAAACAATCATCATTTAATAGCTTCAATTGTATCACCATCGAAGTATTCATTTCCTTACAATCCATCATCCCAAATCTCTTTAGGATCTCAACGATATATTTTCCTTGATTTAGGAAAATCTCATCTGGGAATTTCCATACTTCAAAACCTAGAAAATAATGCATTATACCAAAAAAATTCATCTTGAATTATGCAGCAAGATTCTTATTACATTCATTGATGAGATTCTCTTCACCATGCTCTAGGTGCTAGCTTCAACCCATATAATGTTTTCTTCAATATGCATACATGTGTCTTCTTATCATGTGTTTCAAAACCTTGCAGTTGTTCAATGTACACTTCCTCTTCTATCACACCATTGAGGAAAGTTGTCTTGACGTCCATCTGATGTAACTTTGATTTCATCTTGGATACCAAGGAAAGGATAGTTTTCGTTGAAGTGTATCTTACTTGTGGGGCGAAAGTCTCTTCATGATTAGTTCCTTCCTTCTGAGAGAACCCTTGAGCTACAAATCTTTCCTTGTATTTTTCAATACGGCCATCTATTGAATCCTTTGTCTTGAATATCCAGTTTGAGGAGACTACCGATTTATATTTCTATCTTGGCACCACATATCAAACATCGTTCTTTACAATAGATTGGCCCTTGCTTGAACATGGCATCCATCCATTCCTTCTTCTGTGTTTCTTCTTCAAAATAGGTAGGTTCTTCATCAACAAGGTTGCACATCAAGGCCACATAACTAGAATATTGCCTTGGTCTCTTTCTTTCATTGAAGGTTCTTATTGTCGCATATATAGTAGCTAGGATACTTTTGTTCATGAGAAGTACTAAGATGCTCATTAATAAAATCCTTTACTATGAGATCAACATTTGATGAGCCACCAGTTGATGATCTCCCACTTTCAGCAGATCCAGAGCATCCAATTTGACCAGTTCTATGCCATGACTGAGCCTTGTGACCCCATATTCGATGACTAAGTTAACCATTCTTCCATGACCTAGAGTAGATATTATTACAGTGCCCATGATATGTAGTATCAACAGTTGTTTCAGTGATCCTCAAATTTATTTCAGATTTAGTGCAGGTATATGACCCAGGTGATATTATGGTTTTGTAGAAATGGATTTTGATGTTGCTCTGTTGTTTATTTTAGCAATGATACTTACTTGATAGTGGTTGTATGTTGGAAATACTTTATTTTGGTCGTACTTGGCATCTAAAGGATAAACTATCTACCTGTTATGTCCTAGAGATTCCTTTGTATACTCATTGGCCTTTCCCTACCTCTAGTATGGATTTGGTCATTTCCCTTTAGGGATAGGTTTTGCTAGTCTTGGCACCATCTTCATTATCTTCGTCCATTCGTTGCCTTCCCTTGTTGTTAATTAACCTTGACTTGTAACTTGACTAGTGGCATCTAGGATTTCCCCCCACCTTCACCTCTATAATAGAATAGGTCTCCATGTCTATATTGTGTCTTGGTGTTGGTTTATGTGATGCTTTTCACATAGATGGTATACCTCTGGGTCTTGAACACAAGTAGTCTTACCAAAAACATTTAGACACTAAGGCATCAAAGCTTAAAGTTAATCTAAATGGATGCCCTGCCACCAAAGCAAAAGTGTCTTTAGACACTACTACAAATAAAAGTAAAACTAAACAGTTTCCAAGAGATGAGAACTCATCCATTATATGGTGTAAGGCTCATTTTCCCCCACAAGGTATCAGGGTGAGGCAAACTCGTCAGGGCTAAGCCTCAGTCATTTTCTAGAGCCCATAATCCTTTCAAGGGCACCTTCTCTTGGAGGATGGAAAGTTAATAAAAATAGATATTTTCAAATAAATTTGATGGCTAGAGGATGAGCACTCATTCTTTGTATAATTTACGACTCATTTTCCCCCATAGGTAAACAAGGTGAGACTGGCCCCAAAAGGTCATGTCTTTGTCATTTTCTGGAATCCCATAAGGCTTACCAGGGAACCTGCCTCTAGAGGTTAACTAGTGGATATTGATGTGAAAATAAATTGCTAAAAAGGTTGCTTGTCTAGAGTCTAGTGGACCCTTCTCATCATTCCACCCATTTGTGAGACACTGCCATTCCTTATTGTTCACCTAGTCCAACTTATGTGTTGGGTGGATCCCCTTGTCCTTTAGCCTAGATTCTTACAGTGTCGAGTTTCAATTCATTCCCTTGGCCTTACCTGGTTTCATTCACCTTCACCCTTGACTAGCAAAATAGCTAAATCTATAAATGAGTATACAGTGGAGGTTCTTATTTAAAGTGGCTGATCATTTTGATATATATATATATTGTGCTTATAATCACCAGTGGAAGGTACGTGTACTTCAGCCTCACCATTATCATAGATAATTGAGCATGCATGTCCATTTTGTACTTTGCAGTATCAGAGTTTAGCATTTGGGTCATCATTTGATCATTCTTGACCTGTTCAACCATGTATGACCAAACCAAGAGCAGGGTATGGGATGAGTTTTAGATAGATGGTTGTGTATGATGATTACTTATGGTCTATTAGTCTTCATTAGACATATTCATGCTTCAGATGTTGGTTTACTATAATGGCCTGTATTATTCTTATGATTATCAACATTTACAATTTATTATCATTGTGGTTCTGACATGGATGGGGCCTCTGACGTACATTTGTGATGGACATATTGTGTATGAGTACTCATTCATATTTTATTTGGACATTTTGAGTACATTGGTGTAGCTAGTTTTCAATTTCTGGTAGTTACGGGACATATATGGGTCTTTCAGGCATTTTACAACAAAATTTCCCTAAGAAATAAAATAATAAAACACAGTGTAGATAACGGTGAGATCTCCTAGGGTATGAGAGGGAATCTTTGGGTGCAAGTAGTCTATTGTACCATATTACTATGGTTTCAGACCCATGCATGTAGTCATTTGGCTTCATAGTTTAGCTCCCGATGAGATATGGGTTGTTTTTTGTTCCCAAGGCAGCATTTTTATGATGAAAAATGGCTAATGAGGAAATCAATTTGGGAAAATAAGGCAAGGACATGACATGGAATTGGTCTGAGGCATAGTGTTTGGGTCACCTTCATCATCCAGAATCAGCTTCACTCTACATGGGGTCCACACGTCCTTGATTTCTTTAGTTTGAGAGCGTTTTGATGTATTTTGAGGGAGACACCCTAGTGATTTTTATCACTCCTTGGTATTATTGACCACCACAACTTGTTTTTTTTCCATGGGGACATGCTAGTGAAGTATATTATAATCTCCTAGCCACTACCATGTGCTATCTTATGATTATTGGTCATTTTATGTGGTGTTCCCCCTTATTGGGCAATTTTAGTGGTGTGCCCCTCTTTTATTATTGAGTTGATCTGTGTATGATGTATCCAGATAATCTTAGCAATTGATTAGATTGCTTTTATATTTTGATCGTGACCCTTGATCTTTTGGATCTAGGTTTTATGTACTTGAGAGATCTATATATTGAGATGCTCTCTCATTTGTAAAGGGACTTTTGGCTCTAGGAATAAGGAATACAAGAACACTTTTATAGGAACTTTTGGAATCTTTGTGAATGTACTTGGATGTGATTGTTACGCCTATTGCTTATACATTTCAGTGGATCTTGAATGCAAACGAATACTTTTTTGTGGTGGTCGTACTGATCTTTTGTAGGGTAGCGAATTGGTTGGAGGAGATTGCTAAGGCATCTTGCATCGTCTTCCGGGAAAATCGTTTCATATTCGAGGAGTTTTTCAATTGTTACTTTGTGCATTGGATTTATTTCTATGGATGACTTACGTAGCCTTATATTTTTCATTCGTGAACAAATCTCATTTGTAGTTTGATTTTGCAGGTGGAGAAGAGGGGGTGCACTAGCTCAATTGGGCGTTTTTCCTTCATTTATTGTCAGATCTTGCTCAAAATTGTAACTAAGTGGAAGTATCATCAACATTTAAGAAGACCGCAAGTATTTTCAGGTACGATATACAAGGTTAGTATTGTTTTCATTATTTTCATCCATTTGTAAATCAAAATCCTTTCTTTCAAACCCTAGTTTTGTAGATATGATAGATCCAATGATTTTTTGATGACGACCATAAAAACCCACTTGGATATTGTTGAATAAACAATAGATATCAAATTTCATTTAAATCGAACTCCATTTTCCCCGCAATCTAGCACTAGTTTCTCTAGCAGGGGGATCCCCCTTTGGGTGTGTGGTCAAATCTTCAAATTTATTAGTTAGGTATGCTTGAACCCACTTGATTTTCACAGATCTATCCTTCAAGTATCCTGATCTAGTCATTTCTTGTTCTAATATACTATTTTGGGTCCACTTTGTTCACTTTCGCCTAAACCCTAGGTGGGTCCTATTTGGGTCTTCTTATGTACTGCTAGATCTCTCTAGATATACATTCCTAAACTCTTTGTTGTACAATATTCACAAAGTTGGGTCATTTTCCCTATTTTCTAAGCCTTCCCAAGTTTCCCCTAACCACTATACCACATCCTTTCCATAGATCTAGATTCCCTCACTCATTATCTCTCCTCTTTCAATCATTGTATAATAACCCTTGGAGTGTCTTGAGTAAGTGCGCTAGCCCTATTAGGATAGTAGGGTCTTCCCCTTGATCATTTTATGAAGTGATCTAAAACTACAAGAGCCTTTCTAGTGTGACATCTACTCTTCATCTGTAGTAGACGATGCCCTTGCAATGTCAGCGGTTAGCTACCTCACCTCTACCGCTCCAGATAGGATATCTCAAGTGGGTAGCTACACATTGTGTGATAACATCTTTTGGCATCGTTTTCGAGTAGGTAGAGGCTTAAATTTGGTGTCTGAGAATAATACTTCACTCTTATCTTATGAATCATATTGCATCCATATTAAGTTAAGTGAATGTTTTCCCCTTTGCCTAATTCTACATTCACTTGTTTCTCTCTCACATCATACTTCCCCAGCGACATATCTTTGGGTGAGTTCATTTAGTATTTCACCTAATGAGTCCACAACGCGACTCCACTGAGAACTGAACCCATCCCATAAACCATAATGAATTCAGACGTATTTCTTTGATCCATTGACGAATTAAATAAAAACTATAACTAAGCTTAAAGAGCAAAATGAGGAAAGAAATAGATGGAAATCAAATTCTTGGTATGACAATGATTTTGAGCATGATTATGGGTATGATCCTAATTATCACAATCCTTATCATTCCAACCAGTTTCCCCATCCCTATAATAAAGTATCCCCAATAAATTATATTGAGCCGATTAGTAAGCATCAAATCCAGCCAAGGCCTCGCAATCAGAGAAACCGGTTGATGGATTCTTGTAATCCAGTTAGACATTCAAATCAGATCCCATGTAGAGAATCCAAAGTAGTTAGAACAAAATCTAAGTTATCTCCTATTAATTTTTCTGAAATAGATGGAGCACCTCATTCTATGCCTAAGGATTACATTAAAAAGTTTCCTCTTTTCTATGGAAACAATAACACATCTATTGAAGATCATTTGCAAATATTTTGAGATCAAATGGAAGTTAGAGGAGTAGATGATGAAGATGTTTAAATGTGGGCCCTTGGTGAATCCTTATGTGGGGAATCCCAGTTATGGTTTGATCAGTTAGCACCAATATCCATCATCGGTTATGATATGTTCACTGGTTTATTAAAAAAGGGATGGGGTGAGAACATTGATGAACCTTCAAAACCTCAGCCAAGAAATGATTGTGATGTTGAGGATCAATTTCATGAAGATGGTCAAAATAATGACAATGATATAAGTAATGATTTTCCTTATCAATTTGATTTCTCATATCCTGAGCTAATGGTGAGTGTGCATATGATTAAGCTTATGAGAGAGTCGTTAATCAATAGAAATGTCACATAGTATCTTAGGAATAACCACGATAGATCTCAAAGTTAAATTGAATATCACATTAATCGAATCATACGAGATACTTTGTCATTGTTACCTGAAGAAGGCACAGAGCTAGATATTACTCACGGATGGGAGCTCATTGATCATCATGAAGAAAAACCTAAAGTTGAGCATCCCATCTTTGAGTCTATCGAAAATGTTGTTGAGGAACAAGTCCATAATCATTGCATGGTTGAAGACCATTCAAATCAATGTTTAAATGATTCTAGGGTTGATTCAGCTTCTAATCATGGCATTGAAGAAAATGATGAGGATAGTCAATATGTGTCCAATGATCATCATATGATTGAGAGTCAAATTAAGTGTAAACCTATTGAAAAACAATCACATGGTGATAGTTTGGTTGTGAGTCAACATAACCAAGAGCGCTCTTTTCCATTAAACTTACAAGTTCCTTAATCGATTACGAAGAGCCCTCGAAGGATTATTTTGATAGTATCCCTCATTCAATCCTAGAATAGGATAAATCAATCATTTGCTTCGATAATCCTTATTTCGATAGAGAAAACTTTGATTTTACTCCAAACCTTCAAATCATTTCTGGAATCAAGAAAGCCACTGATTTAAAATATTTTTCTTCCTATCAAATTCCAAGATTAATTAGTTCAAGCTATATAGGAGAAAATATTTTCTTTCAATATTTTCAATCCACCCTCCCAACGTTTGAAGTCCTCTTTTATGGGTTCATGTCACAATCAAATTGTAACTTGCAAAATTTTTCCGTAAAGAATCTCGAGAGTGCCAAGTGCTCAATGGTAAAACATTTCATCTCCTTTTTCAGTCATCCTCGATGCATAATGCTTTCAAGTTTGATAATTCCTTTGATTGGGTGATAGAAAAGATCTATAAATACCAATTCCATATTTTCTCAATCTTTAAACAACAAATGGGGTTAATCTCAATTTGTGGTTTATTGGTCTCCAATTTGTCCCTATTTTGTTTCACTGTTGATCATAATGTGAGTATGATTGAGTATGATAACCAGAAAGATGAAGGAAACAATGATATCCTAGGAGGGTTGAATCATGTATCATATTCTTTTCTTTCATCAAATTTAAACTTGCATAATTTTTATGATCATATTGGTCTATGGATGGAAGAAGTTTGCAATAGTAAATCTCATCCCTGGCATGATTTCATTTCTCCTTATCCATATCTTTCTTTGATTTTCAAACAACAAGCTAGAATGGTTTCATTTCTCATTCATATTACTTCCAAGCCATCTTTGACTTGTTGTATAATTAACTACAAAAGAATACCAATTGACCCGTTCAGCAAGTGGTTACATTGGATCTATGATTTTACTTAGCACTTGCTTGTTTGGTTAGAATAGGGTAGGTAGAAACTTGAATAAGCTCTTTTGAGCAGTACGTTGAGTCTTCACTATTGCAAGGTCCTGAGTCTTTTTGTTGTCAGTTTGAGTCTTTTAGGCCATTGAGTCTGGCCCTTGTTTTGTCTTTTGCCCGAGTCCTCCTTAATAAACTCCACAACTTCTTAACAATGTTTAGACTAGTTGTTTTATTTCAGCACTTTACTTTCCACATTGATATTTCAGCATTTACTTTTTAGTATTGTATTTCCATCATTTTATTTTATTTTTGTATTATGCCACATGTATTGTTGGGTAGTGTTTTTTCCATCATGTGCAGAAATAGGTTTTACTAAATATGGAGCAGTATATCGGGTGCATATTTGATGATTAGATGAGCATTGTTGCATACCAAAGATATATGAGGTTCTCATGCACTCTCTCCCTTAGATCACCTATCCCAGTTGGAGCCAGATGTTGTCACATATAAAGTATATGGGTTACTTTTGTTTTGCAGAAGTACTAAGCAGTTCTTTGAGCCAATCATTTACTATGATATCAGTAGTTGATGATCGCTCACTTTCAGCAGATCCAGAGCATCCAGATTGACCAATTCTATGCCATGACTGAGCCTCATGACCCCATATTCAATGACTAAGTTAGTCATTCTTCCATGACCCAGAGCAAAGATTATTATATTGCCCATGATATGTAGAAGCAATAGTTGTTTCAGTGATCCTCATATTTTTTTCATATTCAGTGCGTGTATATGACCCAGGTGATATTATGGTTTTCTATAAATATATTTTGATGTTTCTATGTTGTCTATTTTAGCAGTGAGACTTAGTTGATAGTGGTTGTATGTTGGCGATACTTTACTTTGGTTATACTTTGAATATAAAGGATAAATGAATGTCCAAGAAATTCCTTTGTATACTCATTGGCCTTGCCCTATCTCTAGTATGTATTTGGTCTTTTCCCTTTAGGAATGTGGCTTGTTAGTCCTGGCACCATCTTCATTGTCTTCCCTTGTTGTTGATTAACATTGACTTGTAACTTGACTAGTGGCATTTAGGATTTCCCCCCACCTTCACCTCTATATTGGAATAGGTCTCCATGTCTATATTGTGTCTCGGTGTTGGTTGATGCTCGTCGCAAATATGGTATACCTCTAGGTCTTGAACACAAGTAGCCTTACCAAAAAAGTGTTTTTAGACACTAAGGCATCAAAGCTTAAACTTATTCTAAATGGATTCCATGCCAGCAAAGCAAAGTGTCTTTAGCCACTACTCAAATAAAAGTAAAATTATCTAGTTTCCAAGAGATGAGCACTCGTCCATTGTATGGTGTAAGGCTCATTTTCCCCCACAGGGTATCGGGGTGAGTCAAACTCGTCAGGGATAAGCCTTAGTCATTTTTTGGAGCCTAGAAGGCTTTCTAGAGCACCTGCTCTTGGAGGCTAGCAATTTAATAATAATAAAAATATGTAAAAAAAAAAATTGATGGCTAGAGGATGAGCTCTCATTCTTTGTATAATGTACGACTCATTTTCCCCCACAGGGAAACAGGGTGATACTGGCCCCAAAAGATCATGTATTTGTCATTTTCTGGAAGCCTATAAGGCTTACCAAGGCCCCTACATCTAGAGGTTAACTAGTGGATATTGTTGTGCAAATAAATTGCTAAAAAGGTTGATTGTCTAGAGTCTAGTGGAGCCTTCTCATCTTTCCACCCATTTGTGAGTCATTGTTATTCCTTATTGTTCACCTAGTACAACTTATGTGTTGTGTGAATCCCCTTGTCCTTTAGCCTAGATGATTATAGTGTCAAGTGTCAAGCCATTCCCTTGGCCTTACCTGGTTTCATTCACCTTCACCCTTGACTAGCAAAATGGCTAAATCTATAAAGGAGTATACACTGGAGGTTCTTGTTTAAAGCAATTGATCATTTTGATATATATATATATTGTGCTTATAATCACCAACAGAAGCTACTTGTACTTCAGTCTCACTGTTATCATAGATAATTAAGCATGCATGTCCATTTTGTACTTTGCAGTATCAGAGTTGATCATTTGGGTCATCATTTGTTCATTCTTGACCTAGTCAACCAAGTATGACCAAGCCAAGAGCAGGGTTCGGAATGAGTTTTAGACTGATGGTTGTGGATAATGATTATTTATGGTCTATTAGTGTTCATTAGACATATACATGCTTTAGATGTTGGTTTACTATGATGGATTGTATTATTTATATGATTATCATCATTTACAAAATTTATTATTATTGCGGTTCTGACATGGATGGGGCCTCTGACGTACCTTTGTGATGGACATATTGTGCTTGAGTACTCATTCCTATTTTATTTGGATGTTTTGAATCCATTGGTGTAGTTGGTTTTTAGTTTTAGGCAGTTACAGGACATATATGGTCTTTCAGGCATTTTACACCAGATTTGCCCTGGGAAATAAAAAAATAAAACACAGTGCAGATAATGGTGAGATCTCCTAGGGCGCCAAAGGGAATAATGGGGTGCATCCAGTCGATTGTACCACACTAATATGATGTCAGACCCATGTGTGTTGTCATTTGTCTTTTTTTTGGTCCCCGATGAGATATGGGTCGTTTTACGTTCCCAAGGCAGCATTTTGATGATGAAAAAGGGCTAATGAGGAAATCGATTTGGGAAAATAACGAGAAATGGCATGGAATTGGTCTAAGGCATGGTGTTTGGGTCACCTACTTCATTTGACATCATCTTCACTCTACATGGGGTCCACGCGTCCTTAATTTCTTCAGTTTGAGGGTGTTTTGATGTATTTTGAGGGAGACGTCCCAGTTATTTTTAACACTCCTTGGTATTATTGACCACCACACCTTGTTGTTGTGCCATGGGGCCATGCTAGTGAAGGATATTATAATATCCTAGTCATTGCCATGTGCTATCTTATGATTATTGGTCATTTTATGCGGTGTTCCCCTTCATTGGGCAATTTTAGTGGTGTGCCTCTCTTCTATTATTGAGTTTATCTGTGTATGATGTATCAAACTAATATTAGCCATTGATTATATTGTTTTTATCTTTTGACAATGACCCTTGATATTTTGGATCTAGGTTTTATGTACTTCAGAGATCTATATATTGATATGCTCTCTCATTTGTAAAGGTACTTTTGGCTATGAGAATAAGGAATACAAGAAAACTTTTGCAGGAACTCTAGGAAGCTTTGTGAATATACTTGGATGTGATTTTTACACCTCTTGCTTAAATATTTCAGTGGATCTTGCATACAAATGAATATTTTTTATGGTGATCGTACTGATATTTTGCAGATTAGCGAATTGGTTGGAGGAGATTTCTAATATGTCTTGCATCGTTTTTTCGGCAAATCGTTTCATCTTCAAGGAGTTTTTTCAATTACTACTTTATGCATTGGATTTCTTTTTGTAGATGATGTACGTAGCTTATATTTTTCATATGTGAACAAATCTCATTTTCAGTTTAATTTTGTAGGTGGAGAAGAGGAGGCGCACTATCTCAATTGGGTGTTTTTCCTTCATTTCTTTTCTGATCTTGCTCAAAATTGTAACCAAGTGGAAGGATCATCGACATTCAAGGCGACCGCAAGTATTTTCAAGTACTAATTGCAAGGTTAGTATTTTTTTCATTATTTTCATCCATTTGTCAATCAAAACCCTTTCTTTCAAACCCTGGTTTTGTAGATCCGATAGATATGGTGAGTTTTTTATGATGGTTATCAAAACCCACTTGGATATTGTTGAATAAACCTTAGATATCAAATTTCATTTAAATCTCTAGGTGGGGGCGCCCCTTTGGGTGGGTAGCCAAATCTTTAGATCTATTTGGGTATGCTTGAAGCCACATGATTTTCATAGATCTATCCTTCAAGTGTCCTGATCTAGTCATTTCTTGTCCCGATATACTCTTTTGGGTCCACTTTATCATAAACCCTAGGTGGGTCCCATTTGAGTTTTCTTATGTATTGCTAGATCTCTCTAGATCTACATTCCTAAACTCTTTGTGTTACAATCTTCACAAAGTTGGGTCATTTTCCCTATTTTCTAAGCCTCCCCAACTTTTCCCTAACTACTATACTACATCCTTTCCATAGATCTAGATTCCCTCACTCATTATCTCTCCTCTTTTAATCATTGTATAACCCTTGGAGTGTCTTGAGTAAGTGTGGTAGCCCTCTTGGGCTAGTAGGGTCTACCCCTTGATCATTTTATGGAGTGATCTAAAGCGACAAGCGGCTTGTCCTATGTGACAACTACTCTTCATCCATAGTGGACAAGGCCCTTGTAGTGTCACCAGTTAAATACCTCACCTCTACCATCCAGGATATGATATCTCAAGTGGGAAGCTACACATTGTATGATAACAGTTCCTTCTGGAGCACCATAGTTTTCTGCATCTTGAGATATTTCACGAGCCCAAGATGGTCTTATTTTTCGTGAGATCATCTCATGAGGTGACTCCATAGGTCTTTAAGGCTCTACCATGTCATGGTCTTCTGATATATTACCTTCTTCAACATCTCAAATTAGTAATTTTTTGGTTTTTGCAACTCTAGGATCTTCATGCTCTTATTCAAGATCTTCATCTACATAGTTCTTTCTGGACTTGTTGAAAGTTGTAGCCTCATAAAATCTAACATGTTTGTTGATCTCAATCTGACGGTAACCTGTGATGTAGAATCTGTAAGCTTTTGATTCATCAGTGTAACTAACAAATATCCCCTTCTTTCTTGAAGGGTCCAAATTTGATATTTTCTCCTTGGGAACATGTATGTATACAGGATAGTCAATATATTCAGGCGGTTGACTTTGGGCTTCTCACCGGTAAACATTTCTTCTGGATTCTTGTTCCCAAGAGCATTGTGGGAGATTTTGTTTTGCACATAAACTGTGGTTCTAGTTGCTTCAGTCCATAAGTGCATAGGTAGATCATGATCATGGATCATGGTTTTTATCGTTTTCATGATGGATCTATTCTTTCTTTCTGCCACTCCATTATGTTGAGGATTATAGGGGTTGGTGAGCTCCCTCTTAATCCCATCTTCTTTACAGAAATCCTTGAATTCATTTGATGTGAATTCTCCTCCATTATCTGATCTCAAGGTCTTGATCTCATTTTCAGAGGGATTCTCTACAAGAGCCTTAAATTATTTGAACTTTCCAAATACCTCATCTTTACTCTTCAAGAAGTAAACCCAAGTCTTGCAAGAATATTCATCAATAAAGGAAACATAATAAACATACCCATTGTTATCACCAACCTTGTAGTTTCCTATGTGAGGTGGATCCAAGATGGATGGTAGAGGGGCAAGCAACCAAGGAGGTGGAACCAAGACTGCCTAAACTCCCAAATGGATGGTTGTCACACCAACAAAGGGGGAGACCTAGATCTACTCCCGATAGGAGAGATCAGACCTAGACACCAGATAAGATCAAGTAGGCTTGACGTACGTAAGGTGTAAGGTAATTGAAGACCCTAGATCTATGGGAGATGTGCCAGGTGTGCCAAGGCTTTGGATTAGGATTTTGGAAGTGTTAAGTTCGATCCAAAGTGGAACCAAGGTAAATTATGGGGTGGATACAAGATCTGGGGTTGAGGTACTAGCAACTGATGAAGATAACCGCTACCTTGGGAAATTTAAAAAATGCAGGGTGAGTAAGGACATAGCTGGGACTATCTATTACCAAAGGGGTAGACTCAATGAAGGATGTGATAATGTCAAAGTTCCTGAGTCATCAAAGAAAAGTCAACTTTCAAGGAAAAGAGGTCAAAAGAGGGCTAGCGCTAGGATTAGTGATCAGTGTTTGTTGGGCCTTGGGAAATGGAGTCAGTATCTGCACATTGGTAGAGTGATCCCACTTGGGATATGCCCTGCTCTACGGACCCAAAAAAGTGTTTGGCCCTGAAAATTCAGTTTGCAGGGGAAACTAGCAGAAGGAGGGATAGCGCTAGGGTTTGGAGGGACAGATCCTCAAATCTAGGACAATCATGGAGGAATTAGCTCAGTGTTGGAGGAGAAATGGGATGTGGATGACTAGATCTACAAACCCAAGTTGGAAAAATGCAGAAAAAGTCAAAAAATGACTAGGAGTGTTAGGGTGTTGAAAGTCTATTTTTTCATATCTAGGGCCACTTGGAAGCAACTAGCTCATCGTTGGGGGTGTTCTGGAATGAGGGAGACCTAGTCTATGAAACCAAGTGATTATTTTCCAGAAAAAAGTCAGATTCGAAAAAGGTCAAATTTTTAGTGGGGGCGATGGGGTTTTAACAGACAGTTTTTCAAATCTAGGTCAAACTAGCAATATTTTGGACAGCATTGAATATGAATTGGTGAGAGGGATGTGCGATCTACAAAACCCAGCAATGGTTTTTCCAAATATTGGACGGTTCCCCGATTAAGTATTTTTGGATTTTTTAATATTTTGGAGTTTTTCAATAAATTGAAGAAAAGAAGGTACAATGGATTGAGATCATGAAAGAAGAGAACCAACTTATATATCTTATGTGGAAAATATTTTAGATTCCTTGATGATGATGATCTCTACTATCCCGATCAATTTGAGAAGGTTTGATCAATTTCTATGTTCAACGTTTTCCCCCAAGGAGCCAATGCACCCTCTCTCCTGCACAACAAATGTCAACCATATCATATTTGTTACCACATGAGAAAAAAGATAAATGCTACATAGAAATAACAAGAGAAGATCATATATCGCAATGACACTAATGAAAACCCCCTGATAAAAATAAAGACAATCCAAGCGAGTTGAGGTACCCCTACAAAAACGCGTTGAAGTCGCCCTCCTGTAGACTAGACAAAGATTCCCAAAAATATATAGATCTTGCAACAATTTTCCGAATTCTAGGAAGCAAAATACTTTCCAGTAACCATCTAAGAACACTAAATGCAAAGGAGATCCAAAAAATATCAACAAGAAAGTTTTTTCTATTAATCAGATCGAAGAGCCAAAGCCCCCTTACAAATGAAAAGCTCTCTCCTTTAAATAGAAATGAGAGAACCAAAATCCTAACCACTTTCAAAATGAGTGGCTAAGATTAAAAGATAAAAATTTCTAATCAATGGTTGAGATCAGCTTAACATACAATACATGGATCAATATAACCATAAAGTACCAAAGTGGACTAAATCACCCATAAAAAGGATACCCCACTCAACAAGAAATAAATGAAGCACAAGGTGGGTCCATGGAGTGTTAACTAACTCCCTCTGGGTGCTCCATGGCATAATAAAATAATATAATATTTTAATTTTTTGACTTTGTGCCTCCTTGAGGAAATCATGAGCCTCCCAAAATCTCCAGAAAATAATATAAAAATGCCCAAAAAATAGGTGTAGGCCCAATCAGGTGTTGCAACTACTAGAGAAGGTGTGGATGACATCACTCTCATCATTATGACTCATCCCATGTCATTTCCTTACCTCAATATCCCAAATCAATTTCTTCAATAGCCATTTAATCATTTTTTAATCTACCTCGAGAAATGTGAACCTGCCAAAACATCCTCCTAGGGTTCCTACGTTGTCCAACTGAGCCCATCAGGCTCTCTAAGATGGGGGTAATATGGTACAATCAAGTGCCTGCACCCCCTATGCCCCATACAGTTCCCTAGGAGGTCCAATAAAAACATCTCCCTGCTCAGACACATCATCCTGTGAAGCAAAACTGCATAAAAAGAGTAAAATGAGCCTCACCATCTCTGCAAGTGTACGGAACTAAAAACAAACTATGTCATTAGACTCACAGAGTCCAAATCCATCTAGGGTGTATACTCATATCCTTTCCAGGTCTCTACCTTATCATCAACCATATCGAATAGACAATATAATCATTTGTAAATGACCAGATACCAATAATATAACTCAAACTATCATCCATCTACTACAAGTGTTATAAGGCCAAGACATGCTCTACAAATCATTTAAGTAACATTCATAACAAGTAGCAATCACCTCCCTGGAGGTACATCAACCAAATACATATATATGGTTTTATTTATTATTACTTGGACTAGACTTTCAAGACTATACTCACTTCATAGTTGTAGTCAATTTGCTAGTGAAGGGTGAAGGCTAAAATTGACAAGGCTAGGGCAAAGAATGACTACCAACTTAACATCATGACACTTTGGATATGGAAAGGGAATACTCACTATAACCACATGTCGTACAAACAACAACACAAGGAATGGCGGTGCCTCACAAATGGTTAAGTCGTTCAGAGATTGCTTATTAAACTTAGGCATCATGTCTACATCAATTTTGATCCAAGTTCATTCGGACCATCAATTTATTTCAATGGCCTTTTTGGCCTATATGACCCTTTGGGACTTCACCAGTGCTTAAAAGCACAACTAATCACAGCTTTCATTCGGGAAATATTCAAATTTATAAGGTCAGCAATATTTGGATATAGCATATATTTAACCATTGCTTTTGGGACCTTTTCTTATATCCTTCAAGGGGTATTTTAGCATTTCATCGCTCTTGCCCTTTGTTCACATATGTTAAGAAACACTTTTTAGAATTTACATTTTTCATGGGCGCATATATAAATATTTCCAATACAAGTAGTACATGAGCTTTCAGTTTTAGCCAACAACATCTCAAGTGACCAGGGGGAGTTCTACACAGTGAAAAACATCGAGACAACCGACCAGAATGATTTAGGCATACAATCCAACTCACCAAAGGCAAGTTCTGTCACCAACTCAGAGCCGAGACACAATATAAACAAATATGTTTGTCCAACAAAGGTTCTAGTGGGGAAAGGTCCTCTATGCCACAAGTCAAGTAGTAATTCAGGTTAAAACAAAACTAGAAGGTAATGGATGGGTGGAGACAGTGAAAGATGAAGCCAACACTAGCAAGCCAAAGCAATGGTGGGAATAACTACCTCTATTCTCCCTAAGGAGGGTAAAACCAATGAGTATAGATTAGGAACTTCCAAGTCTAAGTAGGGACATCAATACATAATACAAATACATCCAAGTCCATATATTTATGACCGCCAGATCATGACACAAAATGCTAGTATATGTCACAAAAATGAGTATAAAAGCAATGATAACCATAACACAATATAATAAATGTTGAGTCATAACCATGAAAAAATCCATCTAAACCATCATCTGTCCAATGAGAAAACACTAAAACCAATCTAGGAATCATCAACTACTATGTAAATGACTAAATGGATACATCAGTCCTCGAATCTGAGTGTCCTAAGACTCGGTCTTGACATGGGAAAGTATAATAGTCCACTAACAAAAATAATGATCCATCAAAACTGCTCATCTCAGCATCTCATATGTAAGAGATCTGGCTGAAAAATGTATTGTATCTAAAAAATAGAATATGGTATCCTAGCTACTATATATGTGATAACATCTTACTCCAGCTGGGACAAGTGCTCTGCTGAAAAGAGCGCTTGAGAACCTCAGAATATCTGGTCCTCGTACTTTGCTTCTCACATCCTCGATCAATCCTTCCAACTCTGCAACCGCTACCAAAATGTCACCGACTACCTGCAGCATATCCAGAGCTATACCAAACTCACATACCGATTGTCAGACAATATGTGGATAAAAATAAAGTACTGAAAATAAGCATGCATAAAACTGAAAAGAAGAAAATAAATCTAATCTATAACCACAACTTTCAAGAAAATTTTGATTTTTTATTGTGCAGGATAACAGAAATCAAAACTATACTAAGAGCTTCAAAGGCGAGCTTTAGGAAAAAATGCAAAATTCAATGCAATCCAATCCAATGCAACCACTTGTTGAACAAATCTATTGATCTTTCTTTATAGTTAATGATACAACAAGTCAAAGATGGCTTGTAAGTAATGTAAATGAAAATTGAAGCCATTATAACTTGTTGTTTGAAAATTAAAGAAATATATGGATCAAGAGAAATGAAATCATGCCAGGGATGAGATTGAATTTCTAAAAACTCATCCATCAAGATGTTGATAGGTTCATAAAAGGTATGCGAGTCAGTTCTTGATGGAGGAATACAATATGATTCATGACTCAACTACTCCAAACAGTTATTTGTTTTCTCCTCTACCTTGTAAGTACATTCAATTATATTCACTCCAGGAGAATCAAATGGGAACAAGTTGTAATGTAATGAAACTGTGACTGAGATCAAGCCCATTTGTTGTTTAAAAATGGAGAAAATATGAAATTGATCTTTATACACCTTCTCCAACCATCCATAATACAGATTTACAAATTGAAAAAAATTATTCATTATGGATGTCTGAGAAGAGACATGAAGTTCATTTTCCCCAATTACGTGATAATGATTAAACTCATGGTTAAAGATTTTGGAAGAAACAATTTGATTAAAAGATAAAACCATACAAGAATACTTGAAGAGTTGGGACGGGAGGGTGGATTGAAAATTTTCTCTCAGACTTGGAATAATTGATCTCAGAATTTGATGAGAGGAAAGAGCTTTTAAATTAATTCCATGAGTGATTTCAAGATTCGAAACAAGGTCAGTATCCACACATTGATCCAACATATCTTGATTAAAGATTAGATGAAGAATTCTATCGATACTATTAGGACAAGGCTCCTCATTTCAATGTTCTTGATCAAGTTCACTTATAATCGTGTCATCACGTGATTGTTCTTCTTTAAGCTCTAGATAAGGAAAAACATCAATAAGTTCGGTTTCAATTTCCCTATCACTCATACAGGCGTGCTCTTCAATCACAATATGACCACAAGATTGCTCTTCAACATAAGTTTGACTGATTTCATCAAATTCTAAATCCAGATTCAAATGGCTTGAATACTGACTCAAATTATCGTCAATTAGGAAATGACTATGGAGTTGCTCTTCTAAAGGCTCTTTAATGGACTCACAAATGGAAGGCTCAACTATGGATGTTTCTTGATTGTTAGGTTCCCTTCCACAGAGTAAGTCCAAGATTTTCCCTGTGACTGCTTCAGGTAATAATAACAAAGTATCTTGTATGATTTGATTGATATCCCTCTTAATTTCAGCATAGCATCACCCGGGATAGAATGAGGAGCACCTGCTATCTGATCAAAGTTAAGGGGTTTGAAAAAATCAGACATTAAGGTAGATGGTTGAGTGTGACCCTCTTCAAATATGTGATGGATATTTGAGAGGGATTGGTCTCCTAAATATTCAAGGATTCTACAAGAAGTCTGCCTATTCAACCTTTCTCTAATAAACCTTTCAGGATCAAGGAGAGGATTCAATAATCGTTCGGGGTTCCTTCAAGTAGAAATCCTTGGAGGGATAATAGACAGTGGAGTCTCCAGATGGATCGAGTTTTAATTTTGTGTTTTAAAGATAAGATCAATCAAATTTTTATTTTTTTAGTTCTTTAGAAGAAAGTTAAGCTAAGTCATACTCGGGAATAAAAAGATTTATCCCCGGCAACGATGCCAAAAGATGTTGCCGCCTTTCACACACCTAGGGGGAACGTGGCAGAAATACGCAAGCCACTCGGTGTGTCCTTGGGGGTAAGTCTCGAGTCAAGGCTGGCACCTTGTTCTTGACTCCTCCGTTTAGGCAAACTCCTAACAAAGCTAAGGGGGGTAGACCCTACAAGTTACTAAGGCCGGTTACTTAAATGATGATGGTATTAAATGAGTAAGTTTTTTATGAGTTTTGATTTAACAATTGTAAACAACATATAACATGATGAGACAATCACAAATAAGCACGATACGACACCCAATCACATATAGATTGAAAGAAATAAATAGTTGACCAGTGCCTTAAACGGAGCCGAAAATAATTAAGAGTGCTTGCAAGTGTTGGAGTGAATGTTGTGCAATTGTATCTTGGTACGTTTTAAATTAATGTGAAAAAATGAGTGAATTAAATTAGGCTAGGGGGACTCCAGATATACCCGGGGGGTACTTGGAGTATGTCCAAAAGTAACAACCGCTAAGGCTACTCGCAAGGAATGTGTGGGCTGGATGGAGTCTTTGAGACTATGTTCGTAATATACCCATTAGGATGTAATAGAGATCGGCGCCTCGAGGTCAGTGTCCAGTAGTTCCCACTTCCTTTGGGTATTTTGCCACCGTTTATGGTTTAATCGAGGTGTTGGATTTTCTCCATTGGTGGTTAGTTGGGAAAGTGAATTCTAATTATTCTAGTCACTCGCATTGCTTTTGATGCAACTTGACTAATCGGACGAACCATAGCCAAGTGCAGAGCATACACACCGAAGTCTTGTAATTTTTAGTAAATTTTAAGAGCGTGTTCTTGTTAAAAAAAAGACCCTCCAGAAATCTCTTTCGGTCCAAGTGGACCTCAATCAGGAAATCGAGGAGAGGTTAATTTTATTGTTTGCTTGTGAAAAATAACAATGGAAATAGAAGCAAAAACACACACCACAGGTTTTCTAATTAATCCTACCACGATCCTCTTTCACCTTTCAATTCAATCAGGGATTCGTGGGGTAAGTATTAGTATTACTTTGATTTCAAAATATGGAATAATGACAAATATGATCAAATTATACAATCCTGCACGACAATACTGAGCTAGAGAAAAAAATGGGAAAAAGTGCAAAAAAGAGAAACGAACGCTGATCCCCCCAGAGGGAATGGGGAGTGGGCTCGAAAGAGCCTACTCGAAGTGATTCTTTATTATTAAAGGTTACAATATCAGCAAACTAATTTCACTTTGGTCCTTGTTATATGGGATCCAAAGGCTTACAACAAGCTTACAACAAGCCTAATAAGGAAGCATAGCAGTGGGGGAAGCCTCCGAGAAGCTCCGGTTCGCCCAAGAGTCGAAAAACGGGCAGAGTCTCCTTCTCTTTTTTGTTAAATCTGCTAAAAATCAGCAAGCTATTAAAATCAAATGTGCCCAAAAACACTTTAAAAGTGTTTTGGGTCACCACACTAATTACCAAAAAAAAGACTAAATTAAAAATTGTTAAAAAGGAACCAAGGAAAGCAAGCTTTCCTTGGGATCTTGGCTTGCCTTTTGGGCAGCCAATATGATGTGCAATTTATTGCAGAATTTAAATCTTTAAAGAACGAAAAAAAGAAGAAACTATCTTATGATCAAGCTTTAGATCTACGATTGCGGCTACTTTCAAAAAGAAATTTCTTCACCTAGATCTATCTTTAAAATATGATATTCTTTATGAAATTTCAGATCTAAGCAACAGGACTCTTAGGAACTAGATCTAAGAATGTATAAGAAATTTTTAGAAGTAGATCTGATCATAAGAGGACGAGTAAGTAACTGGAAGATTGATTTTAATAAAATGGAGGAAGAGAAGGGCGAAGGTCTATTGCTGGATAGATCTGCAAGGGAAAGTTGTTAGTGGAATGCATAGGGGCAATGCCTCCACAAAAATGTCGGATGTACAGTGGATTCAAACTAGATCCACAGCTCGTCCAATCCTTGCCACCTGAAAGATAAACACACAACCTTGCACAAAACCTTATGAGATCTAGATATATATATGAAAAAAGAGACAATAATTACATGCAAATAAGCTTATTAAACATGTATAATCTAGATCTTCAAACACATATACTATGAGATACAGAAAAAATAAGTAATCTTACTTGCCTAACTACACTCCTATTGATTCAGCTGAATCATTCAAGCGAGACAAGGTTCATATGCATAAATTGAGAGGAAAACCGGCAACATCAATAGCCGCAAGACAATGCTTATTCCACACACATGAAAGCATTACACCATTTAGCCTCCAAAGCTTCTTTATTCCAACAATGAAAAGATTACAACAATATTACAATAGCAAGCTTATTCTCTCCAACTCGAACTAACTTCAAGAAGGGAATGGCAGCCTCAATTTATAGCAAAAACAGGCCCACTGGCCCAAAAGGGGCGTAAATCCTGATTGGGAGAGGAGCTGGGAGATAATCTGTAGTGAACTGGGTGAGATCTGAAGTGAATTAGGAAATCTGGGTGTGCCGACTCTCACCTGAGGCACCACCACACCACCTATCGGCTCACCCAACTCATCCTGAATGGACAACACAACACAATTTGCCCCATGAGGGAGAGAGACGCCCTCCAAACCCCAGTGAACTCACAGAGGAGCTGAGAGGGACTGAAACGGATGCCTCGATCAAAGGAAAGTCCCAACAAAAATCAGGGAGGCCTATAGAAACTGCTTTCAATTAAATCGGCTGAGAATCCACTGATTTAGGAACTTGGATTTGCTCCATTATTTAATTAATTTTTAATTAAATTAATTAATATTTGATTTTTTTTATTTTCTTACCTTAGTGATGGAAAAATCACTCAAAACTTAGAAAAAGTGGGTTTATGAGTTTACCAGGTGCTCTGAGTTAGAAAATAAGCACCTCCATGACTGAAACTGACTTTTAACCCCACTTTTATTACAAGAGCAATATTTCCATTTAGACTATTAAAAAATAGCCTAAGTTTTGTGGAAAAAATAAAATTTAAAATTTAAAAAAAAAAAAAACCTAGGAGACTTAGTACATGTTCATATGACTCAACCATAATGCCTAGCATGTTTATACATTGAAACACGGGCTCTAATAACCTCAATAGGCCTAAATGTCAAGCCAACCACCCCAACTTTGGAGGTATTGAGTGAAAAACTGAGAAATTATCAGTCGTTTATTCAACAACCAATAATAACCAATGGAAAAAACACTCTGGGCTAATCAGATTGACAAATGAGTCCAGGAGACATATTCTTTTACAGACACTACCATGCTAGAACATTTTATTACAACTCCCCCAAGGGAGTATGAACATGTGGTAGATAAAAAAACACTTCCTAGAAGCAAGTGTGAAGGTCTTCTATAGTCCGAACAAATCATCTTTGTCTGGTTCACCAGGCTCACTTGATAACACCGACTAAGTATGACTTAGTAGGTAGCAGTAAGTCCATAGTTCATCGTAAGGTCCTGTCCTCATCGAACTGGACATCCTTGCTCACAATAATCCTCTTACGAGCAGGAATGTAAACTCTGTATGCCTTCGAAGTCTCGTTATAACCAACAAGTAACCCCTTCTCTCCAGAAGGGTCTAGCTTTTTCCTAGTGTCAGCATGAACATGAAAATACCAGCCATTGTCAAATATGCGAATGTGACTCACATCTGGCCTAGTGTCTGTGAAGACCTCCTCGGGTGTCTCCCTCCCCAAAGTTGTGTGGGGACACATGTTCTGAATGTACATTGCAGTCCTGTATGCCTTGGCCCAAAGGAATAGTGGTAATCCCTGATCAAATAGCATGGAATTGGTTGCTCCTACCATAGTATTGCTCTTTCGCTCTGCAACTCCATTCTGTTGTGGGGTATGGGGCACAGTGTGCTCCTTCTTGATCCCCTCTACTGAACAATACTCCATGAACTCATTGGAAGTGTACTCACCCCCGATGTCTGTTCTCAACACCCGAATCTTCTTTCCTATTTGGTTCTCCGTGAGAGTCTTGAACTCTCGGAACCTATCAAAGACCTCGAACTTGGCCTTCAAGAAGTAGATCCAGGTCTTCCTGGAATAGTAATCAATGAAGGTTATGCAATAATTATAACCGCTGAACAAATGGACACTCATAGGTTATGCTTCTCCTCATGTATTTGAGGAACTCCAATGACTGCCTATGTCAAGTTCCTCAGTGCTCCATGGTGTAAGTGTGTCATCCTCCTATGCCACAACTCACCCTGACTGTTGTCGTTGCTTATTAGAGCCTTTGCATGCTCAAAGTGTAGTCTATACACTTTCCTACTCTTGTTGCCAATCACCCAATCCAATCTCTAATCTGACCCCTTGGGCCTGATATACACTCTATGGTCTCAAAATTTCAACTGAAATCCCTTGTCCTCTAGAGTGCCAACTCCCCACCCAGATCAACGTGGATCCCTATTCCACCCTCCTGCAAGTCTCTGAAGAATCTCTTATGTCCAGTCATGTGACTAGATGCTCCCCTGCCGATGTACCATATACTGCTCCCTGTGGTACTTTCCATGCAAGCTATCAAGAAAAAATCTTCATCGAAGTTCCTGTTGAACTCATCCACCTCTATAGATCCAACCATTTAAGTGTTACTCTTCTTCTTCATGTCTAGGCACTGGGAGGCAAAGTGTCCCTGCTTGTGGCAGATAAAGCTCTTGACTTTTGAAACGTCAAGGTTCTTCTTACCACCCTTCTTCCTCTTTGCCTTACCCTTTCTCTTCCCTGTAAGGGCTAGAGCCTCCTCATCCACAATATGTGGGGCATTGTTGGATGATCCCGATCTTTGACCTATGCGGGTCTCCTCCTACACAAAGTCGTTGCATAGTCTCTGCCAATCAAGGAGCTTCTCCCTAGCCACAACACCTTTGAAAAAGGTGTCCCATGGCTTGGACAAGCCATTGAGGGCTATCCGAACTAGCTCCTCATCCACTGTCTTAGAGCCAACAGCTCCAAGCTCATCCCTGATCTATGTGAGCCTCGTGACATAAGGCGCCACTCCTTCTCCTTAGCCATCTTAGTGTTGTTCATCCTCTCTTGCAGCACCATCTTTCAGTTCTCGTTCTTGCTTTGGTACAAACTCTCCAAAGCTGTCCACATCTCCGTCGTGGTCTTATTACCATAAAGGTGAGGGACTATATGGTCCTTCACTCCATCCATGATAATCAACATGGCTTTTGAATCAATCTTCTTCCAAGCTATCAGATTTTTCGGATCTATGGGTGCAACTTTTGTGAAGTCAATGTGCTCCTCTACATCACTAACGTCCAGGATCCTTGTGATCCTTTCTTTCCATGTAGGAAATTTTTGTGCCCCCTAGAGTCTATCCTCAACTCTCAAGTGCATGGCCATACTGAAGTGTACCTGTCAATCCCTAGATCTGCAATCTAGGTTTGTGTCTTCCTATAGATATGTCCCTAATCTATCACTACTGCTGCAAATCTCTCAACTTTAGCTCACCAGAGCTCTGATACCATGTAAATTTTCCTTTAAAGCACAACTAGGGCTAAAACGGTATATTTAAATTTAACTGAAATAACCACACATGAACTTCTTTACAGTATGCAGCAAAATATAAAACTGAAAACCATTTACAACATCAATCACATCAAAAGAAATGACACAATATTTTTGGGTAGAAACCCCCAGACAAAACCCAAGATGGGAACACTGGTGCATCAATATGAGAGGATATTTTTATTAAAAAATACAGAGCTTTTACAATACCAAAAAATCAAATTATGCCCTAAATGGAAAAAACAAAACACCCAACAAATAGCTAAGAAAAGCCTATGATATGGCATGGTTCCCAAGACAACTTGTTGTTGTACTGTTGTTGTTGTACGGTGTACCTCCGCCAAAGTCTCATGTCTTTCTCCTCTGCAATTTAGGGTTGTCTTCCTGAGTTAGTGCTCCTTCGTCTTCTTTGTCAAAATTCTCTCTCTTCTCTCTCTCACATTTCCTCCTCCGTCTCTGTCGGAATGCAACTGTGTCCTCTCCACCAATTGACATTTCTTTATAACTTTAGATAAAGCAAAAACCCTAATTTCACTTTCACTTTAACTAGTGTTTCACTAAAGTTAATTTAGATCACTTTAATTTATTTTCCAAAGTAAACTTAGGAAAAGTAAATTAAATACAATTGGTTTCCTAATTTAAGTCTTTTGTATGCAATGACACATGCATGCAGGAAGTCTTTTTAGAGTTATTAAAGTACATCAATTTCTAGGCACTTCTGGAGGACGACACGCCAGGGCCTTCTAGCTCTAGAGGCAGAGCCATAACCATAGTGATTACCTTTGGACATAAAAGGGGTAGAGGAAATCGATAGTTTGCTTTGTTTACTTGATTTCATTGTATATGAGATACATTGATTGTTTTTTTTGTGATTCATGAGTTGAGGACTCAAGATTCAGGATATGATTCTTTTTTTATGTGTGATGTATCACTAGATGTCTTATATATCATACATATATATAGGTTTTCTTTCCATATTCATGTGGCAACGTGTTTATTTGATGTTCTTGTTGCTTTAGATGTTTAGAAAATTTTTAAAAAGAATGTATTTTTTAAGTTTGTCAATAAATTGTCGATGTTTGTCGACATTTTCGCAAATAAACCGATAATTTATTTTTGAACCCTCGACAATGTATTTGCCAACACGATATTTGTAACTTTAGTATGCACCAACTTTTTTTAAAGAAAGAATGGTATGATGTAGCATTCATTTTAAAGACTTTTGTAAGACGGACTTTTGATTTAACAAGTTTACCATATAAAGTCTTTTATGTTTTCTTGAATGAGTCTCTAGCTATTTTGTTTCTAGTTATAGCTTTAACAAGAACTCTATATTTCATCCAATTAGGGATCTTTCTTGGATATTGTTTGATGCTACAATCCCTATCACATTGATATTGCTCAATTGAAGAAATGAAATTACATATGAAAATTACATGGTAGGCAAGCTTAAGCAATTAACCAGGCAACGACTTTTGATAGTGTAGAGAAGGTTAAGCATAAGTACAATAGAGAAAATGAGCATTCAAATTCCAAATCAAAGCAAGAAAGAAACTCGGAAGTAAGGAGATTAGTCTCTCAAATATTGATTTTTTTTGTATTAAAAGAAAAATAAAAATACAAAACAAAGAGAAAGATGAATATTGATATAACAACTATTTCTATACCAACTATTTCACGAGACTTCTTTACAGATATTGCAATCCTCATGGATCAATCACTGATATATTAGCAGGAAGATCGCACATGTTGAGAGTTGTTGACACAGATCGTAGATGTTGTCGTGCTCAGATCCGAGGCTTATAAATCCCAGATCAATGGATTTTGGTAGATCGCTGCAAATACATCAAATTGTTTTTAGTCAGATCTTTGATCGAAGTTTGGAAGATTTGGTAGATCACATGATGCTTATTGATGAATTGCTGATCGCTGGTTGCTGGATGAATTGCTAGCAGATAGCTGATGAAATTTGCAGATCGTGGCTGATCACTATTTCATATCACTATTGCAGACTTGGAAGATCGCAGACAGATGACGATTAGCTGAAAGTAGCAGATGACGATTAGCAGGAAGATGGTAGATCGCAGGTTGCCTATGAAGCAGGAGCAGCTGAAATTTCTTCAGGAGAAGCAGAAGATGGTGTTGATTCAGGTAGTATAGCGAAGTGCAGGCCTGAAGATGTGAAGGAAAAGATTCCACAACCTGGTTTTGAGGGAACAAGTGAAAGGCTGAAAAGAGAAGGGTCTTCCACGCCATTGTATTGCTTTGCAAGTACTGAATTGTGTGGAACATTTCTTCTTGGCTTGCAGTGTTTCATGCAGAGTTGACTTCTCTACATTCCCAGTGATGGTCTTACTCTCAGATAGAAAATGTGAAGAAGTTCTAAATAAATTTTCTGGAAACTATGGCAAGAAGTCACGAGATGAAATTGGAACAGAAGCAATCAAACACGAATATATACTAGAGTCTCATCTGAATATTGACTGAGTTCTTCCATGAGATCCTGTGCACATTTATTCATCATATTGCAGCAGCTGAAGTGGTGAGTTTTTGGAGCTAAGGAGCAGACTAATGCATATTTTATTGGGCCGACATAGCATTAAAATAAATGTATTGAAACCGACTTCATATAAAAAAAACTTGAGCCGACATCATCTCCATGAAAAAACTTGCCAGTGCTCAATATTGTAAGGAGAAAGGAACCTAAATTGAGTAACCTGTTTACTTGTGATAACCTTCAAGCAATTCAACCTTAAGGTTGAATTCACTTCCTCCAAAACCGATCAGACCTGAGAGCAGACTCGAATCGTGGGAGACACCTGATCTTCAACCTTGGACTTTCTGCCTCAGCCTACTGTCATATTTGTCCTCATGCACAGACACCTTCGACCCTGTTCTAGCCTCAGAGCACTACGTCAAAGTGTATTGCCAAAAATGTCCTCATACATGCCTTATTTATATGGCAATTCTCCAATTATTAGGCTGACTTGACCTATATCTTTATCAACTAATTGACTGGCCGTCTCACCATATTTAACATGATTTTAATGTTAAATTAAAAATCCATCCATGCTCTGACGTGTAAGTTCGCTAGGGCTTCAAAACTTGACGTGTGGGTTACCCTTCCATACTTTAAGGGCTCAAGACCCTATGCCTAACGAATGGATTTGCTTGGGGTTTTGCACTTGCCCAACATCTTCCATATTATGAGGACTTGAAACCATTAGAAAAGTTAAACTGAGATCATATAAAAAATGCCTTCCAAATGCCCCTTTTTTTTTCATTTACTAGACTGCTCTGACTAGGGTTTCTCCAAGCTTCAGACCTACTGAGTCTAAACACTGTTTTTATGACTGATATTAGAGCTCAGATCACTGTGTTAATGCTTGAGCCTTGGACAGGCTGCTTCAACAT
>LPNX010430013.1:0-64773 GCA_001517045.1 Pseudotsuga menziesii
GTGTGCGTTAGCTTTACAGCTAAGTAAGCCCAGTCTAACGTAGTTTATCCACATGCTGTTGCAAACAGAGAACAATTAGAAAACTGAAGAAAGATAAACTCGACTAACATCCCAACCAAGTAATGATCTTACAGTTACAAAGTAAATAGCATTAACTAAACAGTATTTAACGATTGTGTTAACATACAATTATGCTATTTAAAAGTTTTTAAATTTCCTGAAATTTTGGGGTTTTGACACCCCACCTCTGATGCCCCAGGTTGTGTTGAATCCCATCCAACCTATTGAGGTAGAGTCATGCCCTCCCCCTATCCCCTTAAATATTCCTTATGTTCCCAAGCATGCCCCTCTTCTCCCAAAGAATGTTGGGGGAAAGTCCACCAAAACGATAGCCGAGACTCGTCCGAATCCACCTTACGATGTCCAAGGTCATGCAAAGCAAAATTGTCCAGAGATACCTATCCTTAGCACACACATGGACACTATGGATACAACTGATGGTACTCTAGTATTCATCATCCCAGATACGCCAGCAGTTAAGAACAAGTCATTGAGGACCATCCATCCTTGCGTAATTTGTGTCTTGTATGGACATTACTCCCACCATTTCCCAGACTTTCATGTGTATCAGTCAGCCCTTCACGCCCTTCGAAAACACTCTCGTGAGTATGAAATCATTTTCATTGAGGAAATTCACCCTCCGGCTTCATCCTCAAACATAACCACAATTTACACGATCTCTACTTCCAGTAGTACTTTCTTGTCCTCAACCGTGGAAGATCCACCTGATCTATCCTGACACCACTTTCACTTAGCCCATGGAGTGGATTCGATTCTTCCCATTTAATACCATATTCGTCCCCTGTGTACTTTGCGCCAACTGCAGAGTCTCCAAGGCAAGGCTAATTTCCTTCGTCGGAGGTCCTATGCCTGAGTCGCTCACCTTGCTGCACTTGGGGAATAGTTTTTATTTATTTTTACACCATTTTTACTATGAATCGATGACCCCCTTTAGTATTTTCTCAACATCCAGCCACAATGAGTCCATTTTAGAACTTCGTCGCATCATTTGCACATGAGCAAGTGGATATAACCCCTGCTCCTTCGCCGTTGGTAGCCCACAGGAAGATGCGGTCCCACGTATATACATGCTCATAGTATGTTGCATGTATGATCTAGCTACCACTATGCTAGCATACCGTCGGGTCCCAAGACTTACCCTAGAGGTCGAGACCTCTCTGTATCTCCCCGATATTCCATGCCCACGTATGGATCATCCTCTACAAGGATATGAAGCTGCTATCATTATGCAAAAATCTTTTGGGTCGAGAAACAATCTTCTAGACTGCCTCACTCTTTACTGATTCTTTGGGTCATTTCTCGAATTCATGTGGATTTGCGTGCCACCACACAAATCACACCTTGTATGTTGAACTAGCTTCGTACCCATAGGCCTCCATTTGGTCTAGTTTTTACCCATGCACCACCACACCAGAGGTAACATCACTAGCTACTAGTCAAAGTCATCCAGAGTCCGTTTGAGACATCGTTTGCATCACCAGGTTCGATTTTCTCATCCTCTGTCTTTTGACAAGACCCTTGTCTCATGCTCTCATTACGATTTTCTTGGCCCTTTCCCAGAAGTCACCCCGATTTTTGTGCCATCACATGAATCTCCCTTTGTAGGTATTGGCATGTTCACGAGCCATCTGCTCCATCCATACTGCACAGTTGGCCATTTTTTAGTAGCATCCATCATCCCGCAAGGGGGGCCCACTAGTGTTCTGCATTTATTCCCACCAGCCATGTTCACAACATAACCTCTTGTCATATATCGAACACTTCTCCCTTGCTTGATTAACCATTACAGAGTTTCTGTTAAGCTCTTTTCTGACTCTTAAACGAATGAAAAGATATTTGAGCATGCTTGCTTCCTTTCATGCTCATTAAAGTATTTGAAAGAGTTTCTGTATAGGCTTGTTTATCTCATTTTTTAGGACTATATAGACTATCATAAGAAAAGGACCACCTTGGCACACTCAAAGTGGGGAATGTTTCCCTTTGTATCCTTTTATGCTTTCTAGGACATTGGGACCGTACTTTACGAAAAAACTCATTACGGGTTGTCTTTAAGATCTTTTCCAACCTTCTCATCAAGAAAATATCGTCAAGCAAACTTGGTTTCATTCATGCTTGTAAAAATATTTGAATGACCATCCAGTTAGTATAGGTTTAACCTTTTTCGACCTGATTGGACTACCAACGGTAAAGAAGTCTTCCTTCCCCAAAGGTTGGGAGATCTCTCCTACACACACTTTTATCCCCTTTTAGACTTAGGAGACTACATACGAAAAAGAGACCACACCGGAGTCTTCTTCCTGTTTTCAAACTCTCTAAAAATGAAAACACCATCGAGCATTTACTTTCTTTGGCTCACTAAAAATCCATGAGATCATTTCATAATGGTGTCTTTCGACACCACCTTGTATATCACAGTTTGGCAGCTTTCCCCCTTTGGGTCACCCTTGTTCAGAGTATTCTATGATGAGTCTTCCTCGGATCCCCTGGATATCACTAGTCCGATTACCTCCCTTAGTATTTCCCATTTGCAGTTACATTCCTAGTATTTCAGCTATGATCCCTCTCCCATGAGTTAGTTGCATTTGATGCTAGGTCATCCTTTCCATCATTACTCTGAACAAATGACGTTTGAGTCTCCCATGCTCCCCTGCCCCTATTCCCCCATTCAATGTATCTGTCCCTAGATTGTCCCACATCTTTGGTTATCCCCCTTGTGCTTCTTGTCAAGGAAACACTATTTCCTTGGTTAGTTGCAAGTCTCCCTCTGTCGACGTCAATACATCTATTCTAGAGGATAGACCCAAAGGTCCCTATATCCTGGTTTCATTCACCTTATTGATGAGTTCCTTGGACCACTTGAGAGGATTCATTAATGCCTCTCGGGATGGTTGTGTCTCACATGCCCACCTTCAGCTACATCATCGCATCGTTGAGATTCATATAGGGTAGTGGTTCATGTAGTCTTTTGATCGAAAACCCCGGTGGTCACTTGACTCTAGCACATTGGTGAGCCCATTATTGGACCCAGACAGGTTCATGTCACTTGTGATTTATGGGTTGTGTTGGAAACAGTGTTCAGAAGCCCTGGAGCAGTGCTTCTATATAGCTCCAGTATTGATGTGACATATTGTACCATAGAGATTCTGACTCCCCATCATGGAATCCCTCCAACTATGTGCACTGCCAGATTTAGCAGAGCATCAGTTATGAAGTTATTGCATTCCAAGAGAACGTCATTGTTCATATGTAACAGTTCTTCATATCAGCATTATATTCATCCTCTCATTGAGGCTAACATTATGTAACATCAATTGTATATATATTGATTGGATCTCATATTTTTGAGACTTGATCCCATTATTTATTCTTTTGACATTGTTACGAGCATGGGTATGCCCACCTTGTCCATGTACGTGTCACACATTCTATGTATCTCACCCATTTTTTGGAACCATTAATATAAAAACCAAAAGCCATCGTGGTTTGAATGAGGAAGCATCGCTTCTTCACAGCTCTCTCCAAACTCTCCACTATCCTCATGATCCTATGATGTGTCCATGGAGGTCATATGATGAGCTCCTGCCCTCACACATCAGGGGGCAATCTGTTAATGCAAAAAGTTTCTCACCTAGCTCTACATGTTCTAAACCACATACATACATCATTTTCCTACCATATTTTCCTTACTTTTGACCTTCACAACTATGGTTTACCTTCATTTTCTCTTAAAAAACCCCAAAAACACCAAAAAGGGCCTAAAATCCCACAAAAGGGCTAAAAACTCAAAAAGGGGCTTAAAACCCAAAAAAGGGGTTGAAAACCCTAAATAGGGATTAAAACCCTAAAAGAGAGAAAAGGCCAAAAAAACAAACATATTATATAAATAGTGTGAAGGTCTCCATCAAAAGATTCACTTATTCCTTCTTCCATTATTCTATTATGTGAGTATGGTGACAAACCATTATTCTCAAAGTAATCACACCATTTTTCCATTCATTCCATAGCCCCACCATCTCCCATCTGGTACGTTGACACATCCTCCGTACCAACTAGCTTATGGAGAGACGGTCCATTTCCAAGTTTGGGCACGGTGGCCCATTTTCAAGAAAAATAAGGTATATTTGTCATGTTTTTTTGTTTATTTAGTTTAACCGTATTTGCTTATCGATTTCATTTTACTAATAATGTTTGGTGTTGTATATTTCTTCCATGAACTCTACCCTTATGTCCCATTGACAGAAGGGAGGTGCTTTTGCACATAGCAGGGGTGAGAACCCCGCTATATATATATATATATATTAAAATATATTTAATTTTTTGATTTTGTAATTTTTTAGGACTAGTTTATTTGTTAAATAATTTGTAGTGAGTTTTTTTTTTTTCCAAAATTTGAATTTTGACTTGTTGAAAATATGTTTTTTAACAGATACTCCAAAAATGTCTAGATACTATGAAAAACAAACTAAAAATAAAACTTTCAAAATGTAAACAAAAAAAAACTAACATTTAAACTACTAATATTTAATTTCTAGACATAGCAAAATTCCAAATAAGAAAATTATTAACACATTTATATAAATATAAATTTATTATAATATATGTCACATGCCCCAATTTGCAAAAACAATTTTATATTATTTGAGGAACATTGTGTTAAATTTTATGCTAAGTTGTAATTGATGATCCAATGGGGTCAAGAATATTTAATGTAAATTTAGAATATTTTATTTATAAATAAATAAATGAGACAACAGCTTAGGAGATTTGTTAAAAGAGTGTTTATTGGTCAATTGGTGGAGGAGACTAGGTGGAGAGCAAACTGACATGTGGCAGCATCCTCAAACCACTTCCAACTGTTGCAGGTGGCAACTTCCCTATATTTGTGGTCATGATTCCCCAAGAAAGTGGAATCAGAGCAGGTGGCTCATTTAATGAAAACTGGCCCAGAAGACCTAGGCAACTCTATAAAATTTCCCATTGAAGAGAGTTGAGGCTGCTCATTCTAGAGAAGTGATCATTCAGGGTGAATGAATTTACTCAAGAGAAATCCAATGGAGGGGAGTCTAGAGTGTGTTTGAGGGGATCACTGTTGAGATTGATATAGTTGCATCTTTTAAGCTGAAGATCATACTGCTGAGAGCATATTTTTATTACTGAGGTAATTGAACCAGTTAGGTTACAGAGGTTTTACAATTGCATTCTCCACCCAGTTCTTAGCCAAGAAGACCAGGAACAGGCTCGGGGGTCCTGAGGAAGCGTTGTTTAAGCATTGTCCAGGAGTTTGGTTGGCAGGAACAACCTCCTTAAGTTGTTGTCATTTTGTCCTCAACAGGTTCTATTTTTATTTTACTGTCTTAGTTAATTAAATATTAGTTTATCTATTAAATGCATGTTAAATGTTTAGGGTTTATGAAATAAAGGTAACCGTAAAATGTTAGATTCAGTAAAATTATAGATTATAGCAGAAATGGGAATGAGTATGTATTTACTGAAGCAAATAGAAATTAAATTTCCAAGCTGTGTTTTTCCACAACTGAACTCAAGTCGTACTCTAGCACAGTTGGCTTTCTTAGGTAAATGAAATGATTCTTTTATTTGAATATGAGCACTAGATAGATTTTACTTCAAAAATTATAATTTATACTAAATATTAGTGTTATGTATTGAGTGTTGTAATTTATTGTAACTAACTAAATAAAAAGAAATAGGTATAAAATAAGCAGTAAATATTATAAATATTTTAGCATTAGTTAATTGATAAAAATATAAATATCATAGTTAACAGAAGTAAGGTAAGAAAACTAATATTTAAGAAAATATGTAAAAGAAAAGGAATTAGTAAAACTGTTTATAAACATTAACATTACAAACTAGTGTGTTACATCTAGATTCAAAGGATTCTTTTATAATCCTTGTATATTAATTACTGACAGTCAATGAAAACCCCAAGTATTTCTTAACTATAATTTAGAGGTAAGAGACTGTAAAAATTGTTCAGGATTTCCTATTTTGTTTTCTTAAACTGTAAGTTTATCTCATCATTCAATATTCTATTTTGCAAAAACAGAGTAAAAAATACTAAAAGCGGAAACAAGAATTTCATAAACTGTAGGGTTTATAATATTCCTTTTAAACCCTTAAAAGTCAAGTTCTAAAAATTAACCTTATCTTCTATACAGAGCTTAAAATTAAATGTAACTTATAGAGTAGTAATAAATAAAATGTTTATGTAAATAACAAACAAAGTAAACCAAGAATCATGTTTAATATAAATCTCAAATCCAGGAAGGCTTATAGCCTGTAAGAATAAAAGGGTCGAAACCCTTTCCACTATTAAAACCAAATACATAATAATCCCGTATTAAAATATACCAGTTACATTGCTGACTATAAGAGTAAAAACCCCGCGAACTATACAACTAGACTGTTCCACAGTCTTCTTTCTTAAAACCAAATATATATATATAAATCTTTTATATTAATAGTAAGCTAAATACACTACTGATAGGTTAAACAAAACTCAGTTCACAGTCTTCATGTAAAAGAAAAACTGATGCAAACGAGACAAAGGTCTTTTAAAAATTCTGAGCATAAAGAAGATTCTTATATTCTTAAATCGACAGTATTACATCATCAAGCCGTAAGGCTGAATTTGTTTAACCAAACCAAATACACGTCACAGCTTAAAAGCATGTGCTACCAGTGAAACATCACAAGGGTTTTCACTTAAAACATGAGTAATAAACAACCTAAATATCTTAACCAACGGAGAATCTGAATCCATGCTTCCAACCACTGGAAAATTCATCCAACAACCCATATCGTAAGTAGGGAGAACCCACATCGAGACCGGGGCTTACCGGTTGGAAGCCATGAAGTTCACTGAAGCATGAGGTTGTTTTCCACTTTAAGTGTGGAGTCGTTGCAGGTACCTACAAGAACACAGTTTCAAATGATAAATTAAAACTCTGTTCATAAGTTTTAAACCCTAACCTAGTAAATAAATTGACAAATGGAATTTCGAATTAAGGTTTGAAATTTTACCTGTGAGCAAGAAGAAAGCAGAGCCGAGAAGATACAACCATCCAATTCAAATGCACAAAACCGAGAAGCAAGGAAATACCCTTAATCCAACTCTACAATAGAGGCAGCAAGAGACAGTCTCAAACTCCACGAGGTCGAGGCAAGGAATAAGCAGTGACATGGTAAAATCCTTTACAGGATTCAAGCCAAGCGAAGCAGTGAAAACCACTCACACAGTAAAACTTTACTCACAAGAGAAAACAAGATTACAAACTAAGATACCCAAACCACTTCACATCGTAATGCAGACTATAGAGCCAACAACAAAGAAGAAGTAGGACTCTCATGGCTGCATGGAACCTCACAGTGTAGCTTGTAGGCCGAAAAACCCTCGAAGCCAAATGCCAAGAAGTAGGGTTTCATTTCTTTTTAAGTCACCAATGCATGGAGGAGAATGGACTACATGCCCTTCCAAAATTTTAACCATGCGTGGGTCATTTTCTAATGTCAACACTGCATACCACCGAGGATGAATTATATCATTGCAAATAATTTACACCATGCAAAGCGACTATTATAAGGACTTCTATCATTGCTAATAATGAAATCTATGCCATTGACCATAGTATAACGTTCTTGTGTTATCTCATCATATTAACTTTGCCATCAACCCTTTAACTAGCTCTTATGATTGCTTACAATGACAATCATGCTATTGTTTAAAGCATGCTTTAGATCTAGTATAGTATAAAAATGAAATTTATAATGTGTTTTACCTTTAGTTTCGACTATATGAGAGTAGCTGGTAGGTAGTAAATCTACCTTAGGATACAAGTAAAATTATATGGTAACATTCTAAAACAATGTGGTATTGTATTATTGCAATAACACTTGTATCATGGCGATAAACTAAAGATTAATATTATATCTTGTAAACTAACTAAGCAAAGGATAATCATACTAGCAAACCAATCAAACAAATTGGTATGGTTCACGACTAGTAAAGAAGAGGTAGGGTAGAGATATTTTGTTCGTTTATAAACTGAAGAACTCTAAACTTCTCCACTTAAAACTCGGAACTGATAAATGAAGGAGTTTTCAAGGATACTGAAGACAAACCATTTTGCAAGAGTTTCTCATAATAAAGCTAATAATTCATTATAAACTTTTACCTTTGAAAATCATAGGATTATGTTCATGCATAAAAAAAACAGCACATTTGAGTATTAAACATGACAATAGCAGTAAGATCATGACACAATAAAAGTATTTATATGTCAAGATCATGAGCCCTATGCTCACTGGCCCAGAATTTATTATTGACTAGGTATTATAATCTTTACGATAGAAATAAACCTTGGCAGAACTCATTCTGGTAAATGGCACTAAGTATGTTAAGGATAATAGTCTTTATGGATAAAATATAAATACTGTCTTAGATCCAAACAACAAAGGAAATTACTTTACCTCATCGGAGCCTTGCATTTTTAATAATCAATTTATACTCTAGCATCTTATCACGCTAAAGAAGTACTTCTCGACTTAATGCAAAATAAACTCCTACTTGATCATACGCTTACCTGCTGAACCTGTAAGAACCAGTAGTCCATCTGAGTTAGTAGAATGCTAAGTAAGCCCCGAATTTCAAACATGGTTTCTCACCTACTTGATAAAAGTAAAACATCAGTATAGCTAGTAGCAATGAAATGCAAGTCCTCTTTCTATGTTTTATAAAAATTAAAGTTGTATTATTGTTCCTGTATTTAAAACAAATCCTTAAAAATTTGTTAAACTGTTTCATTTTCTGCTAACCGCTAGCAATTACTAAACTGCAATCTAAGACATTTTATGTCACTATAAAAAATTTTAAATTTTTATGAAATTTTGGGTTTATGACAATATAACTTAAATATTATAATAAAAATAATAACAAAACATAAAATAGGTAATATGTTTTGATGATGGTTAACGTCCATGAGACCAAACTTGGTATATGAGACCTAAAGAAACCAATTAATTAGTTTGTTTTAAAATTATATTCCTATTCTCAAAGAGCTTGGTGAGAAGCATCCTGATCTCACTATAATTTTGACAAGTTAAAATGTTAGGAAGGTCGGTATTGCAGCAAAGATTATGAAACTAAGATCTAATGTGGGTGTATGCAGTGCACTCTAAGAGGAAGTGATTTTCATCTTCAATGTTCCTATTCTCATAGAGATGGTAGATCCTTTCCATCCATGGTGTTTTAGGAACTGTCCAACGACTTGTTTCACTATGTAGCTCATGAGAGTTCGTTCTTATCTTGGCTATATTAATTTTTTTCTTTGAACTGATTAAAACAGAGAGATACTTTTGATCTTCTAGAGTAGGGTTGATGACCTCCTTATAATATCTTAATTTTCTTTTAGCCTCTAAATCTTTCTGACACCACATTTTCTCTTTAAACTTAGAAGTAACAATATTTTTAATGTTATTAATATTTTGCAATGCAATATTTTTGTCGATCTCTCAGTGGTTTAACGAGGCCCTAGTATCTTTATACCAACCTCGCTTGAGCCTTAGGTGATTTTGGCTGGAATTAAAATCTATCTTAGGAAGTCTATGGTCTCCCATGTTATTTATTTTGTGCTTGTATAATAGGATCCTTGTCATAGCTAGGCTCTCGATAGGGAAAATACACACTTCTATAAGGAAAATAGGATATGGTGTACTGCTTTTGATTTTGAGGTTATACGTTATAAAACGCTTCTGGATTTGCTCAATCTTTCTCTAGGATTCTCTGGAGATGTTGCAACCCCAAACCTCACATCCATACAAGATAACATGAGTGACTAAAGTTTCAAAAAGGAGCTTCTTTTTATCCCACATCACAAGGTTTGCTACTTTACAATTATTTTCAACACCAAAGTAAGCTTTCCACCCTCCATTAATCCTTTTCTCAATGTTATATTTCTAGTTGAGCTTGTGATGAATATCAATTCCTAGGTATTTGTATGAAGACACTTCCTCCAGGTTGCTATTGTCACACAAAATTAGCGTAAGTGTCCTTCTTGAATTTGATAATCATAAATTTTGTTTTGTCAGTATTGACAGTCATACCCATGGTAGAGAAAAAATCCTTAATAAGTCGTAGTTGCTTATCAAGATCAGATGGAAACCTTACTAGAAGAACAATATCGTTAGCATAGAGAAGAAGGATGGTGACTAATGCAGCTAAGAACGTGCCAACACAACCTGCTTTTTCTAAGCAACCTTCTAGCTTAGTGATGGGTGTGTGCAAGAAGTTGAGGGTCTCTTTTGGCGCATTAGATGCAATACAAAACTGAAAAAATAGACATCCATCAACTTGCACGAATATTTTGAGACACTTACACAATGAATCTTGCTATCAGTTAAAAACAAGAAATGTAGTAAATTGAATGACCTTTCCAAATATATATATTTTTTCTATTGAAAATGTTGTTAACTATCTAAAGTTAGATAAATTTTAACGAGCACTTTTTATTTTTGTGACAAATTATAAGGTATACGTTTTTGTGGGTGCAGCATCTGAGTGTGTAAATGATGGAATAAACTTACGAAAACCGGTATACATATAGAGAACATATAGGACTAGTGCACGACTATTTTTCCAATAATAAAAATAATTTTTTTAATTATCTAAGAGATCAAACCTCGAAAACGGTACATCATTTGTGGGTGCAGCATTTGAATGTCTTAATGCAATTATTTGGAAATGGGTTTTTTATAACATGTAGAGATTGGTGTTCTTTAGTGCACCATACAATTTTTTTTTTTAAATGGTTGAGAAACGAAAGAGATATGGACGAAACACTACCAGTGTGTTTTTTGAGTTGAGGAGTGATGAAAGAAGATAAATAAGAAACAAATAGAAAAAATTATGTATTCTTGTTAAAATTTACATATTTAGAATCTGCAAAAAAAACCATATATGTTTCTAAAATCTCATAAAAAATAGAGGTGTGCAGCATAATCACACGAACTGCTAAACATGAGCATATTGAAAATTTGGATATAATGTTGAATTAGCCATGGTTGATCATACTCCAAGGCACATGCATGTTGAATCCGAAGCAAAGTACAAAGCAAACACATAGGCATAGGAATTACATGAAAGCATGGGTGGAGGCTTGGCCTTAGCATTTGGAGGGAATAAATTTTTGAATTTAAACAATACGCGAGCGTGATTTAACTGAACAAAACGCGTGCACGTTGTATAGAAACAAAATGCATGCGCATTATGTGGAGACAAATCATGTGCGCATTTTGTAAAACCAATAATAGCGTTCATCATCATCTTCATCTTCATCATCATCTTCATCTTCATCATCTTCAGCTTCATCATCATCAACATGATCATCATCATCACCATCAACATCATGAACATCATCATCACCATCGTCGTCATCAACATCATCATCATTATCACCTTCCACATCATCTTCATCATCATCACCATTGTCATCATCATCATCATCATCATCATCATCACCATCACCATGATCATTGATCATCAATCATCATCATCAACATCGCCATGTTCATCATCATCATCTTCATCATCATCTTCATCATCATCTTCATCTTCATCATCATCACCATCGTCATCATCATCAACTTCATCATTATCATCATCATCATCATCATCGCCTTCCTCATCATCATCATCATCATCATCATCATCATCAACATGATCATCATCATCACCATCGCCATCATCATCATCATCATCCTCATCATCATCATCATTATCATCATCCTCATCCTCATTGTCATCATCACCTTCATCATCACCATCATCATCATCATCAACAACAACAACATGATCGTCATCATCACCATCAACATCATGAACATCATCATCACCATCGTCGTCATCATCATCATGACCATCATCGTCATCACCATGGTTTCCATCATCATCGTCATCCTCCTCCTCATCATCATCACCTTCCTCGTCATCAACATCATCATCACCATCATCATCATCAACAACATCGCCATGATCATCATTATCATCATCATCATGTTCATGTTCATCATCATCATCATCATGATGTTCATCTTCATCATCATCGTCATCATCATCTTCATCTTCACCATCAATATCAACATCATGAACATCATCATCATCAACATTATCACCATCGTCGTCATTGTCATCATCATCATCATCATCATCATCACCTTCATCATCCTTATCATAATCATCACCATCAACATCATGAACATCATCATCATCATCCTCATCCTCATCATCATCATCATCATCATCAACATCATCTTCATCATCTTCATCATCGTCACCATCATCACCTTCATCATCACCATCGTCATCATCATCATCATCATCACCATTTCCATCATTTCCATCATCATCATCATCATCATCATCATCATCACCATCAACATCATGAACATCATCATCATCATCCTCATCATCATCACCATCAACGTCACGAACATCATCATCATCATCATCATCCTCATCATCATCACCATCAACATCATGAACATCATCATCATTCATCATCATCATCATTCTCATAATCATCATCACCATCAACATAATGAACATCATCATCATCATCATCCTCATCCTCATCATCATCACCTTCATCATCATCCTCATCATCATCATCATCACCTTCATCATCATCATCATCATCATCATCACCATCATCAACATGATCATCGAAATCGCCATCAACATCATGAACATCATCATCATCATCCTCATCATCATCCTCACCATCAACATCATGAACATCATCATCATTCATCATCATCTTCCTCATCATCACCATCACCAGCAACATCACGAACATCATCATCATCATGCTCATCATCATCCTCATCCTCATCATCACCATCATCATCATCATCACCATCATCATCATCAACAACATGATCATCATCATCACCATCAACATCGTGAACATCATCATCATCATCCTCATCATCATCACCATCAACATCATCAACATCATCATCATCATCCTCATCATCATCACCATCAACATCATCAACATCATCATCATCATCCTCATCATCATCCTCACCATCAACATCATCATCATCACCATCAACATCATGAACATCATCATCATCATCCTCATCATCACCATCAACATTATCACCATCAACATCATGAACATCATCATCATCATCATCATCATCCTCACCATCAACATCATGAACATCATCATCATTCATCATCATCATCCTCACCATCAACATCATGAACATCATCATCATCATCACCATCAACATCATGAACATCATCATCATCATCATCATCCTCATCCTCATCCTCATCCTCATCATCATCATCACCTTCATCATCATCATCATCATCATCATCCTCATCCTCATCATCATCATCACCATCACCATCAACATCATCTTCATCATCATCCTCATCATCATCACCTTCATCATCACCATCGTCGTCATCATCATCATCACCTTCATCATCATCATCATCATCATCACCATTGCCATCATTGCCATCATCATCATCATCATCACTATCAACATCATGAACATCATCATCATCCTCATAATCATCATCACCATCAACATAATGAAAATCATCATCATCATCCTCCTCATCATCATCATCATCACCTTCATCATCATCATCATCACCATCATCACCATCATCACCATCATCATCATCATCATTCATCACCTTCATCCTCATAATCATCATCACCATCAACATAATGAACATCATCATCATCCTCCTCATCATCATCATCACCATCAACATCATGAACATCATCATCATCATCCTCATCATCATCATCACCCTCATCATCATCATCACCATCAACATCATGAACATCATCATCATCATCCTCATCCTCATCCTCATCCTCATCATCACCATCACCTTCATCATCATCATCATCATCATCATCAACATGATCATCATCATCACCATCAACATTGTGAACATCATCATCATCATCATCATCATCATCATCACCATCAACATCATCAACATCATCACCATCATCCTCATCATCAACATAATCAACATCATCCTCATTGGGTCGGTTTTGGGGCATCCCCCCACCGATCCCCTGAAATGCCAATATATCAAAATAGTTTACGTGTTTACCCAACACGAACTCTGCATACATCTTCCGAAGGAAGTACAAGGGGATTTCCCTGTTGTTGTGTGGTGGCATATCAAAAACCATATACCATCTGTCCATCCAGTTATCAACAAATGGTTGATATGTGCACCACTCGATAGAGATATGTGGCCTATTTGCATTTGGGATTTCCCCCGTGCGAGGGTCCCTAAACAATGAAAATATATGCTCTTTGGTGATTTTCAACTTTTTTATTGCAATGTAGCTAAGCCCATCAGCGTACTCACGTATTTTTCTTTCTCTATATGAAGTAATATCATATAATATGTTGTTTGACAATGTAATAGTCTCAACAGTTGCATCCAAAGTGGATGCAAGTGAACATCGAATCCTATCACCACCACTAAAAGCAGTACTGAGACCTCTCAACTGGGCAAACTCAATCAATATTTTAGCATTGGGGTCCATAGCCACAACTGCAATAAAAAAATCAATAAGAAAATAATTAGAAACGTATACATGGTATATAATGACATCTCTTCAAAATTGAAAATGTAAATTAAGGAAAACTCAAGTTACAAGCAATTTAATGGCATTCACTTACATACATTTAAAACTTAAAACTAAACATTTAACAATTAAATAATGATTTTTGTTCAACTTCTTTCTAGAATTTAAGGCACTTCTTCACCCTCATTGCTGACTTTTCCATGCACACTTGGGTTTAAACTTCTTTGAATTTAGGAGTGCTATTTTGCTATTTAAACTTCTTCCATTTTGATGATTATATTGGTTGTTACATTTGGATCTGTCATTCATTATGTATCTTAAAATGTTGGTATTCACCTAGCTATGAAAATAATTGCTAAATTTTATTGCACTTTGTGTTAATTCCAGCACAATCATTGCATTTGAAGTTTTGACTATGCATGTTACAGGTGGGCACTCTCACTAGTATCCCAATTCAAACTTTGCATTGTCCATCAAATTCTATGCAAGTTGGGATTATACTTGTGTTTGTTTTATATATTTCTAGCCTTTTGGAACATTGAATATCTATTAGACATGATGTTTTTGATTCTTATAGCCTATTTTAGTTTGAATCCATCAAACATTAGCTTGGGAGTTGTTGGATTGATTATTCTATTAAAAAACACAATTATAGGGTAAAAATTGACAAAAAAAAAAGAATGCTTTGGGTGATTGAATTACCTTGTTGGATGACAATTCACGAGTGAAATCTCCTCTCCTCAACCTAAATCAGCGCCTGCAACAATCCCAAGCAGTGAACTCGCTCCAAAACGCTCCAATTGCCCTTCAATTTCGCGTTCTTGATTGTTAAAATGGGCCGTGGGTTTCGGGCCTGTGTATTTAATTTTTTATTTTATTTACAAATCGCGTATGCGTTTTATAACTACATATCGCGAGCACGTTTTGTAGTTATATAACGCGTACGCGATATGTCTTCCTATCCTACATGTCCCATGACATGTCAGGCTCGGGTTGAACCATACCAAGTGCTATGTAGTAGAACCTTGATGTATTTTTTGGTAACGTGATCTTGTTTTTGAAAACTAGGATTGCATCTAAAAGGTCCCTCAACTTCTTGCACACACCCTGATGTAAATGCCAAATAGGGTGGGGAAGAGGTGGAAACCTTGTTTACTCCGATATTACACTTAATATCTCTCGACCACCCCTCGTTTCTCTTGAACTTAGCGATTACATTCTCGTATAACCTTATTGCGGCACCTCTCAACTCGAAAGGAACCTTTAGCTCTTCTACTCTATTATATAGGTTATTTCTAGGTACCATATTGAAAGCCTTTCTAAAGTCCACAAAGCAACAAAAGAGATTGGATTTATCACTACGACACTCCTCCACAATGATCCTAAGCGTAACGAGGTGGTATGTTGTTGAGTGTTGCCTTCTAAAACCCGCTTGGCCTTTAGCTCGCTTACCTTCACTTTCAATCCATCTGTTGATCTTCTTTTCCAAAATAATACCATATAACTTGGCTAAGAGGGGGCTAATCATAATTGTCCGATAATTAGAGGGGTTATTTGTATCTCCACTTTTAAAAATAGGGATAACGAGGCTCTGAGTCCAAGGTTTAGGGAACCTTTGCTTGACTACTTGATTGAATAGCTTGTGGATGTGAATGAGAACTTCTACCATTGTGAGCAGGGTTTCAAAGTTTTCTATGACATTCCTGGATTTATAAGTAAATGATAGATGAAAAATTTTTAAATGGAAGAAGTGATGTCAACACCTTTAAAAAAATGTAAAAATATAAATACTTACATGTTAAAAACACATTGTATTAATTAATTTTTAGTAAATTTTTTATAAAATGGTTTGGGAAAATTATGTATCTAAGTTTATTGTTAAAGGTAACTATTCCCATACTGAAATGATTAAAAACATGGCAATAAAATGGTTAAAAATAAAACTAAATTCAAAATTAAATAAGTGTTTAAAAAAATTGTAATAAAATATATTTTAGTTAAAATAATTTTAATTTTATTTAATAATATTAAAAAAAATTAAAATTCAAAATTAATATAAAAATAAATAAGAAATAAGTATTAAAATATAATCTTAATTCAATTTAATATTAAGTTTAGAGTTGTTCCATATTCTCCTTGATTTAAATGGCGTGGCCGATTAGGCTGCTAATAAGTTTATGGGATTAAGTAAGAATAAGATATCCATCAATTTGGTTGTTAATAAGTCTATGAGATTAAGTAAGAATGAGATTTCCTTTCCCTCCTTAGGATGGTAAAAAAACATAAGTTAATTATTAAAATATTATTTTATTATTTAAATTAAAAATAAAATTTACATATATTTTACATATATCATTTAATTAATATAAATAAATAAAATCGTCAATTTTTTTAAGAAATAATGTGATTAAAAGGAGAAGCCAAATATTCTACTCAATAAAAGAAAAAGTAAAATTCTACTCAATAAAAGAGAAAGTAAACAACAGTTTCAATTATCATGATATAATAATAAAACAAAACAGAATTTTTCATAATAATTTATTTAAAATATAATTATCTGAAAAAAATTTAAAAAATGTGTTAATAACGTTATTTTTTACATTTGTAATGTCACCAAACTATATGTACAATGGATAAAGGTAACAAACTATATGTATAATGGATAAGAATACCAAATTTTAGTTTAAAATAGAAGGTAAAAAACAAGAGTAATATAAACATTAAATTAATTAATATAAATATAAAAAAATATATATATAATAAAAAACAAAAAATAAAAACTGATATAGAAAAAACCAAAAACATAAAACTTATACTTACAAAATTGAAACTTATTTAGATACATTTAAGCATAACAAAATAGGACTCAAATAAATAATTTAGGCCAAACATTTCATAAATCTTAACTCTACACTTATTACACTGAATCAATCTTATTCTCTTTACATTATTCTGTCCTTAAAAAAATCCCAAAATCGAAATTAATATCTAAGAACTTATAAACATAATTACACAATAAACATGGTCAAGAATCAAAATAGGAATACCATTCCCATTACCTAAATATGGGTGTTACCAAATGGTCAAGAATCAAAATAGGAATACCATTCCCATCAAACCTAACTGAGGTAAACTTCTTGTGCATAACAAACCAACATATTAATACTGAGATAGTCTCCTAACACAATACTACAAGTACGCCATCCAGACCTGACACTTCACGTGCATAACAACCCGACATGTTTGTTGCGTAGGAAACATAAATTTAACTATTCAAATTTGAGAAACATACATTTAACTATTCAAATTCTTGGCATCGTTGTCCATACGAATTGGAGAAATGAAATCGGAGATTTGTCGAATTAGGCGTTCACGAGACTCAGATTCGGGTCGCAGTATGTAGAAGCCATGTTCTTCTTCTTCCAACACCATAACCTCAACGCTCTTCCCGCGCTCCTTCAATAACTCGCAGTACTCGTGGTCCCTATCTCTCAGCAGATCTCTGCCACCGATGGCGACCAGCAACGGCGGAAACGACACCTCTTCCAGATTTGGCGCTCCGGGGCTCCAAGGGTTGCTGAAAGGGTGATCTCTGTCACTGCCCACCGGGAGACACAACCGCCAAAACGCGTCGTTCAGTTCCAGATTCAGAACCGCGTCACTCGTACACTCGCTCTCCGACTGTGTGCGTTTCTCGGCGCCGAAGAAGGGCTGCAACAGTATCAACCCTCTCAATTTCATCGGCTTCCACGCCTCCAAATCGCCCCGCAGGGCCACGATGTGATGTGCGATGTTGGCACCAGCGCTGTCTCCCATCAGATAGACCGCGGAGAAGTCCGCGTAGGAGTCGAGCCACGGCTCATGTACCTCGAAATCTCCCCCTTCTACCCCCGCATGGGAGCTCACCCACTGGACCGCCGTCATGCAGTCATCGTAGGCGGCGGGGAGACGGTTCTCCGGAGCCAATCTGTAGGCCACGGAGACAACGATTGCACCTACAGTCGCGGCCAACTTGATAAAGAAGTTGTGAAACTCTGGCATGGCGGGGGAAGCGAAGCAGAAGCCGCCGCCATGGAAATACACGATTACCGGGAGACGGCGCGTATTTGGTTGGTGTTGGAGAATCTGTGAAGAGGGCAAGTAGAGTCGAACCCATATTCCCAACTTGTCATTCAACACCACGTCCTTACTCGCAGCGTCAATTTGATCTGCTAATTCTCCATCCAATGGAGAATTGACGAACGCTTGGAGATCCTGATCACCTTCACGAAAAACTGTGCCATCTCTGTACGTTTTCAGCACTCCTCCAATGTTCTCCACTTCTTCCATCTTCACTGCCTGCAACACTTTTTCTTTTTCTTTGTTTCCTGTCCTTATAACAAAGATAACAAAGATAATGAACCAGGCCTCCCTGCCTGCAACACTTTTTCTTTTTCTTTGTTTTCTTTGTTTCTTGACAGCAACTACCCAATTTATAACAAAGATAATGAACCAGGCCTCCCTGAACTACTGTTAGATGACCAGCCAAACAACTCATGCATTGTGTCTTTGAGAATGCATTTCTGGGGAATTTGCTTCTCTACTTATAAGGTTTAAATAGCATCTGGATCACCTTACATTGCACAATCCATCGTCCTCAATGATGGCCACCCAATTAAATGATAAATGAAATATTTCCTTTAATATATTTATTTGTTTATTGTAGATAGATGACGAGTGTGTGATGAAAAACTGTTTCTCATTAATATCATAATTAGTCATTAATTGGTAGTTTGAATGGTTTTCCAAGCTTTGTTGCTTGAGCCTTGAATGTCCTCTTACCCGTTCTTCTCTATTATGATAGTTACAAAGTGGATGTGATAGTTATTTTTATTTATTATTATGTAGTTACAAAGTGGTTTCGTAATTAATGTGATTGTTAGAAAGTCGTTTTGTAATTAATGTCATTGTTATTTTTATTTATGATGTGGTTAGAAACTAAAGTGGTTTTGTAACTAATGTGATAGTTATATTTGCTAGCTAGAAAGTCGTTTTGTATTTAATGTGATTGTTGTTTTTATTTATAATGTCGTTAGAAAGTACAAGAAATATTACAACTAATGTCATGGTTATTTTTATTTATAGCATATTCACATTTTTAAAATTAATAACTTAGTTACGAAGATGTCGAATTTTAAATGTATTTTAAAGAAGTTTGTATGTAAGATAGAGAAACTAAGTTTTGTGAGCAATAAAGGAAAAAAATAAACTAGCAATTGCCCCAAGAAGGTGCAATAATACGTCAATAGGTAAAAAAGATTAAAAAAAAAAGGAAACTAAAATCAAGTTGTTGTAGACTTGGTCAGATCTTCAAGATTCTAAATTTATAGTAAGTTGTAGCATTAGACAATATACTTCAAAAAATGCTTAAAACTTCAAAATTATATAGAGTATGCTCATTTTGAGCTACCTAGAATTGTATAGCAAGTGTGAGTTTTTGAAGTGTTCAAATATATTCAAATGCATAATGTAGTAAATTCGACAAAAGGAAAATCCATTCTTAGACATCCAACATTAAATCTACAAATTTCAAACTAACCATTTCATTATAATTGCACTCCAAGAGTAAGTTGGAACTCATGGAAAGAATAAGATATTGATTAAAGTTGTTGAATAGAGGTGGAAAAATGAATGGTCTATATGGATATGCTTCAACACAAAATAATAATTAACCAAAGAATCATTGATTCCTTTGAAGCACTATTAATAGTTCTAAACTAGGAACACATCATTTTTATAACTACAATAGCAAAAATATGAAGTTGTAGCATTCCTTTCAATTCCCAAGCTTCAATAATATAGCCTCAACTAAAGTGTTTCATTGAAGAAAAGGACTTCTACTACCTTCTCTTCCTTCTAATTTTCCTTGCATCACTGTCACTTTCAATTTCACTCTCAGGATGAAAAGAAATACCGGTCTTTGTCCTTTTTATGTTTCTTGCATCTTCGTGTTCACTTCCACTTTCACTCTCAGAAGCAGAATAAATACTAGTATTTTTCTTTCTTCTTTTTTGCTCACTTTCTCTTTTAGTCTCACTCTCATGGATTTTATATGAAATAAGAAACCTAAAGAATCTTCCTTTAGTCTTGTGGGAAAGAGAGTTCTAAGTCTTTCTAGATTTCAAATTTCATTAATATTGTTTACCAAGGTCTTGTCCAAACGCTTTACTCTCATGAATTTACAAATTAGAGCAAATGTTCTTATATACAAAACATCCTATGCTAGCATAGTTGGATAAATCATGATGTTAGGATTTTAATATGTTTTTAAGTCATTTATTTTCTTGGAGGGATGTGAATGTTTCTCTCTGTTGGATACTTAGTGTTGACCATTGATGAATGAACTTAAGTTTATCATGTTCCTTATAGGATTATAACAATACAACCCATAACAAAGGACTACAAGTTTGAAGGAAAAAATTATAAGTTGTTTAGAAAAGAAGTACACATTGGGTCTAAGTAGGGGATAAATTTCCAAAGATACTTGTAAAGTACTCACTAAACTACTATTTACGTAAGGGAAGATTGTAAGTAGCTAGTAAAACTTAATGAAATAAAAATCCCAAGCATCACAGACACTTTTTCGATTCATAGTTGTAGAATGTGTACCAAGCTAATTAAATCTAAATATACATTATTATCTTAATTTGGGTAAAAATAAAAAATTACTACCAAATAGATATGAAGAACAATATTAAATATATCCTTGGTTTTAAAATGCAACCTCAAAATTTAAGATCAACAATTTAAGGATTATGGAAATAAGATTCCCTATTTTCCATGAGAATGAAAAGAAACAATTGAATAAAAAAAGGATTTACCCTCGACGAAAGTTTTGTTGGACTTTCTTCAAGTTGTAAATGGTTTGAATCATAACAACCAATCTCCTATTTAAGTTTGACTAGACCTTACCTTACAACAGACCAACGCAACATATCAACAAAGTAGGGTAAACCAAAACTTACCAATAAGAGAATTATCTTTGACATCTCAATGTGTAGTTTATTTTCCTCCATCTTGAACATTTGTACATACTTCTTCACCATTAAATTTTTTTTTATGTTCCTTATCATTATTTCTATCCTCCTTGGGATTTTCCTCACCTCCTAAGATGGAAAACCTTATGACCTGTCTCCAAAAGTGTTTTCCTCCGCTTTAGTAACATTGTAATCCTACTCAACCACAAAAATCATCGTAGCATAGGTTTTATTTCAAGTTCAACAGTGAGAAAGAACTAAAACTTACCATATCGTGCCTCACATTAAGTAATCTCATTTTTATTTACTTGAGAGAATTTCTCTATTACCATGAGGAAGACAATTCATTATGTCAAATAATATTTAAGTTCAAGATTCCATGATGAAGAGTTCCACTATTAGACATAATGACGAGCCAATTCTATCCATATAAGCTTAGTCTTAACACATGCTTGAATGCCACTATTATATCATCTTTAACAGAATCCAAACTTGTATTTTAGTGACCTAGAATAATGACATTGCATAATGACCTACAAGTATTTAGTGAACCCATTAGGTCATCTTGGACTATCCTATACATAGATTTCATGCAACAACCATTTGGATTCAAACTTTTCTCACTACTCTTTCTTTGTCATTTAGGAGCAAAATAACCACAAGAAAAATCCTCCAATGCTCTTGTAGTCAAAGGGAAGATGCTTGTGCTTTTCTTACATACATTTGCCATTTTTTTTAAAGGGTTGAAAAATAGCTCGTGGGCTAAATTTTGCCCCTAATTTTTTTCTTGATTATGCCTACCATTTCTCTCAAGTTAAGAGGGATTACTCTTTCATTTACCACTTTTATTATGGTTCCATTGTTACTAAGTCATTGTTTATTAAAAGACCCTTCAAGTTCATCATAGGATGATCCTGAAAGGAGGGCACACAAATATTTCTATCAATAAATTTAAAAATAGTAGAATATTTACAATTCACATATCATAAAAACTTAGCAAATTGATTGACATTTGACATATTAAAATTTCCAAGATGACTATGTACTCACTTAATATTTGTCATGTACACTTAAAGTGGAACATGTTCTAAATAAAATCCTAGTTAATTAGTGAATCATCACAACTACTTGTATACTACTAATACTAAGTTCCAACATACTTAGAGATAAAATGTAAAAATATTATTATTTTATTCTAGTGTTAATTTGTAAATAATATAACATTTTCTCATAGTGAAACACTTTTTTCTACTAATACTACAAAGTAGGGTACAAAATTGTAGTGGTAAATTCATTCTTTAAAATAGAAGAATCACAAAATTTCAAGTCTAAATACCATGAAGATACTAACCCAATATACAACAAAATTGCAAGTCTAAATACCATGTAGATAATGACCCGATACAGAACAATATTTCAAGTCTAAATACCATTTAGATAGTGACCCAATACATGACAACACCACTTGGTCACCAAAATACTACAAAAATAAAGTGATAGGTACACCTAAAAAGGAATAACACCCATATAAGAGAAAAATGTAATATAATTTTAAGGGACAACTAAATTTTAATAGTGTCCCTCCTTCACCTCCCATTTAGAGGATAAATATAATTGTTCTGGCTCGTATATCACATTTAGTGATATGATAATGTGGGGATGCCGCATTGTTTATTTCTTTTACTTAACCAAATAGGATAGTTGAACTATGATAGCTTGGATTATGTGTTGATCAATGATGCAATATATTTGGAATTTCGATATTTGTATAGCTTAATACAATATGTTATTATCTTCCTTAGGTATCCACTGCTCATAATCTTTAGTTTGGGAAAAATATAAATGTTTTAAACCTTGTAATAGATGAACAAAAAGGCGGTGCATTGGAAGAAGAGACAGTGGAGGGTGGTGCATTGTAAGAAGAGATAATGGAGGGAGGTTCATTAGAGGCAATGGAGGGTGATGCAATGGAGGCATAGACAGCATGACAAAGCAATACATTGCAGTAAATGTAAATTAAATTCCCTTTCTCGAAACCCAGCAATTCGTCATCGCTCCTGTAATAACAGGCGAAACACAAATATGAAGATTTTTTTTGGATAATATGAATGCATAAAATCATGAATTATGAAAACTTTGATTACAATGAAAAAGTGAGGTGCAAACTATTAAGTAGTCAAATGAAGTAATAGGAATTCAATGTTGAATCGACAATGACACACTGCCTATCTAGAGGTATAATAACTTATTTGTATTTTGTATTCATGGTTTAAAGGGCCTACATTGAACTTCCATGATTAAAGTTTCATCAAAATAATAAGTTTGTATAGAATAGTTCCAAATAATTTATTTCAGCTCATGGTCTAAAGGGCACTCTAGCATAAAATTTTCATCAAGATACTAAGGTTATTCAACATAGTCCTTATACACTTCGTTTTATAGCTTGGTAAAGTTGCATTATGTATTTTTTTGCTCATAAAAACAAAATTGAAAAAAAATATAGATCTTTAACTAAACACATTGCTAAAGTTACTGCAAGTGTTAACCTTAAGTGATTCAATTGGAATTACTATACCTTTTCCCCAAAACCTCACCAAAAATTAATAACAGTAATTTTATGGGTAGCATCCTAGCAAGCTTTAGCTCTTACTATAGTTGAAGGAGCATGCAGTGATCAGGGTACCAAGAAATTTGAGAATGAAACAGCCCATCAAATTTAACGGTTTTGACAATTGTATAACCCATTCTGACTATTTTGTTGAATATTGATGGCGATTATTTGAATTTTTTTACCGTAGTTGACAAGCAAATTACCTCATGAAGGGAAATTTTGATGTCAAATTCCATCCTTGGTTGTGGCCTACTAACGATGCCTTGAACCATCAAGTTGCAATCTACCGAATCGAATCAATTTTACTTATTACTCCATGAAGTTGTTTTTAGCATGTTGATCATTCATTGGTCTCTTTATCCTAAGATGGGGACTTAATTTTGAGAATTTCACCCTCAACTTAATTTCGGGGTGCAACGAGCTAACAAGAAGCAATTTTACTTCACATTCCAATATCATCCTATTACTATATTGATGACTGTAACCTTAATTTTATCAACATACCATATATATCTAAAAATCGACATTTCCTTGGAACCTACTTAGAGATAGAGGGATCAAATCAGTTGAGGTGCAAAAAATTCCTCAATTACTTAATACAGATTATGTTAGTTTATTTTATTATAGTGATCCATCATTTTACTTTTATAGTTTTCATTTTGAATGACTTCCCCTTTATTTTTATTTATATCTATCTAATTGTTCTTTTTTATATTGAGATGCACGTAATTATTCTCCTTGTAATGCCTCATACATGAATTCATTAACTATAAACAACAAAGAGAAAAAACAAAGTCATTTGACAAACTTGCAAATGCTTCAAAAAGGTGACAAGCTAACCTAAAAAGACAAACGATATAATAGGCATGCCTATCCTTAAACGTAATGCAAAGAAAAGTACGGTATCCTTCCATGTCAGAAAACTGACGAACTTGCAAATGCTTCAAAAAGTAAAAAAATGACCCTAAACGATAGAGAATACAATAAGCATGCCTAGCCCATAAATGTAATGCAAAGTAAAGTATGGTATCAATCCATGTTAAAGAAACTTTCACAACAATAACACCCATCTTCCTTTTCCATTCTTTAATCCCAGCATACTCATCTTTTTATCTAATATATCTAAATAATAAGTTATAAAATTTAATATATATGTATATAGTAATTTTATTTATATTTATTAATTTTAATATATATATATATATATAAATTAAAAATATACCTATTATTTAAATTTATTTTTTCAAGTGGCATTCCATACCTAATATCAAATGAAACACACAACACCTTATGAATATGAAACACATATATTACCACATTTTTCATATTAACCTTGTGTGACTCTATATATGTGCTTATGCTTCAGCTTATCGCAAGTGCTTACAAAACTCATAAGAAGGTGCAATAATACGTCGACAGGTTGTTGTTTGGAGGGTGAAATTGTTGAAAAGAGGCAAATAAAATTGATTTGATGTTTTTATGGGAAAATCCTAAAAGAAATGCAGACTAAAGTTTTGTGGAGAAGAACAAAGAAAGGTTAACTTTAAGAAATGTATGTACAAAATCATGTGAATAATTTATTACCTATATGCAAAATGGATGTTTGCCAAGATTTATGTCCTAGAAAAAATTTGTGGGATATACAGATTTAAAATACTTTAATCATGAGAATATGTTTTTTTAATGGACACCTTACGTTGCAGCCTAAGAAACTATGAAAACATTCAAATTTCTATGAAATACAGACACAAAATAATATAAATAATACACATGTAATTAAAATATGTGAATGCCAAAAAAAAGGAATGAGAATCTATATTTTATATTAATCTATGAAGTTGGGGTGTTGAGATGTATTGCACTTAAAAGTGAAATGCAACACTAAATGTCTTCTTCAAAGAAAATATCAAAGGTTAACCTATAACTATTTTTTTTGTGATTATTCTAAAATGGTTGAAATAAAGCTCAAATAGAGATAGACAATTTTCTAAAACAAAGATTTTAAAATCATGATGATGGTAAGGCATAGCAAAATCATGATGATGGTATTTATTAATGTTAAAATAAGTGATTAATTTAAAATTGTTGAAATAAAGCTCAAAGAGAGATAGACAATTTTCTAAAACAAATATTTTAAAATCATGATGATGGTAGGGCATAGCAAAATCATGATGATGGTATTTATTAATGTTAAAATAAGTGATTATTCTAAAATGGTTGACATAAAGTTCAAGCAGAGATAGAAAATTTTTCTAAAACAAAGATTTTAAAATCATGATGATAGTAGGGCATAGCAAAATCATGATGGTATTTATTAATGTTAAAAGAAAAAGATAAAAAGTTATTTGGTTTGTTATATCATTTTAATTTTATATAAAAAAAAATTGTCTAATTTTATATTATTAATTTTATGAAACTGTATTTTTTATTTTTATTTTTTTATTGTTTTTATATTAATTAAAATAAGAGGTTTTAGATTGGTGTTGGTCACATTTTTTATAATATTTTAATTTTTTCTTCTCTCTTAATTTTTATCATACTAAATTTTTTCATTGAATTTAGATATAACAATATTTTTAACATTATTTATATTATATTAAGTGGTATTTTCTTTAATGCTCAAATAATTTATCCAAGAGATGACATCATTAGGACAATTTTTGTAGATGGCTTTGATTAGAGTTAAAATCAATCTTAAGAAACATCTTCTCTTCTATGTTGTTTATTAGTTCTTGTACATTAAGTGTCTAGTCATAATTTTATGAAAAATAATAGAAAGAACTTCATTTAATTTATTGTACAAACTAGAGTTTCACAAACATATAAGATAATAAGAGTGACAAATTTTTTATTTTTATTTCATAGAAGTTCAATTGATTTACTATTGTTTTCAAAGTCAAAATATGATTTCTACCCTCTCTTTATTGTTCCTTGACCACTTTACATTATAACTAACACACCCCAACTAACCAATGTTGACCGCCATCCAAATTATATGTTCCAATTTGGTTGTTAGCCTTGTTTATGTTAGAGGCTCACTCTTACTAGTGTCAAATGGAAGGACTTAGCTATATGTTATACCGTCAAATGGAAGGAATTAGCTATATGCTATACCATCCAAAAAAACATTTATGTTATATTTTAGTACATTATTAAAAAAAATTATGTTAGATTTTAAGTCATTTTAATATACTTTGTAAATAAAATACCTAAACATATAAAATGCTTTTTACAAATTTACCTTTTTATACATTGGTAGAAAACATTCATGTTATATTTTAGTACATTGTTAAAAAAAATGTTAGATTTTGAACCATTTTAATATGTTTTGTAAATAAAATACCTAAACATATAAAATGGTTTTTACAAATAGTATGGTTTTACAAATAGTCTTTATGTGGATGCCATGCAAATTCCACATAATCTCAACAAATGGCTATGCACAGGAAATTGGATCATCTCCACTTTTGTCTGAAATTGGACTTCACCCTCTACGGCATTAACATCTTTCAATCTCTTTACAGCAAGAAGAGTGTCATCTTGTAGGCATCCCTTGTAAACATTTCCAAGGGCCTCGTGAACCTAGAATATGCTTGCTACTAAAAATGTGAGTGACAAACTGAAGCTCTTTGAAATGGAATCTTTTGGATCATGCTGCTCTGCAAGTAATGCATCATATAACCCAGAAACAAAACAAGAAAACTACTCAAATTTCACACAAAACCAAAATAGTTGATAATCAAAATTGTGTAACGCTGATAACAAGATTAGTAAATTGACCATCCAGGGAGATTGCATACATACCATATACATTCCCAAAATCTCCTGAACCTAGAATAGTCTTTCTACTAAAGTTTATAGTGGCAACCTGAAGCTCTTTGAAATGGAATCTCTTTAAATGTCCCAAGCAAATTGTAGATTATGCTGCTCTGTAAGTATATCATAAAACTCATAAACTAAATAAGAAAAATGCTCATATTTTGCAAAGGAAAAAAAATTAGTTGATAAGCAAAAGTGTATAACACCGAGAATAAGAATAGTAAATTGAGCATCCAAGGAGATTGCAAACATACCATTGACAGCAAACAAAAAAATGTTGATTGTGTCTCTGTCTTCACCAAATGAAATTTCCAATTACGAAGGCAATTGTACACAACAGAACAAGACTCAGGGAAAAAACTAAAGGTATGGTATGTTTTTTAGAAACTCCAGAGGGTGCCATAGGAACTACAAAACAAATACCAATGTACGCTTGATCTATCATGTTGCTCTACATACAAAAAGAAATTTAGCATGGCATGATTTCATCTGAAAGGAGTTTATGCATGTCTCGGAAAAATGTTTATCCAATTCATCATCAATTAGATGCAGATTTAGATCTACTCAACATACCTATTTTCCCCATTCTAACTTGTCTTCATATCCACAGCTGATAACATGAATAGCTTCTTGCAATAAAGAAGTAGGATTGGCAGATTGTGGAAGACCACCATTTTCCATGAGAGTAGATTGAATAAAAACTGGTGGTTGACCAAATATTTTCTATAAGCTCCTTTGGGACATGAGCAATGATTTCTCATCGTCAAATCCTGCCAAATGCAATTTCAAAGAAGGATGAGGGTGAGAAATATTTAAGGTTAAATCAATTTACTATGCCCATGTAGTTTTCATATGTATTCTGAATGCGTTTAATGGAAATTCTATCAATGCTTTGTTGTTGAGCCACATCTTCTTTCAAAGATATGAACTATGATTAAGGCACCCCTACTATACTATTTTCATCGATTTATGTGTGTTAAAGATATGTTTGCTCCTCCTCTAAAAAATAACATTGAAGTTACATTCTAAGCAGTTGAGATCTGTCTTGAGCACCTCTAGTCTCAGCTATAAATCTAGTCAAGGTTTTAAAGAATATTGATTGGAACATAGGGTGACAATCTGAGAACATTGCCTATCATAGAAAGGGTACCCTCCCTTAGCCCAAGGACTGGCTTGATGACTTAAAGTGGAGCGGGAAGGAGCATCCATGCATCTTGCACAACCCTCCTCAACCTGGTAACCCTTCAAGAAAGTTATTGCATTCTAACGATATATCTCACTCATATTCTGGCAAGAGAAAGAGTTATTTCAAGTTTTTGTAGGGGTACAACCTAAGGAACAACACAACCTATTACACTTATCTTATATGCCCTTCTTCAACTACACCTTCTTTTCCCTTTTGCAATCCACTATGCCTTTTCTCCCCTTATGCATCCTACAGTGCCTGCTCTTTCATGTAGCCCAATATGTGTGAATGTACTTTTTTGCCTATGTATGTTTTTGTGCATCACCTATGTGTTTACATGTCAAAAAGGAATGAAAAAAATGTGAGAATTAATTTTAAAATATAAATCTACTTATTGTTTGTTATGCACATTGTCTACATGTGTCTTTATTGCAGTCAGAGGTCTGTATTGGTTTTCTATGAATCTTTGGCATTTTCTTGCGCAATGTCAACATGCCCTAACAAGAGCATTTACAAAGGGGGATGCGTTTCTTTGGTTGTTAATGATCAAGAACACCTGCAATGATAGGATGGCTTCACTTTATCTATTGAAACTTGGATGTAAAATAAGCATCTATTATTGTTGTCGCTAATGGACAAAGTACGTATTTGAAGCTTTGTGTTTCTCTTCAAGATTGGGCACCTTCATAGGGCATTTCATATGGATTTCATCTGCATATTTCCATCAGGTTTACATGCACTCCTAGAACACCCTTGCACATGCCTATGATATATGCCTTTTCTAAATGCAGATGCATCAAACATTACTACCACCTTACAGCCATGGATTGACATGTTTGTCTATGTCTTGAAAATCTTGTATTCACTCATGTGCCCTAATCAAGCTTGTTATATCTATCACAACAGGTACCTTATGGCCTTTTGTGTTTGTAGAGATTGTTGACAACTATAATGTTAGCCACCAATTGGGAAGAATCACCTAAATCAACCAACAGTTTGACCAGATACTCAGTGGTCAAATTGTACAAATGTAAGTGCCATCTTTCTTTTTCATTTGATATAAAATCATGCTCTGTACACAATTTTGTGCCTTTCCCAAAGTCTTTCAAACTTTGGAGATATTAATTTATCTTCCTTTCTCAAATTAAAAAACAAATTCCTACTTGCCTTTTTCTGTCTTTGTTTCAGTTTCCACTCTTGATTTACTAAGAGTCCCAAATGTGCTAGAACCAGTTTACTCTTATACAACAGAAGATTTTATGAAAATCATTTGCATATGAACATAAATACACATGATCGGAAGGAATCAAGGATAATAAATGCCATATATTATTTGACAATGTTGCAGCAATACAACATAAGGTTAGTCTGGTGTAGGCTTCCCATGTACATCAAACTCTCATGTATCTGAACAGAGACAGCGCTGGTGCCAACATCGCACATCACATCGTGGCCCTGCGGGGCGATTTGGAAGCGTGGAAGCTGATGAAATTGAGAGGGTTGATACTGTTGCAGCCCTTCTTCGGCGCCGAGAAACGCACACAGTCGGAGAGCGAGTGTACGAGTGACGCGGTTCTGAATCTGGAACTGAACGACGCGTTTTGGCGGTTGTGTCTCCCGGTGGGCAGTGACAGAGATCACCCTTTCAGCAACCCTTGGAGCCCCGGAGCGCCAAATCTGGAAGAGGTGTCGTTTCCGCCGTTGCTGGTCGCCATCGGTGGCAGAGATATGCTGAGAGATAGGGACCACGAGTACTGCGAGTTATTGAAGGAGCGCGGGAAGAGCGTTGAGGTTATGGTGTTGGAAGAAGAAGAACATGGCTTCTACATTCTGCGACCCGAATCTGAGTCTCGTGAACGCCTAATTCGACAAATCTCCGTTTTCATTTCTCCAATTCGTATGGACAACGATGCCAAGAATTCGAATAGTTAAATGTATGTTTCTCAAATTTGAATAGTTAAATTTATGTTTCTAGGTTAGGAGGAAGTTGTCAGCTCCCTAGGCAACAAAGATGTCGGGTTGTTATGCACGTGAAGTGTACGTTGTCAACTCGTTCAGGTCTGGATGGCGTACTTGTAGTATTGTGTTAGGAGATTATCTCAGTATTAATATGTTGGTTTGTTATGCACAGGAAGTTTACCTCAGTATTCCTATTTTGATTTATGTTGAAGTTTCCCTCAGTTAGGTTTGATGGGAATGGTATTCCTATTTTGATTCTTGACCGTTAGGTAACACCCATGTTTAGGTATGATGTTGGTTTACTGTGTAATTATGTTTATAAGTTTTTAGAAATTTATTTAGATTTTGGATTTTTTTTTGAAGGATAGAGAATAACTGAAAGAAAATAAGATTGATTCAGTGTAATAAGTGTAAAGTTAAGATTGATGAAATGTTAGGCTTAAATGTATCTTGAGTAAGATTTAAATAAGTTTCAATTTTGTGGATATAAGTTTTTTATTTTTGGTTTTATATCAGTTTTTATTTTTTGTTTTTTATTATATATTATTTCTTTTATATTTATATTAATTAATTTAATGTTTATATTACTTTTGTTTTTGACCTTCTATTTTAAACTAAAATTTGGTACAGACTAAACTAAATTTTGGTGCTCAGCTTTTAGGATTTGGCTTGATGCGTTGGGTGTTGAGCGACCTACACATTTATAAAAAATCATTTTGGTGCTCAGCTCTTAGGATTTGGCTTGATGTGCTTGGGTGTTAAGTCACCTACACATTTTATTTTATTTTATAAAAATATGCCAAGCCACATTTATAAAATTTATTTCATAAACTTTATGACTAAACCTTTAAGTCCAATAATAAAAATTCCCCTTGTTATCAAAGACCTCTAAAATTCATTTTTGCTCAAATAATCATTATAACTTCTTTTAAGCCAAACCTGATAAATTTTAAATGATTTATTTAATCCTTGAGACCATTAAACCATCAAGGCAAGCTTGAACTTTTAAGGAAATAACACCAACTGCAACAAAAATAATTAGAGCCAATAGCTCGCTCCACTTGGGATGCTATCCTCCCTGCGAGGTAGCAAAGAATCTCGTAAACTAGGTGCCAAATCTATTCTTATCAGTTATACATATAGTTTGTTGACATTACAAATGTAAGAAATAACAATATGTCATTAACACATTTTTTAATTTTTTTTCAAATAATTATATTTTAAATAAATTATTATAAAAAATTCTGTCTTGTTTTATTATTATATCATGATAATTGAAACTATTGTTTACTTTCTCTTTTATTGAGTAGAATTTTACTTTTTCTTTTATTGTGTAGAATTTTTGGCTTCTTCTTTTAATCACATTATTTCTTAACAAAATTGGCGATTTTATTTATTTATTTTAATTAAATGATATATGTGAAATATATGTAAAATTTATTTTTAATTTAAATAATAAAATAATAATTTAATAATTAACTTATTTTTTTGGACCCATCCTAAGGAGGGAAAGCATATCTCATTCTTACTTAATCTGATAGACTTATTAGCCAAATTGATGGATATCTTATTCTTACTTAATCCCAGAGACTTATTAGCAACCTAATCGGCCACATCATTTAGATCAAGGAGAATATGGAACAACTCTAAACTTAATATTAAATTGAATTAAGATTATATTTTAATACTTATTTCTTGTTTATTTTTATATTAATTTTGAATTTTAATTTTTTTTAATATTATTAAATAAAATTAAAATTATTTTAACTAAAATATATTTTATTACAATTTTTTTAAACACTTATTTAATTTTGAATTTTGAATTTAGTTTTATTTTTAACCATTTTATTGCCATGTTTTTAATCATTTCAGTATGGGAATAGTTACCTTTAACAATAGACTTAGATACATAATTTTCCCAAACCATTTTATAAAAAATTTACTAAAAATTAATTAATACAATGTGTTTTTAACATGTAAGTATTTATATTTTTACATTTTTTAAAGGTGTTGACATCACTTCTTCCATTTTAAAATTTTTCATCTATCATTTACTTATAAATCTCGGAATGTCAGAAAACTTTGAAACCCTGCTCACAATGGTAGAAGTTCTCATTAGAAGACATAGATTTTGGGGTTAAGCATCTCGCAAATAGAAAAGCTAAGGACATCAGGAAGATCCATCACATCCACAAGCTATTCAATCAAGTAGTCAAGCAAAGGTTCCCTAAACCTTGGACTCAGAGCCTCATTATCCCTATTTTTAAAAGTGGAGATACAAATAACCCCTCTAATTATCGGACAATTATGATTAGCCCCCTCTTAGCCAAGTTATATGGTATTATTTTGGAAAAGAAGATCAACAGATGGATTGAAAGTGAAGGTAAGCGAGCTAAAGGCCAAGCGGGTTTTAGAAGGCAACACTCAACAACATACCACCTTGTTATGCTTAGGATCATTGTGGAGGAGTGTCGTAGTGATAAATCCAATCTCTTTTGTTGCTTTGTGGACTTTATAAAGGCTTTCAATATGGTACCTAGAAATAACCTATATAATAGATTAGAAGAGTTAAAGGTTCCTTTCGAGTTGAGAGGTGCCGCAATAAGGTTATACGAGAATGTAATCGCTAAGTTCAAGAGAAACGAAGGGTGGTCGAGAGATATTAAGTGTAATATCAGAGTTAAACAAGGTTTCCACCTCTTCCCCACCCTATTTGGCATTTACATCAGGGTGTGTGCAAGAAGTTGAGGGACCTTTTAGATGCAATCCTAGTTTTCAAAAACAAGATCACGTTACCAAAAAATACATCAAGGTTCTGCTACATAGCACTTGGTATGGTTCAACCCGAGCCTGACATGTCATGGGACATGTAGGATAGGAAGACATATCGCATACGCGTTATATAACTACAAAACGCGCTCGCGATATGCAGTTATAAAACGTGTACGTGATTTGTAAATAAAAAAAAATTTAAATACACAGGCCCGAAACCCGCGACCCATTTTAACAATCAAGAACGTGAAATCGAAGGGCAATTGGAGCGTTTTGGAGCGAGTTAACTGCTTGGGATTGTTGCAAGAGTTGATTTAGGTTGAGGGGAGGAGATTTCACTCGTAAATTGTCATCCAACAAGGTAATTCAATCACCCAAAGCATTCTTTTTTTTGTCAATTTTTACCCTATAATTGTGTTTTTTAATAGAATAATCAATCCAACAACTCCCAAGCTAATGTTTGATGGATTCAAACTAAAATAGGCTATAAGAATAAAAAACATCATATCTAATAGATATTCAATGTTCGAAAAGGCTAGAAATATATAAAACAAACACAAGTATAATCCCAACTTGCATAGAATTTGATGGACAATGCAAAGTTTGAATTGAGATACTAGTGAGAGTGCCCACTTGTAACATGCATAGTCAAACCTTCAAATGCAATGATTGTGCTGGAATTAACACAAAGTGCAATAAAATTTAGCAATTACTTTCATAGCTAGGTGAATGCCAACATTTTAAGATACATAATGAATGAGAGATCCAAATGTAACAACCAATATAATCATCAAAATGGAAGAAGTTTAAATAGCAAAATAGCACTCCTAAATTCAAAGAAGTTTAAACCCAAGTGTGCATGGAAAAATCAACAATGAGGGTGAAGAAGTGCCTTAACTTCTAGAAAGAAGTTGAACGAAACTCATTATTTAATTGTTAAATGTTTAATTTTAAGTTTTAAATGTATGTAAGTGAATGCCATTAAATTGCTTGTAACTTGAGTTTTCCTTAATTTACATTTTCAATTTTGAAGAGATGTCATTATATACCATGTATACGTTTCTAATTATTTTCTTATTGATTTTTTTATTGCAGTTGTGGCTATGGACCCCAATGCTGAAATATTGATTGAGCTTGCCCAGTTGAGAGGTCTCAGTACTGCTTTTAGTGGTGGTGATAGGATTCGACGTTCACTTGCATCCACTTTGGATGCAATTGTTGAGACTATTACATTGTCAAACAACATATTATATGATATTACTTCATATAGAGAAAGAAAAAGACATGAGTATGCTGATGGGCTTAGCTACAGTGCAATAAAAAAGTTGAAAATCACCAAAGAGCATATATTTTCATTGTTTAGGGACCCTCGCACGGGGGAAATCCCAAATGCAAATAGGCCACATATCTCTATCGATTGGTGCACATATCAACCATTTGTTGATAACTGGATGGACAGATGGTATATGGTTTTTGATATGCCACAACACAACAATAGGGAAATCCCCTTGTACTTCCTTCGGAAGATGTATGCAGAGTTCATGTTGGGTAAACACGTAAACTATTTGGATATATTGGCGTTTCAGGGGATCGGTGGGGGGATGCCCCAAAACCGACCCAATGAGGATGATGTTCATGATGTTGATGATGAGGATGATGATGATGATGTTGATGATGTTGATGGTGATGATGATGATGAGGGTGATGATGATGATGAGGATGATGATGATGATGTTCATTATGTTGACGGTGATGATGATTATGAGGATGATGATGATGAATGATGATGATGTTCATGATGTTGATGGTGATGATGATGATGATGATGATGTTCATGATGATGATGATGATGATGATGATCATGTTCACGATGTTGATGGTGATGATGATGATCATGTTGTTGTTGTTGATGATGATCATGATGAAGGTGATGGTGATGATGAGGATGCGGATGATGATGAGGATGATGATGATGATGTTCATGATGTTGATGGTGATGATGATGATGAGGGTGATGATGATGATGAGGATGATGATGAGGATGACGATGATGATGTTTATGATGTTGATGGTGATGATGATGATGAGGGTGATGATGATGATGAGGATGATGATGATGATGTTCATTATGTTGATAGTGATGATGATTATGAGGATGAAGGTGATGAATGATGATGATGTTCATGTTGATGATGGTGATGACGATGATGATGAAGGTGATGATGAGGAGGAGGAGGAGGAGGAGGACGATGATGTTCATTATGTTGATGGTGATGATGATTATGAGGATGATGATGATGAATGATGATGATGTTCATGATGATGATGAGGATGATGATGAGGATGATGATGATGATGTTCATGATGTTCATGATGATGATGATGATGATGTTCATGATGGCAATGGTGACGATGATGATGATGATGATGGCAATGATGGCAATGGTGGTGATGATGATGATGATGATGAAGGTGATGATGATGATGACGACGATGGTGATGATGAAGGTGATGATGATGATGATGATGATGAAGATGATGTTGATGGTGATGGTGATGATGAGGATGAGGATGAGGATGACGATGATGATGATGATGAGGATGATGATGATGATGTTCATGATGTTGTTGGAGATAATGATGATGAGGATGATGATGATGATGATGATGAAGATGATGATGATGATGAGGATGAGGATGAGGATGAGGATGAGGATGATGATGATGATGTTCATGATGTTGATGGTGATGATGATGATGAGGATGATGTTCATGATGTTGATGGTGAGGATGATGATGAGGATGATGGTGAGGATGAGGATGAGGATGAGGATGATGATGATGATGTTCATGATGTTGATGGTGATGATGATGATGAGGATGATGATGATGAATGATGATGATGTTCATGATGTTGATGGTGAGGATGATGATGAGGATGATGATGATGATGTTCATGATGTTGATGGTGATGATGAGGATGATGATGATGATGTTCATGATGTTGATGGTGATGATGATGATGTTGATGATGTTGATGGTGACGATGATGATGAGGATGATGATGATGATGTTGATGATGTTGATGGTGATGATGATGAGGATGATAATGATGATGATGATGATGATGATGATGATGATGAAGGTGATGATGATGATGAGGATGATGATGATGATGAGCATGATGATGATGATGTTCGTGATGTTGATGGTGATGATGATGATGAGGATGATGATGATGAATGATGATGATGTTTATGATGTTGATAGTGAGGATGATGATGAGGATGATGATGATGATGTTCATGATGTTGATGGTGATTTCGATGATCATGTTGATGATGGTGATGATAATGATGATGATGAAGGTGATGATGATGATGATGATGAAGGTGACGATGATGATGATGATGAGGATGATGATGATGATGATGTTCATTATGTTAATGGTGATGATGATTATGAGGATGATGATGAAGATGATGAATGATGATGTTCATGATGTTGATGGTGATGATGATGAGGATGATGATGATGATGTTCATGATGTTCATGATGTTGATGGTGATCATGATGAGGATGATGATGATGATGTTCATGATGTTGATGGTGGTGATGATGATGATGACGATGATGATGATGGCAATGATGGCAATGGTGATGATGATGATGAGGACGATGGTGATGATGAAGGTGATGATGGTGATGATGATGAAAATGATGAAGATGATATTGATGATGATGATGATGATGATGATGAGGATGATGATGATGATGTTCATGATGTTGATGGTGATGATTATGATAAGGATGATGAAGGTGATGATGATGATGATGATGATGACAATGACGACGATGGTGATAATGTTGATGATGATGATGTTCATGATGTTCATGTTGTTGATGAAGATGAAGATGATGATGACAATGATGATGAAGATGAACATGATGATGATGAAGATGAACATGATGAAGATGATAATGATGATCATGGCGATGTTGATGATGATGATGATGGTGATGATGATGTTGATGATGAGGAAGGTGATGATGAGGAGGAGGAGGAGGATGATGATGAGGATGACAACGATGGTGATGACGATGATGACGAAGATGGTGATGATGATGTTCATGATGTTGATGGTGATGATGATGATCATGTTGATGATGATGATGATGATGATGATGGTGATGATGAAGGTGATGATGATGATGAGGATGAGGATGATGATAATGATGATGATGATAAGGATGATGATGATGATGATAATGGTGATGGTGATGATGATGATCATGTTGATGATGATGATGATGATGATGATGATGATGATGATGATGAGGAAAGTGATGATGATGATGATGATGATAATGATGAAGTTGATGATGATGACGATGGTGATGGTGATGAAGATGAAGATGATGAAGATGATGAAGATGATGATGATGAACATGGTGATGTTGATGATGATGATCGATGATCAATGATCATGGTGGTGATGATGATGATGATGATGATGATGATGATGATGATGATGATGACAATGGTGATGATGATGAAGATGATGTTGAAGGTGATGATGATGATGATGTTGAGGACGACGATGGTGATGATGATGTTCATGATGTTGATGGTGATGATGATGATCATGTTGATGATGATGAAGTTGAATATGATGAAGATGAAGATGATGATGAACGCTATTATTGGTTTTACAAAATGCACACACGATTTGTCTCCACATAAAGCGCACGTGTTTTGTTTCTATACAACGCGCATGCGTTTTGTTCAGTTAAATCGTGCTCGCGTATTGTTTAAATTCAAAAATTGATTCCCTCCAAATGATAAGGCCGAGCCTCACCCATGCTTTCATGGAATTCCTATGCCTATGTGTCTGCTTTGTACTTTGCTTCGGATTCAACATGCATGTGCCTTGGAGTATGATCAACCATAGCTAATTCAACATTATATCCAAATTTTCAATATGTTCGTGTTTAGCGGTTCGTTTGATTATGCTGCACACCTCCATTTTTTATGAGATTTTAGAAACATATATGGTTTTTTTTGCAGATTCTAAATATGTAAATTTTAACAAGAATACATAATTTTTTCTATTTTTTTCTTATTTATCTTCTGTCATCACTCCTCAACTCAAAAAACACACTGGTAGTGTTTCGTCCATATCTCTTTCGTTTCTCAACCATTTAAAAAAAATTGTATGGTGCACTAAAGAACACCAATCTCTACATGTTATAAAAAACCCATTTCCAAATAATTGCATTAAGACATTCAAACGCTGCACCCACAAATGATGTACCATTTTCGAGGTTTAATCTCTTAGATAATTAAAAAAAAATTAAAAAAATTATTTTTATTATTGGAAAAATAGTCGTGCACTAGTCCTATATGTTGTCTATATGTATACCGGTTTTCGTAAGTTTATTCCATCATTTACACACTCAGACGCTGCACCCACAAAAACATATACCTTATAATTTGTCACAAAAATAAAAAGTGCCCGTTAAAATTTATCTAACTTTAGATAGTTAACAACATTTTCAATAGAAAAAATATATATATTTGGAAAGGTCATTCAATTTACTACATTTCTTGTTTTTAACTGATAGCAAGATTCATTGTGTAAGTGTCTCAAAATATTCGTGCAAGTTGATGGATGTCTATTTTTTCAGTTTTGTATTGCATCTAATGCGCCAAAAGAGACCCTCAACTTCTTGCACACACCCATCACTAAGCTAGAAGGTTGCTTAGAAAAAGCAGGTTGTGTTGGCACGTTCTTAGCTGCATTAGTCACCATCCTTCTTCTCTATGCTAACGATATTGTTCTTCTGGTAAGGTTTCCATCTGATCTTGATAAGAAACTACGACTTATTAAGGATTTTTGCTCTACCATGGGTATGACTGTCAATATTGACAAAACAAAATTTATGATTATCAAATTCAAGAAGGACACTTACGCTAATTTTGTGTGAAAATAGCAACCTGGAGGAAGTGTCTTCATACAAATACCTAGGAATTGATATTCATCACAAGCTCAACTAGAACTATAACATTGAGAAAAGGATTAATGGAGGGTGGAAAGCTTACTTTGGTCTTGAAAATAATTGTAAAGTAGAAAACCTTGTGATGTGGGATAAAAAGAAGCTCCTTTTTGAAACTTTAGTCACTCCTGTTATCTTGTATGGATGTGAGGTTTGGGGTTGCAACATCTCCAGAGAATCCTAGAGAAAGATTGTGCAAATCCAGAAGCATTTTATAACGTATAACCTCAAAATTAAAAGCAATACACCATATCCTATTCTCCTTATAGAAGTGTGTATTTTCCCTATCGAGAGCCTAGCTATGACAAGGCTCCTATTATACAAGCACAAAATAAATAACATGGGAGACCATAGACTTCCTAAGCTAGATTTTAATTCCAGCCAAAATCACCTAAGGCTCAAGCGAGGTTGGTACAAAGATACCAGGGCCTCGTTAAACCACTGAGAGATTGACAAAAATATTGCATTGCAAAATATTAATAACATTAAAAATATTGTTACTTCTAAGTTTAAAGAGAAAATGTGGTGTTAGAAAGGTTTAGAGGATAAAAGAAAATTAAGATATTATAAGGAGGTCATCAACCCTACTCTAGAAGATCAAAAGTATCTCTCTGTTTTAACCAATTCAAAGAAAAAAATTAATATAGCCAAGATAAGAACGAACTCTCATGAGCTACATAGTGAAACAAGTCGTTGGACAGTTCCTAAAACACCATGGATGTAAAGGATTTGCCATCTCTATGAGAATAGGAACATTGAAGATGAAAATCACTTCCTCTTAGAGTGCACTCCATACACCCACATTAGATCTTAGTTTTATAATCTTTGCTGCAATACCGACCTTCCTAACATTTTAACCTATCAAAATTATATTGAGATCAGGATGCTTCTCACCAAGCTCTTTGAGAATAGGAATATAATTTTAAAACAAACTAATTAATTGGTTTCTTTAGGTCTCATAGACCAAGTTTGGTCTCATGGACGTTAACCATCATCAAAACATAGTACCTATTTTATGTTTTGTTATTATTTTTATTATAATATTTAAGTTATATTGTCATAAACCCAAAATTTCATAAAAATTTAAAAATTTTTATAGTGACATAAAATGTCTTAGATCGCAGTTTAGTAATTGCTAGCGGTTAGCGGAAAATGAAACAGTTTAACAAATTTTTAAGGATTTGTTTAAATACAGAAACAATAATACAACTTTAATTTTTATAAAACATAGAAAGAGGACTTGCATTTCATTGCTACTAGCTATACCGATGTTTTACTTTTATCAAGTAGGTGAGAAACCATGTTTGAAATTTGGGGCTTACTTAGCATTCTGCTAACTCAGATGGGCTGCTGGTTCTTACAGGTTCAGCAGGTAACCGTATGATCAAGTAGGAGTTTATTTTGCATTAAGTCGAGAACTACTTCTTTAGCGTGATAAGATGCTAGAGTATAAATTGATTATTAAAAATGCAAGGCTCCGATGAGGTAAAGTAATTTCCTTCGTTGTTTGGATATAAGACAGTATTTATATTTTAGCCATAAAGACTTTTATCCTTAACATACTTAGTGCCATTTACTAGAATGAGTTCTGCCAAGGTTTCTTTCTGTCGTAAAGATTATAATACCTAGTCAATAATAAATTCTGGGCCAGTGACCATAGGGCTCATGATCTTGACATATAAATACTTTTACTGTGTCATGATCTTACTGCTATTGTCATGTTTAATACTCAAATGTACTGTTTTTTTATGCATGAACATAATCCTATGATTTTCAAAGGTAAAAGTTTATAATGAATTATTAGCTTTATTATGAGAAACTCTTGCAAAATGGTTTGTCTTCAGTATCCTTGAATACTCCTTCATTTATCAGTTTCGAGTTTTAAGTGGAGAATTTTAGAGTTATTCAGTTTATAAATGAACAACATATCTCTACCCTACCTCTTCTTTCCTAGTCGTGAACCATACCAATTTGTTTGATTGGTTTGCTAGTATGATTATCCTTTGGTTAGTTAGTTTACAAGATATAATATTAATATTTAGGTTATCGCCATGATACAAGTGTTATTGCAATAATACAATACCACATTGTTTTATAATGTTACCATATAATTTTACTTGTATCCTAAGGTAGATTTACTACCTAACAACTACTCTCATATAGTCGAAACTAAAGGTAAAACACATTATAAATTTCATTTTTATACTATACTAGATCTAAAGCATGGTTTAAACAATAGCATGATTGTCATTGTAAGCAATCATAAGAGCTAGTTAAAGGGTCGATGGCAAAGTTAATATGATGAGATAACACAAGAACATTATACTATGGTCAATGGCATAGATTTCATTATTAGCAATGATAGAAGTCCTTATAATAGTCGCTTTGCATGGTGTAAATTATTTGCAATGATATAATTCATCCTCGGTGGTATGCAGTGTTGACATTAAAAAACGACCCACGCATGGTTAAAATTTTGGAAGGGCATGTAGTCCATTCTCCTCCATGCATTGGTGACTTAAAAACAAGTGAAACCCTACTTCTTGGCATTTGGCTTCGAGGGTTTGTCAGCCTGCAGGCTGCACTATGAGGTTCCATGTGGCCATGAGAGTCCTGCTCCTTCTTTGTTGTTGGCTCTGTAGTCTTCATTACGGTGTGAAGTGGTTTGGGTATCTTAGTTTGTAATCTTGGTTTCTCTTGTGAGTAATGTTTTACTGTGTGAGTGGTTTTCACTGCTTCGCTTGGCTTGAATCCTGTAAAGGATTTTACCCTGTCACTGCTTATTCCTTGCCTCGGCCTCGTGGAGTTTGAGACTGTCTCTTGCTGCCTCTGTTGTAGAGTTGGATTAAGGGTATTTCCTTGCTTCTCGGTTTTGTGCATTCGAATTGGATGGTCGTATCTTCTCGGCCCTGCTTTCTTCTTGCTCACAGGTAAAATTTTAAAATTTAATTCAAAATTCCATTTATCAATTTATTTACTAGGTTAGGGTTTAAAACTTATGAACAAAGTTTTAATTTATCGTTTGAAACTGTGTTCTTATAGGTACCTGCAATGGCTCCACACTTTAAGTGGAAAACAACCTCATGCTTCAGTGAACTTCATGGCTTCCAACCGGTAAGCCCTGGTCTCGATGTGGGTTCTCCCTACTTACGATATGGGTTGTTGGATGAATTTTCCAGTGGTTGGAAACATGGATTCAGATTCTCCATTGGTTAAGATATTTAGGTTGTTTATTACTCATGTTTTAAGTGAAAACCCTTGCGATGTTTCGCTGGTAGCACATGCTCTTAAGATGTGATGTGTATTTGGTTTTGGTTAAACAAATTCAGCCTTACGGCTTGATGATGTAATAATATCGATTTAAGAATATAAGAATCTTCTTATGCTCAGAATTTTTAAAAGACCTTTGTCTCGTTTGCATCAGTTTTTCTTTTACATGAAGACTGTGAACTGAGTTTTGTTTAACCTGTCAATAGTATATTTAGCTTACTATTAATATAAAAGATTTATATATATATTTGGTTTTAAGAAAGAAGACTGTGGAACATTCTAGTTGTATAGTTTGCGGGGTTTTTACTCTTACAGTCAGCAATGTAACTGGTATATTTTAATACAGGATTATTATGTATTTGGTTTTAATAGTGGAAAGGGTTTCGACCCTTTGATTCTTACAGGCGATAAGCCTGCCAAGATTTGAGACTTATATTAAACACGATTCTTGGTTTACTTTGTTTGTTATTTACATAAACATTTTATTTATTACTACTCTGTAAGTTACATTTACTTTTAAGATCTGTATAGAAGATGAGGTTAATTTTTAGAACTTGACTTTTAAGGGTTTAAAAGGAATATTATAAACCCTACAGTTTATGAAATTCTTGTTTCCGCTTTTAGTATTTTTTACTCTGTTTTTGCAAAATAGAATAATGAATGATGAGGTAAACTTACAATTAAAGTTTTCATACTACTTTTAAGAAAACAAAATAGGAAATCCTGAACAATTTTTACAGTCTCTTACCTCTAAATTATAGTTAAGAAATACTTAGGGTTTTCGTTGACTATCAGTAATTAATATACAAGGATTATAAAAGAATCCTTTGAATCTAGATGTAACACACTAGTCTGTAATGTTAATGTTTATAAACAATTTTACTAATTCCTTTTCTTTTACATATTTTCTTAAATATTAGTTTTCTTACCTTACTTCTGTTAACTATGATATTTATATTTTTATCAGTTAACTAATGCTGAAATATTTATAATATTTACTGCTTATTTTATACCTATTTCTTTTTATGTAGTTAGTTACAATAAATTACAGCAGTCAATACATAACACTGATATTTAGTATAAATTATAAACTTTGAAGTAAAATCTATCTACTGCTCATATTCAAATAAAAGAATCATTTCATTTACCTAAGAAAGCCAACTGTGCTAGAGTACGACCCGAGTTCAGGTGTGGAAAAACACAACTTGGAAATTTAATTTCTATCTGCTTCAGTAAATACATACTCATTCCCATTTCTGCTATAATCTATAATTTTACTGGATCTAACATTTCACGGTTACCTTTCTTTCATAAACCCTAAACATTTAACATGCATGTAATAGATCAACTAAGATTTACTTAACTAAGACAGTAAAATAAAAATAGAACTTGTTGAGGACAAAATGACAACAACTTAAGGAGGTTGTTCCTGCCAACCAAACTCCTGGACAATGCTCAAACAACGCTTCCTCAGGACCCCCGAGCCTATTCCTGGTCTTCTTGGCTAAGAAGGAGAATGCACTTGTAAAACCTCTGTAACCTAACTGGTTCAATTACCTCAGTAATAAAAATATGCTCTCAGCAGCATGATCTTCAGCTTAAAAGCTGCAACTATATCAATCTCAATAGTGATCCCCTCAAACACACTCCAGACTCCCCTCCATTGGATTTCTCTTGAGTAAATTCATTCACCCTGAATGATCACTTCTCTAGAATGAGCAGCCTCAGCTCTCTTCAATGGGAAATTTTATAGAGATGCCTAGGTCTTCTGGGTCAGTTTTCATTAAATGAGCCACCTGCTCTAATTCCACTTTCTTGGGGAATCATGACCACAAATATAGGGAAGTTGCCACCTACAATAGTTGGAAGTGGTTTGAGGATGCTGCCACATGTCAGTTTGCTCTCCACCCAGTCTCCTCCACCAATTGACCAATAAACACTCTTTTAACAGCTCTCCTAAGCTATTGTCTCCTCATTTATTTATTTATAAATAGAATATTCTAAATTTACATTAAATATTCTTGACCCCATTGGGTCATCAATTACAACTTAGCATAAAATTTAACACAATGTTCCTCAAATAATATAAAATTGTTTTTGCAAATTGGGGCATGTGACATATATTATAATAAATTTATATTTATATAAATGTGTTAATAATTTTCTTATTTGGAATTTTGCTATGTCTAGAAATTAAATATTAGTAGTTTAAATGTTAGTTTTTTTTTTTAACATTTTGAAAGTTTTATTTTTAGTTTGTTTTTCATAGTATCTAGACATTTTTGGAGTATCTCATAAAAAAACATATTTTCAACAAGTCAAAATTCAAACACCAAATATTATTAGTAAAACGAAATCGATAAGCAAATACGGTTAAACTAAATAAACAAAAAAAATGACAAATATACCTTATTTTTCTTGAAAATGGGCCACTGTGCCCAAACTTGGAAATGGACCGCCTCTCCATAGGCTAGTTGGTACGGAGGATGTGTCAACGTACCATATGGGAGATGGTGGGGCTATGGAATGAATGGAAAAATGGTGTGATTACTTTGAGAATAATGGTTTGTCACCATACTCACATAATAGAATAATGGAAGAAGGAATAAGTGAATCTTTTGATGGAGACCTTCACACTATTTATATAATATGTTTGTTTTTTTGGCCTTTTCTCTCTTTTAGGGTTTTAAGCCCTATTTAGGGTTTTCAACCCCTTTTTTGGGTTTTAAGCCCCTTTTTTGAGTTTTTATTCCTTTTGTGGGATTTTAGGCCCTTTTTGGTGTTTTTTGGGTTTTTGAGAGAAAATGAAGGTAAACCATAGTTGTGAAGGTCAAAAGTAAGGAAAATATGGTAGGAAAATGATGTATGTATGTGGTTTAGAACATGTAGAGCTAGGTGAGAAACTTTTTGCATTAACAGATTGCCCCCTGATGTGTGAGGGCGGGAGCTCATCGTATGACCTCCACACATCATAGGATCATGAGGATAGTGGAGAGTCTGGAGAGAGTTGTGAAGAAGCGATGCTTCCTCGTTCAAACCATGATGGATTTTGGTTTTTATATTAATGGTTCAAAAAAATGGGTGAGATACATAGAATGTGTGACATGTATATGGACAAGGTGGGCATACCCATGCTCGTAACAATGTCAAAAGAATAAATAATGGGATCAAGGCTCAAAAATATGAGACCCAATCAATATATATACAATTGACGTTACATAATGGTAGCCTCAATGAGAGGATGAATATAATGCTGATATGAAGAACTGATACATATGAACAATGATGTTCTCTTGGAATGCAATAACTTCATAACTAATGCTCTGGTGAATCTGACAGTGCACATAGTTGGAGGGATTCCATGATGGGGAGTCAGAATCTCTATGGTACAATATGTCACATCAATACTGGAGCTATATAGAAGCACTGCTCTAGGGCTTCTGAACACTGTTTCCAACACAACCCAGAAATTACAAGTGACATGAACCTGTCTGGGTCCAATAATGGGCTCACCAATGTGCTAGAGTCAAGTGACCACCGGGGTTTTTGATCAAAAGACTGCACAGACCACTACCCTATATGAATCTCAACGGTGCGATGATGTAGCCGAAGGCGGGCATGTGAGACACAACCATCCCAAGAGGCATTAATGACTCCTCTCAAGTGGTTTAAGGAACTCATCAATAAGGTGAATGAAACCAGGATATAGGGACCTTTGGGTATATCCTCTAGAATAGATGTATTGACGTCGATAGAGGGAGACCTGAAACTAACCAAGGAAATAGTGTTTCCTTGACAATAAGCACAAGGGGGATAACCAAAGATGTGGGACAATCCAGGGACTGATACATTGAATGGGGGAATAGGGGCAGGGGAGCATGGGAGACTCAAACGTCCTTTGTTCAGAGTAATGATGGCAAGGGTGACCTGGCATCAAATGCAACTAACTCATGGGAGAGGGATCATAGCTGAAATACTGGGAATGTAACTACAAATGGGAAATACTAAGGGAGGTAATCAAACTAGTGATATCCAGGGGATCCGAGGAAGACTCATCATAGAATACTCTGAACAAGGGTGACCCAAAGGGGGAAAGCTGCCAAACTGTGATATACAAGGTGGTGTCGAAAGACACCATTATGAAACGATCTCACATTAGAGGAAATTTCAACTCAAAATGGGCCTTTTAACTTTGATTCAAATTCCATGTCATCATGTGTTAGCCAATGAAATTGCTTTAAATTTGAAATACCGTATAGGTCTTAAACACCTTTTTAATATAAATTTGGGGATAGGTATCATAAAAAAAAACTACTTTTTTTGTTTGTATTTTCGACATATCTCCCTGTGTTTTTACTCAAATTTCGATCGAGAGAGCTATTTGATGGACCCCGCTACCCCAAAAACAAGAAATACCTGAAAAAACGTGATGATGACATCATCATCATATTTTTTTCAAGTATTTCTTGTTTTTGGATTAGCGAGGTCCGTCAAAAGTATGCCGAGTGGGTAGTCGTTGGATGCGGAATTTAATTCTGCATCCAATGAGTTGTCCTGATTGAAATTTGAGTAAAAACACGAGGATATATGTCAAAAATACAAACAAAAAAGTAGTTTTTTTCTTTTCTTCCTCCAAAATTAATAAATATTATTTTATTATTTTAACTATTATTTTATTAATTCATTTTAGGAGGCCCATTTTGAGTTGAAATTTCCTCTAATGTGGATTTTTAGTGAGCCCAAGAAAGTAAATGCTCAATGGTGTTTTCATTTTTAGAGAGTCTGAAAACAAGAAGAAGACTCCGGTGTGGTCTCTTTTTTTGTATGTAGTCTCCTGAGTCTAAAAGGGGATAAAAGTGTGTCTAGGAGAGCTCTCCCAACCTTTGGGGAAGGAAGACTTCTTTACCGTTGGTAGTCCAATCAGGCCGAAAAAGGCTAAACCTATACTAACTGGACGGTCATTCAAATACTTTTACAAGCATTAATGAAACCAAGTTTGCTCGACGATATTTTCTTGATGAGAAGGTTGGAAAAGAGCTTAAAGACAACCCGTAATGAGTTTTTTCATAAAGTACAGTCCCAATGTCCAAGAAAGCATAAAAGGATACAAAGGGAAACGTTCCCTGCTTTGAGTGTGTCGAGGTGGTCCTTTTCTTATGATAGTCTATATAGTTCTAAAAAATGAGATAAACAAGCCTATACAGAAACTCTTTGAAATACTTTAATGAGCGTGAAAGGAAGCAAGCATGCTCAACTATCTTTTCATTCATTTAAGAGTCAGAAAAGAGCTTAAAAGAAACTCTATAATGGTCAATCAAGCAAGGGAGAAGTGTTCGATATATGACAAGAGGTTATGTTGTGAACATGGCTAGTGGGAATAAATGCAGAACACTAGTGGGGCCCCCTTGCGGGATGATGGATGCTAGTAAAAAATGGCCAACTGTGTAGTATGGATGGATTGGATGGCTTGTGAACATGCCAATACCTACAAATGGAGATTCATGTGATGGCACAAAAATTGGGGTGACTTCTGGGAAAGGTCCAAGAAAATCGTAATGAGAGCACGAGACAAGGGTCTTGTCAAAAGACAGAGGATGAAAAAATTGAACCTGGTGATGCAAATGACGTCTCAAACGGACTCTGGATGACTTTGACTAGAAGCTAGTGATGTTACCCCTGGTGTGGTGGTGCATGGGTAAAAACTAGACCAAATGGAGGCCTATGGGTACAGAGCTAGTTCAACATACAAGGTGTGATTTGCGTGGTGGCATGCAAATCAACATGAATTCGAGAAATGACCCGAAGAATCAGTAAAGAGTGAGGCAGTCTAGAAGATTGTTTCTCGACCCAAAATATTTTTGCATAATGATAGTAGCTTCATATCCTTGTAGAGGATGATCCATACGTGGGCATGGAATATCGGGGAGATACAGAGAGGCCTCGACCTCTAGGGTAAGTCTTGGGACCCGATGGTATGCTAGCATAGTGGTAGCTAGATCATACGTGCAACATACTATGAGCATGTGTATACGTGGGACCACATCTTCTTGTGGGCTACCAGCGGCGCAGGAGCAGGGGTTATATCCACTTGCTCACGCGCAAATGATGCGACGAAGTTATAAAATGGACTCACTGTGGATGGATGTTGAGAAACTATTGAAGGGGGTCATCGATTCATAGTAAAAATGGTGTAAAAATAAATAAAAACCATTCCCCAAGTGCAGCAAGGTGAGCGACTCAGGCATAGGACCTCCGACGAAGGAAATTAGCCTTGCCTTGGAGACTCTGCAGTTGGCGCAAAGTACATGGGGGACGAATCTGGTATTAAATGGGAAGAATCGAATCCACTCCATGGGCTAAGTGAAAGTGGTGTCAGGATAGATCAGGTGGATCTTCCACGGTTGAGGACAAGAAAGTACTACTAGAAGTAGAGATCGTGTAAATTGTGGTTATGTTTGAGGATGAAGCCGGAGGGTGAATTTCCTCAATGATAGTGATTTCATACTCACGAGAGTGTTTTCGAAAGGCATGAAGGGATGACTGATACACAGGAAAGTTTGGGAAATGGTGGGAGTAATGTCCATACAAGACACAAATTGTGCAAGGATGGATGGTCCTCAATGACTTGTTCTTAACTGTTGGCGTATCTGGGATGATGAATACTGGAGTACCATCAGTTGTATCCATAGTGTCCATGTGTGTGCGAAGGATAGGTATCTCTGGACAATTTTACTTTGCATGACCTTGGACATCGCAAGGTGGAGTCGGACGAGGCTCAGCTATCGTTTTGGTGGACTTTCCCCCAGCATTATTTGGGATAAGAGGGGCATGCTTGGGAACATAAGGCATATTTAAGGTTATAGGGGGAGGGCATGACTCTACCTCAATAGGTTGGACGGGATTCAACACAACCTGGGGCATCAGAGGTGGGGTAGGTGATTCAAGGTACCACACAGGAATCCCCAATGAAAAATTAGGTAAATTTAGAGTACCCATGACAGGCTTGCTCATGATGTCAGATGGTGGGATTAGGAAGGGAACAGTGGTTGGGGTTGCGACTGATTTTGCAGTGTGGTTGAGATGTCATTGAATGAGATAATACACAAATTTTTTGTGTCAATCAGTGTGGGTGGAGGCAGTAAATATGGGAAGGTGGCCATCATAGGCATTTCGGAGAACAATCTTGGGCCCACAACAGATAAGGAAGGGATGGACACGCTATCAATGGCCGTATCAATGGTAGGAATGACATGTTCCGGTATGGCCGACCCCTGTGGATCGTAGTAAGTCAACTGGCCGACTGTCACTATCTTTCCATCATGGGTAAACATCATGAGTCGAAATACAGTGGAGGCCACGACTCTCATGGCATACATGTAGCTACATCTAAGGAGGAGGTTATAATTAAGTTGGGAATTAATAACCTCGATGTCAATCAAAACTGTTTTACCAGCTAATGAAATATGAACATTTAGAAGAATTCCCTAGTCCTTTGTAGAGTGACCATCGTAGGCACGAAGGAGGTAGTTGATGGTTGGAGGGTAGGGGACCTGCGTTTCTATCAGACAAAAGCTGACATGACACATGTAGATTCCCCTTCATCAATGATACATTGATGTATGAACAATTTTGAATTGAGACCAGAATTTGGAAGGAGATGGTGGATGGCATTCTAGGTTCTCCTTGATCCAGATCAAACGTGATCAACCTAGAGTTGGAGGGATCCATGACACCTAGTACGGATAACAACGCTTTTCCCTGCTCCAAAAAATAATTGAGCACTTCTAGAGTGGAAATTATTGTAGGTGATTGGGCCAAGTCATCAACGATGCTATAATTTAAGGCAGCTTGAGCAGGTTCATTGTTGGCGATACATCATATAGGAAACCGAGGAACTCTGGCCACCCCATTAGTGGGGGGGTTAGGTAAGTGGAGGGGCATGTTGGGAGTGTTAGAAGTAGATGTCGCTGATGGGTCAGTGGTTTCTGTGGTGGAGCCATAATGGTTACGTCGAGTCTCGAGGTTGACTTCTTTGGTTGATAGTGTCATCAAGTGATGGAATCCGATTTCTGCAGATGGGGCTGCGGCGGGAGTAGGTGGAGCCAAGGGTCTGGTTAAAACCAGTGCTTGGTGTGGGAGAGGGTTTTGGAGAACCATCGGTGGAGGACTTGGTGGTGTTGGGTCAGGATTAGCCTGGGTCACCGCAGTGGTGTCATGTTGAGATTCATCCTGAAAAATTCATCGAACATGAGCCATTGGAGGGCATAGATGGGTGTAATGACCGTATGTTTGACATAGAGCACACAGATGATTAGTTTGTAACTAAGGATTATTTCCCAGTCGACCAAGCTTTTGAGGGTTATGTGTCGATGGGTTAGCATCGTTGTTGTTGGGAGCATTAGGATTTTGACCTCCTCCTTGTGGTTGGTTATTACCATGGTTCCTTCCTTGATTTTTGTTTCCATACCCTTGTTGGTTGTTAGGTGTTGGTTGGGAAGGTTCTACTGAGCGAAAACCTATCCCGTGGAAACCCAAGGGGATGGGGCTGAAGTTGGGGTTTTTTGCACTAGTGGTGCAAAATAGACCGGAGGAGTAGGAGGGGCTGCAAATACGACGACTTGGCTCGAATACGACTATGCTGACCAAGTTGGCCCATGGGTGTGTTGATTTGGTGTGGGATGTGCATAAGAGGATGTGGCTTCAGACTGAGCCATCATCCGTGAGTAATCGGGGATATGGTTTGGTTGCGCAATATTATGAGTATTTCCTGGGTGTGGTGGTGTCATAGGGGAGTTTATGTGCCTTTGGGATTAATCCCTACATTATAAGAGCCCACTATGAGTGCCACCAACAACCTCCATTAGTTGGTTGCGGTAGGTAAGCAAATATGTTGAGTTAACCTCCAATTACAATCAGTTAGATCACTTTCACTTAACGTAGCGCCAGTTTTGCATGCATGCAGGGAGAGTGATGCCTTTTTCCCACCTACCTCATCAGTTAACTAATTGTATATTGATTTATACATCTGGAGTTAGACTAGTGAGCTCTAGTAGTGATTTAGACACACCCAGTTAGTTAACCAGTCAGTTAGAACTCATAGATTCAAATCTTATCTGTATCATTCAAATTCTATTTATTGTTAATAAAATAAATTCAAATAAATTTTAATAATTTTGAAATAATGTATAAACATTTTATTATTGACTAATGAAAGAATATTAATGTTGTGATTAACTAAGCAATTCTTGTCCGATTTATCTGAAATTTGTGGCATGAATTTCTTGGTCAATGTACATTCTCTTCGATTATTCCACTGCATAATTCTCTTCCTATATATTTCATATTTGCTTGTAGGTAAATGGTTCACAAATTTAACAACCATTTATTAACAATAAATAGAATTTGAATGCTAAAGATAGGATTTGAATCTATCAGTTCTAACTGACTGATTAGCTAACTCAGTGTGTCTAAATCACTGGTGGAGCTCACTAGTATAACCCCAAATTTCTAAATCAGTATAAAATCAGTTAATTGATGAGGTAGGTGGGAAAAATGCGACATTCTCCCTGTATTCATGCAAAACCGGTGCTAGGATAACTAAAAGTGATCTAATTGATTGTAATTGGAGGTTAACCTAGCATAACTAGTTACCTACCACAACCAACTGATGGAGGATGTTGGTGGAACTTAGAGTGGGATCTTATAATGTAGGGATTACTCCCAGAGGAACATAAACTCATACATGCACATGGAGTAAGTGGAAGATAACCTTTAGGTGTGTCCCCCACAATCTAGTATAGTAATAATAACTCCCTAAGTTAGGAAAAATGACCAAATAGACTATATTGGACAAAGGGGGATTAATTAATCCTAACAATAATCAATGAATTCATTGATTCAATAATCAATTATTCATTCTTCACTTCTTCATGTCATTCGGTCTCATTATTCTTCTCTCTATTTTTCTTGTGCATGCTTGTGAGAAATATCTTGTAACTAGATCTTGTTATTTGCTTACACATTGTATTAAGCCTCAATTTATTTATGGTATCAGAGCTGCTATTTCTCCACATAGGGTAAAGGTATTAGCACCAGTGAATCCCCTCTTGGTGAAGAGACCATTCACACTAAGATAATAATTTCAAAACTTTAGTTTGTTGATACATGTTAGTTCATTGGTTCATGCATGCATAACTATGCCAATGCTTGGTGAATTTTTAAACTTGCAGATCACAGATGCCTCTACAATAGGGAAATGATTTGGTAATAGTGATTCCAACTATGGTGTAAATACATTTCAGGAATACGTAACTATTTTAACATGTTAGTTTTTTAATACATGCGATTTCATTGCTTCAAATGTACTGCATGCATAACTACCACAACACTCTGTGACTATATGAATCAGCCGAAATATGAGTACCACCACTTTTATTTTCCTCTCTTCATAGTCCAAATGTTTCCAATGATTGCATCTTTATTAGCTTAACATATTCAAGAAAGAGAGCGGTTTTCCATGATCACTGGCCTACTGATTCTACGGTAATGTATAGCCTTTGATGATAGTTGTTGATTAACTTTGAATTCGTTGCATAATTTGTTTTTATTAATGTTTACTTTGCATGTTTACATAATCATACTAGAAATTTCTGCATGCTAGACCTCAATGGGTTAATTGATGTAGAACTTAACAATGCATCTACAATGTGAAGCAGTTATGTAGAGGTGTCTATTTAAATATGTGTACATAGTTTATTCACATTAGATTGTTTATACATGGAATTCTAACTATTTCAACATTTAGTGATTATAGGAATTGGAAGAAATAGTTCATTATCCCTCTAGTCCAATCATGGATGCGACAAAGTGTGATGTTCAGCCTACATCTTTGTTTGATAACATGAAACTCAGTCTCCTAAACTGAGGTCTATTTTTTCGATGAGATGTTCATTAATTACCAAGTGTAAACTTAATATTTTAACATGCAGATGTTGATAATTGTTGAATTAATTGAGATAGGATACTTTATTTGTAAGGAACAATTGAAAAGAGGATTTGAGTGAGGAGGAGGAGGCCACACATTAGAGGAAATTTCAACTCAAAATGGGCCTTTTAACTTTTATTCAAATTCCATGTCATCATGTGTTAGCCAATGAAATTACCTTAAATTTGAAATACCGTATAGGTCTTAAACACTTTTTTAATATAAATTTGGGGATAGGTATCATAAAAAAAACTACTTTTTTTGTTTGTATTTTTGACATATCTCCCCGTGTTTTTACTCAAATTTCGATCTGGAGAGCTCGTTGGATGCGGAATTAAATTCGGCATCCAACGAGTACCCACTCGGCATACTTTTTACGGACCCAGCTACCCCAAAAATAAGAAATACCTGAAAAAATGAAATGATGACATCATCATTTCGTTTTTTCAGGTATTTCTTATTTTTGGGGTAGCGGGGTCCGTCAAAAGTATGCCAAGTGGGTACTCACTCTCCCGATCAAAATTTGAGTAAAAACACCAGGAGATATGTCAAAAATACAAACAAAAAAGTAGTTTTTTTATTTTCTTCCTCCAAAATTAATAAATATTATTTTATTATTTTAACTATTATTTTATTAATTCATTTTAGGAGGCCCATTTTGAGTTGAAATTTCCTCTAATGAGTATCGATACCTCGGATGGATTTAGGGAGTGTTTTTTATAAGTAATTGAACGGTAATTTATTTTTTTTAAGTTGGTCAGTTCTAATTTATTAGTGCAATTAGTTGATCAAGAAATTTGATCTTTGATTTGCAAACTCCAAAAGATGCACAATGGTCCTATAGAGATCCATGATGCATCAAACACTACAAGGAAAATATCTTATAGTGGAGGTAATATAGAATCCTTTTAGTGTTACAAGATTGATAAAAATAAATAAATAAAACCCTAATTCGCTACAACCTCTACCAACGGTAGCAGATGTTTTAATAAAGATTATTATGGATACATTTTATAACTAAAAGAACTTAGCGGCCAAATCTTTTAGTGGATGTTTTTTAATCCATACACATAATTTAAATTATGCACACCACTGCATTACAAAACAAAACACACCGGTATGGTACAATGTAAATAATCTTCCCCGATGCATCCAAAGAGAATCAACACCATAATAACTGAATTTATCTCTCATCAACAATGCTTATGTATAGATTATATGCACCAGTGCTTGCATACACCACAAATACATCGATGCTTGCATACTTCACAAATGCACCGATGCTTGCATACATCACAAACACACCTGTGTAATATGTTACATCATTCGCATAATTTTTTATTTTATATATTTTTAAACTTTACCGATGTTGTCCATTGACATAAGTGCAATATTGCATTTTTATAAAATACACCAATGCTTACAAACTATCAAAATCACTTGGTGCATTTAAACAAATTAGATGCACCAAGACGCTTATACACAAAAGGAGCATCGATGCACATAACCTATCATAATTCTCAGTATGTATAACCCATTAGCATACACCGATACGAAGCACTTAAAAAAACATTGATTTGTTCATGTTCAATAGACTCTACTTTGTCAACATAAAATATTTTTCCCAATAATAATGAAAAAAATACTTAACTTTTTTCTTACAAGTAGCATATTATATTATATTATGGAATTCATGACTTACATGGATACCAAAGAGAAGCTTTCATTGTTTTAAGATGACACTACACTAGATTTTTTTTTCAGAGGAAAAAATACCAATCTTTGTTATTCATATGAATCAAAAGACATCTTTTACAATATCAGAAAGATGATTTCTTGTTCCCAAGTCCATGCATCTACTAAAGTAGATATCAATACAGAGCAACAAATATATCATATACAAATCTGCAACATAGTACCAGATCCCAATACCAACAGCAACAACTGAGAGATATAAACCGCATCCAATGTAAGAGAAAAAAGTCTGATCATAGCAGACTTTACTCATCATCCCTGATATACAGGTCAGAAAATACATATATATATCGAAGATGAACTTCAGACATACAAAATCAAAGCAAAGCATGCTGGAAGGAAGGACTCCTCATGGAACAACAAGAAGTAATCGATCAATAGCAGGAACCAATGCTGAAATAAAAGAGATATTCAGCTACTCTAAAAGAGATTTAATAAACCTTGATTTACAATCAATCCATCCAAAGATTCTGAGAAAGAAACAATGCCCATATCCATCTTCATGCCTTGTTTTGAGAGTTCATCTCCCTGCATGTTATGCTCACGATATGTATGTCTAAAGGTCACCGGTTGGGCCCTTTGAAGCAAAAGTCTAATGTCGCGACACCAGTGCATCAGAGAAGGCACATCAAGTGTAGAAATTATGTTTAGCCATGAGATAATAACCAAAGAATCCCCATAAATCAGCTGAATAGGAATACTCATCAGAAAACAGACTTTTAGTATTTCCCAGCAAGCCAATAATTCTGCTCTAGTATTCGTACTTCTACCACAGCCCATGGAAAAACTCAAAAAATGATAATCATTGATATAAATCACAAAACCTGATCCTCCAATATAATCTGCTACAGCACAATCAAAAAATCTGCATGGGAAACATTTAATTGGGTCTGGACCAATAATGCAGGATTTATGAACTTTCATAGGCACAGGGAAGGTATTAAGTAGGCTTTCAATTCTAACAATCAAAGCTGAGAGGGAAGGATTTTTGTTTTCAAAAAGGCTGAAGTTTCTAGTGAGCCAGATTCCCCAAAAAATAAACAGTGGCGGGTAGAAATAAGGGGCAGATTTCAAAATACTAGAGAACCAGCAATCCAAAAAGAAGTGTACAGAACTGTAGAAGAGGAAAGAGCATCTGAATTTTTTCTCGAAATGAGTGTATAAATGGATAGAGAAAGGGCAGCAGAAAAATAAGTGATGTATATCTTCCAGGTTATTTTCACAGAGAATACAACGACTGGGTCCATTGTATCCTCTAGTCTACAGATGATCCCAAGTTAAAATCTTTTGAAATATCATTAACCAGGTAAAATTTTTTATTTTCAGTGGGATAGACAAAGTCCACAGAATCTTCAGCACTTTGTCATTTAATTCAGAACAGCTGTTTGAAATAATACAAGTATAACCTTCAGCAGCAGATAATGGCCCAATATACTTGTGGTGAGTCCAAATGAGGGAATCAATTTGGTCAGTTAGCCGAATATGGCCAAATTCCAGACCTCTAACATAATTCTCCCATATATATTTCCACTCACCAATGAGATCAAGTTCTTCAGCAGAGAACCAGTAACCTTTGGAATTTGGAGTCTGATTGTGAGCTTGAGCTAAGGAACAGATGCCATAATCCTCTAAGTATTCTCTCAATCCTCTAGGCAGAGTAAAAGAGGATCCCATACCCACGATAGGATCAGCCCCTAGGCAAATGGATTCACCGTTACCAACTTGCCAGGAAATGCCTTTGCCAATCCATTTTAAGGTAGCAACGAAGCCCTTCCAGATGATAGAGGGATAAGAATTTTAACTACTACAATGACACTACACTAGATTATTTGAATCATAGATATACCTTTAAAAGAAAGGTGATGAAGTCTAAATATCCAAAGCTAGCAAATAATTATAGTCCTTGTTATGCATGGCATGTGAAAAAGTTAGCATCCTCAATGTGAATATAGTTTACAACTGAGCCTTGAGTATTATATCGAAAAATCACATCTTTTGTTGCTAGAACTATTTGCGTTAGAGTATGCTCTTGATTAGTGTAATCCTCACTCTGAAGGGTCATATCCACGTCAGATGCATCACAATATTATTTGTATCTTTTTGAAACAACATTACAATTTACAATTCATTTTGGAAGAGAGAATTAGGCAATTATGTGATAATTTAAAATTAATTTTGGAAGAGAGAATTAGGAAACTATGGTTGTTTGGTCTAGGGATTAACTTTGAAAAAGGTTTAAAAGATATTGCAAAACATTTTTTTCCCTCGATAACCTCTTGAAAAGAGATTTCCTTGGGCCTTGAACAAAAAGAAACTCTTCATAGGCCCAAATGCTAAAAGTATTTGGGATGGACTTGGAAAAGTAAAAGTATTTGGGATGGACTTGGAAAAGTCTGCAAAACATTTCTATGGTTTTTTTAACTAATTTTTTTAAATCATTGATGGATTGGTTGAAGGGAGTGCCAATGATTTGAAGAAAGTAGGAATAAATCAATGGGGTAACTTAAATTATAGAAGATTTGAATTTTTTGTCAATTTTTTTATAAGCAATGAGACTTTTGGTGAAATTGTGATTTTCATTGTTCAAATTGTAATTTTGACTGCAAAATAGATGCAATATTGATTGCAAATTGGATTCAGCACCTCTATTATCTCTGAGACATTCCTCGGACATCCTGAATATACAATTCCATCAAATTAAAACCAATTTCAGACTAAAAAAAATGATAGAAAAACAAATACAAATCATCAATCATTTAACTTACACCTAAACAAATTACAAATATCAAGCAATACCCACACAAATGACTCATCATCTCACAAACACAAAATGTGAAGTTGCCAAAACCTTGCAAGAGAAAGAATAAATATGACACAAACATGTTGTTGATTTTTGTACCTAGGAAAGTGTTGCCCTAGGTGACTTTACCCTTAGTCACTTAAAAAGGGGAAATTAAAGTGACCCTTGCATTAAATGACTTGAGATGAGCATTTAATGTGACTTTAGAGATTAAAGTCAAATTCTGATAAATTTAAGTGGGTGAGTGAATTTAATATTTATGAGAATTAAATGAGAGCATTTATTCTCATCCATTGATCTAGTCTAATCTCAACCATTGGATTAGATCGCTCCTCACCTACCTAGGGTTTAGACAAAAAGCAAGGGAAAAGAAATTTTCAATAATTCTTGAGATGAGTGAAGAGATGAGAGAGAAAGAGAGGTATTGAATTCAAGGCACCCATTTTCTGAAGACTTTACTAAGGGCACAAAAATCGAGGCACCATCGTGAGCATTTAGTGAGTGGCACAGATTTCGAGGAGAGCTGAGAAGTTCGTACAACGCGATACTAGGCACAAGTTTTGAGGTAGATTTTGGGCATGAGTTTCAAGGAGAGTACATGCACATTTCTCGAGGCATCTGAAAACTCTTTTTTGTGGCACGATTTTTGAGGTCGTACAACTGCATTTACTATAGTCTGTACAACATGAGTTTCGAGGTAGTTTTGGCACAATTTTCGAGGGCATAACAGAGCTGTTATTTTTGGCACATTTTTAGAGAAGGAAGTTGCTCAGAAAACGAGATATCCTTGCATAGGAATCGAGGCAGTCTACTAGGTTATTTTCTCTGGTTGAGATAAGTTGTATTTTGACTGAAAATGACTCTCCTGATTTTTTCCTAGAAGAAATAATAAAAACTCTCTCTCTCTGACTGGTTTTCCCCTTGTGGGTTTTTCCAGGGCTATTGGCCAAATTTTTTTGAGTGTTGTGTGTTTTCTGGAAGTGCATTTATTTTATTTTCTGCCATTAAAAGTTGAGTTACAGGAGTGTTTGTTTTAGTCTAAAAATTTATGCTATTTCCAGCCTTTAAAATTTTATGGGTTGGTTGTTAAGCTGATTTATTTTTTGACACTTAAACTGGTGATTGAAACTAAGTAAAAAATTACATGGTATCAGAGTAAAGTTTCTTTTGACAGTAGCAGCATTTTATTGAAACTTCTTCTTTGGAAAATATGACTTCAACCGGACTGAGATTGGAGGATAGGCTTGATGGGGCTGGAAATTTTGTCCCATGAAAGGCCAGGATTTTGCTTATATTGGAGGAGAATGAGCTATGGGATGGAGTAGTCAATCATACTACAACTCACTTCATTGTCATTCCCAATGCTACCACAGATCCTGTTGCACTGGAAGCCTTCAATAAGAAGGACATTAAGGCCAGAAGAATAAATCTTGATGTAGTTAAATACCATGTTACTCCTCACATCTTGAGTAAAGACGGAGCACATAAAATGTTGGATGCTTTGATTGGACAGTTTTAGAGCTCAAACGAGAATTGAAAGATGGTTTTGAGGGAGAAGTTGAAGAGTATCAACATGGTCAAAGGAGAGGTTATGTTGAATTACCTTACTAAGATATCTCAGGTGTGAGATGCGCTTGCAGTAGTTGGGGAGGTTCATGGGGTATTCACTTAGTGAAACTAAGTCATAGCGCCTTCGTTCATGGGATATTAAATAATACCCCTAATTTCACCAGATATTGATAATTAACTACAAAAATACTTTTGGTGAGCCCCCCTCCCAATAAACATTTCCATTTTAAAAACCCTATTTTTATGATATATTCCCTATTTTGACTAGAGAATCCATTTTATAACCCCCAATACCTATAAACCCCCCATACCCACCCCATACCCTACTCCCCACCCCCCGAATACCTACAATATATTGACCTTATCTTTCACAATTAAAAAAACCCATTTATGAATGAACGTGATAAGATATTTCCCAACAAGGTGAATCCCCCATGGGGAGGTTGTTCCAAATGCATAGCTTGTGCAGACAGCTATGAACGGGGTGTCAAAGCCTTGTTCAATGTTTTTGTAGGGTTCGGTGGCTAGATAGAACCTACCTACATGGGACAGGATGTGTGATGATTTTTTCTAGGAGGAGGCTCGAGGGGGTCTTGTGGATGGCAGTGCTTCTACTAGTAGGGAGGATGAGGAGGATGTGGCTTTGACGGAAAAGGGGAAGAAGAAGAACAAGAAGGGTCCCAAGAAGAGTGGGGCCAAACAACGGGATGGGAAGAAGAAGGAACTGAGCACTGTAAACTATTTTTCTTGTCACAAGATGGGACACTATGCTGGGAAGTGTCCGAATAAGAAGAAGAAGAAGCAGCAGCAAGCAACAACATCGACAAAGGTCGATGACTTCGTAGCTAGATTTCAAAGATATTTTTCACTTTGTACTGGGAATATTGATAGACAGAGAGCATCTATTATCACCAGTGTAGATGTTGATAGAGAGAGGGAGTTCTCCTTGCTGACATAGAATTCCTACAGTGCATCTACCTCCATCTTAAAAATGTGGAGTTGCCACTGGATTCTTTGGAGTCACCCGGTGAACAAACATGCAATGAAACAAGTGTTGCAGAAAGGCAAGCCCCAAGGTAACAATAGAACTGCTTTAGGAAAGGGAGTTGGATTCCCCGTTTCCAGAGAGGGATCTCTCTCAAGATATTTATCAAGGGAAGATATATTGTCACATAATGGGATTTAGTTATTGATGGTTGAAACAAGGTAATAATGTATTGTTCTATGGAGTCACAATTACCAAGAAACACGAAGTAGTTAGCAATATAAATGTTTGCAAAAGAAATTTAGAACTTCGGTTACAGTTGATATTTTTTGGGTTTGGTGGAAAAGGAAGAAAGATGGCAGTCCATCAATGCAGAGCACCAAAAAGATGAATTCTACATCAAATTTGGAAGAAACATTTGGTGAATTTCTAAAACAATATCCAGAGGATAAAAATATGAATTCTGAACCATTATACACTAGTCAAAGTCATGCAGAAAACATAGCGAAAAGAATAACAACAAAAACATGCACATAAATAAAGAAGATTACAGACTGTAATTGAGAAATACACATGAATTCTTACGTTCAAAGGTCGACATTTGGATCTGTAAGTTGTATTAAAGCATATCAAAATTACATAAACAAAAAATATTATGGGTTTCAACCCTTTTTTCCTTAGTAGAGGGTATACTTATAGTGTTTTGGGCCCTCGAGACCAACCTCGAAACAAGGCCAAAATCGGTTACAAATTCAACAACAAACTTATAACAAACTGTAGCATGGAATTTTCTCCACAATTTATACCAAATAGAAAGTGATGGGGATAACATGCATGTTGGGATTAGAGAATCAAAGCATCCTCAGAATCCAGGTTCGCTTGATCTTCTTACACATATGTCTTCAATTTCCTCTTACGGATTGAGCACGTCCTTACTGGTGCAACTTGTATTTGGTCTTCCCATAATTCTCAATTACCTTCCACTTTTCAGTAATTGGAATTTTAAACTTTATCATTTCTTCTTCCAACACACCGAGTTCCAAGTTTTCATGGTAGGAAGGTGCCATAAATTTGGTGCACACAGCTCTGAAACCAAACAACAATTCGAATTCCCTAGACAACTTGTCAAACATAGTTTTTCCTGAAAGGGACTATTGTACCATATCGTCAAATTTCCTATGGTATCATCTACAATCGATTAAGTTGTCATGATATTCTTTCTAGGATAAAATTGGCCCACTCTCTTCTGAGGAAGAAGGGAAGACCCCTTTTGACCAAAGGAGTAAAATGTAGAACAAATTATTTGACCTGATTGTGCATAAAATTCCACTTTGCTTCAATTGTATTCAAATGACGATGTTTATTGACTACTTGATCCATGAGGATATTGGTGGCCACCCACCTATTCCTCTTATACCCCCACCATTGTTTCTTTCAGTTTTCCAGTTTCCTTAATTGTAGCACAATTTACTATTTTTAGCAGTTTTCGGGTCCTTAACTTTTAGAGGCATTTTGAGGCCCTAAACGATGTTTTTTTGGCATCGAATGGTTCGGCACATATGAGCCTATTTTGGACTCAATATTTGTCATTTATGGATGTAGTCCTTAAACATATCTTTCTAACGATATATCATGCACGTCAAACGGAGGTAGTATGCTAAAGTTACGACCCCGAGAAATTGATGTACCAAGTTACACAACGGGGCCCACATTAAGGTGTTTCACCTCCTAGGGTTAGGTTTTTGGATGTGTAGGGTTTCCATTGTTTCTCAATAATATATAGACCTTCAAGCCTCATTGTAACAGGGAGTTCAAAGGCATGTATCCGCCACATCTCTTCTCAGAGATAAGCTACCAGCACTCTAGCCAGTTTATTTCCATTCTGTATGTAAACAAGTTTCAGTTATTGATTAATGAAATGAAGTGTTATTTCCACTGCATATTTGTTTCTATGGTTATTTGTGTATTCTGTTGCATTCCTGCATAAATCCGGAATAGTGGTATCAGAGCAATCTGCTCTTTCTCGATCCTTCTTTGCATGTCCCCAACGAGGGCGGGGTATAAAGAGTTAGGGCTCGATCTGGTTGAACCTTTGCAAGATCAGCCTCGCAAATCCCGACGGCCACCCATGGGGGGCGAAAAGAGAGATGAGGGCAAAGAAGATCCTATCAAAATGTTGCTCGAGGAGGTCCTTGAAAAACAAAGGAATGTGATGATGGATAACTTCGCCTAGATCCTTCAACGACTTCCCACTGGCGGTGCATCTGCATCTAGCAGCCACTTTGGAGGTGCAACCCCTTTTAAGGTACAAGTAAACTTCAAAATTCCCATATTTGATGGTCGAATAGATGCAGACGCCATAGATAAATGGTTGAATCTATTAGAAGGATATTTCTTGGTTCATGACATTTCTGACCGGGAAAATATTACTTTTTCTCTACTCAAAGTCTCCCCCCATGTCAAGGACTGGTGGGAAACCTACTGTGAGAGAAAGGATGAGGAGGAACCCTCTCTGTTCTCGGTCGTACCCACTTGGAATTCTTTTTGAGATGCCATAAAGGGACAATATTATTCAGTGGGGAGCTATGAGGAAAAGGACATCCAATGGACTACGTTGCGGCAGCAAAGAGATCAAGATGTGCATGAGCTAACGAATCTGTTCCATACCCTGCACACCAAGTTGGGTATCAAATATTCAGGAAATATTTGGTGCTGAAGTACTGTAGTTGTCTACACAGATACATTTAGGAGGAGATGGAGTTCCTCGAAATCTCCTCGCTTGGTACGACTGTAGCTAGGGTTTTCACCCTAGCTTGTGCTGATGAGCACCTACTAAGAAATCTGGAATCCTTAGTAGCAGTTCAAATAAAGATAAACTGAAACAAAGATTAATCTAAATACGTTCTTGAAGCAAAAGCAGTAAAAAGTAAATAACATGAAGCAAAAACAGTAAAGAAATGTATAATGGTTTTTATTGATATTACCTCCAATGAGGAGGTTGATGGAGTCCGTTGCACTGGTCCGATGTCGGTGGCTTCGAGCTCCAAGCTGCTTCCTTTCCTTTTCCGGTGGTGGAAATGGGCCAAAAAGAGTTCTCAATGGTGAAAGTAGCTTGATGGTAAGCTAGGGTTTCGAGAATGATTTCGGTAGAGGCAGGATGCTTATGATAATGGATGATGAAATGAGGGGTCTCCACCACTTATTTATAGTTTTTTAGTGGTGGAGTGCTGGCCCATGGTTTTGGAAACC